>OU343225.1:40009457-40039193 GCA_910596185.1 Chrysanthemum makinoi | reverse complement strand
GCTGAAAGCAATTAAGAGTTTGGCTGATAAGAGAGGAGGAGTCACAATATGCATATATTATAGCAGCAATAGCACATTTAATATGTATTACTATTTGGGTTATATATTTCATACCTGAAGTTTCTTTGCCAGAAGCTCTACCAGCCACCTCATTTACATGACTCATCCTCTGAGTAACTTCTGCCTATAAACGAGTAGGAATCGAAAACCAGATTGTCATGCACCTGAGCGTTCAGGTCCTATATTAGTTGGTTAACAGCAAAAGTTATGAAAAAGTGATTCGGGCGGCATAAATGATATATATTATCTTTATTGACAATCATAAACAATTAAATAGTATTTATTTGTTGGTACACATTGCCATGATGCAAAAATTTTACAAGCCTAACTTCGGATACAAATAAGATACAGCAGATAGATAGTCGCTCTGCAGAAATAGACCAAGCAAGAAGTAGAGTTGACTACTTGACTTTGTCCATTTCATCCTTAGTTGTAGGACATTGATGCAAGTTTTCAGTCAATAAATCCAGTTTTAAGATACATACAACAAGCAAGGACACACATGATGCACGGAAATGATACTATTCACATATTACATGTCTGCGCCACATCATTAAGTAAATAGAAAAAGTTTCAAGCATATGCTACCAAATTGTTAATGTGCATGTTATTATGAAATAAAAAACCTATCCAAAAGGAAAACAAGATAAATTTAAGCTAAACAACCGAAAGAAGGGTATAAACTTGACAATTTAGGTGCAACCACTTAAAAATCAAAATAATCAAGTTATAATATATGTGCCAATTAATTACATAATTGGAGCACCTCTTAATGTAATTCGAACAATTATTTGAAATTAAACCTGACTTTATATAAGGTTTAATACAACTGGCACCTACTTCATGAGATCTCTTGATGCATCTTGAACTTAAGATCCTTATGTTGTTTTATGTAAAATCTCAAAGAGCTCGACATAATGTGGTGATCTTTTGTTCGATTTCTGTGGAATATTAAGTATAAGTCATCATATTACATTACAGTAGCGTGTGTAAAGAGTTAACTTTTCATAAGTAATGTAAACTAACTTGATATATAGGAAACTTGAATATACTCGATAAAACAGTTAATAACTATCATTCACAAGAAGGCAGCAGTATGATGATTCTATCCATATAATTCAAAGCCTTCCTGCATCTCAATATGTCTAAATCACACAAACTGTGACTTTCGACACACTCAAAATGTTCCCTTAAAAACTAACGCATTCCTTTTCCCCTGTTTGACCCGTCGTAAGAGAAACCCAAACCAGAGTTGGTCAATTTACATGTAGATGAACCCCCCCTCTAATTCGTTTTACAAATTGAAAAGAGCTGAAAAAAAACATTAAAGTTGACCAGATTTAGTCCAAGTATCAGTATCCTTCACTTTCAATTCCCACTCCAAACTCATAAAAAATATATGACAAGTAAAACTAATCTGTCACTCAAAATGGCTCTTTAGTGCCTATTGTAGTACAGGCAGTCCATATTGGTAAGCTGGATCGGTTTCACAAATAATATCTACTCTAGTATCTTACTTGTAATTGATATATATACACTTTATGTTATCAAGCAGAATAGTACACCAGTCTGGGCTGATGCAAGAATAAACGGATGATTATCTCACTAATCAGAAAAATCCGAGGTAAATAAACAGTTATCCAGACGAAAAACATTTCTTAGCTGCAGCCATTTTTACAACTTACATTCACCATTACAAGTGCTATCAACTTTTAACATTGCTAAGCGATATTTTCAGCATAGCGTAAAGGCAGAAGGTGCATTGAACTATATATCCTTTCTACATGCTAAAATGAATGAAAATAGTAAAAAGTATGTAATGATTTGGTATGTATTGTGGTACTTCACCTAATTTCATTATCCAATATCACATGAAAACTATGACATTCTTATCTCCATTAAGCTAGACTTACCTTTATGCAAACTTAATACTAATTCATTTTGTGCTGTAAGATTCTTTTATATTGTCATTATCGAACAATATTTCTAATAATATATATATATTAGGTCCTTTGTTTTACACATATTAATTAAAGTACTCATGGTTTTAATGCAAGCAGCACCTGCTTCACATTACCATATCTATAAGATTCAACTTATTCAGCAAGGTATATATCAACCGTATCTAAGTTAGGAAAATAATTCCATTTCTTTGGCTGATAACAGAGGGGGAGTCACAATATGCATATATTATAGAATGGTGTGCTGATAGCAATAAACAGTTTGGCTGATATGAGGGGGGTCACAATATGCATATAATATAGCAGCAATAGCACATTTCTTTGCCAGTTCCTCGTGCCTATTATAGCAAGAAGCGCTACCAGACACCTCATTTACATAACTCATCCTCTGAGCATTCAGGTCCTATTAGTTGGTTCGCAGCAAAAGTTATGAAAAATTAATTCGGGCTGCATAAATGATATAATATTATCTTCATTGACAATCATAAACAATTAAATAGTATTTACTTGTTGGTACACATTGCCATGATGCAAAAAAATTACAAGACTTACTTTTTTTTTTTTTTTTTGGGTAAAGGGCATTCCACCCGGTAAAATATTACAAATAAGATACAACAGATAAGGCGATTAAACTGCACAAATAGACCAAGCAAGAAGTAGAGTTGACTACTTGACTTTGTCCATTTCATCCTTATAAGAGGATAGGTAAGCATAACCAACAGTAATTGTGCTCTGGCACAAGATAGTTTCATGCTATCAAAAAGTTACGCCACCCAACCATTTTGCTAACTTTAAGCATCTATTAGCCGCGTTATTGTTATGCTTTGCCATGGTAAAGTTTTTGTATTGGCGAATCACATGAAAACTAATGTACCACTTGTTGCTAAATTTGCAGGTGCATTAGTAGTATGTCTGAAAAATGCCCTTTTGCTCCGGAATACATAAGGGCAACAAAAAACAATATCTGTTGATTCAAAAAGTGATAAACTAACTTGATGAATCTGCGAAAAAGTAGCGGCAAAACTTCATTTCTTTGAATTGGCGAACCAAAACTAAACCTATCTTGTTTTATCCAATGACTAAAATGTTTTAGGAGTTGATTATCATACTAACTGACTAAAACTTATTATTTCATTCTAAATAACCGCCAAACAATTTTGAATGTCAAAATCTAACGATAAATATTACGCAAGTATCATTCTCTAATGGACTTTATTTCATCCAAATGATTTTGTGCACAACCTAACTTGAGCGAAACCAAGCTGCGTAACGGATGACCTAATTCACCTATATCGCACTATAATATCACAAATATCTATAACTAACACCTAATTGAAGCAAACACAAAAATCAATGAATTAGAGTTCATAAGAGTAGCATGTAAAGTTAACTTCTCATACAATAAAGGTTACACATTCATATTTCATAAGTAATGTAAACTAACTTGATATACAGGAAACTTGAATATACTCGATAAAACAGTTAACAACTATCATTCACAAGAAGGCAGCAGTATGATGATTTTATCCATATAATTCAAAGCCTTCCAGCATCTTAATATGTCTAAATCACACAAAGTGTGACTTTCGACACATTCAAATGTTCCTTAAAAACTAACTCATTCCTTTTCCCCTGTTTGACCTGTTGTAAGAGAAACCCAAACCAGAGTTGGCCCATTTACATGTAGATGAACCCCCCCCTCCCCCCTCATCTAATTCGTTTTACAAATTTAAAAGAGCTGAAAAAAAAAACATTAAAGTTGACCAGATTTAGTTAGCTCCAAAAAACTACTAATGTCAGTCCAAGTATCAGTATCCTGCACTTTCAATACCCACTCCAAACTGTGTTTCATGAACTAATTTCTCACTCAAATGGCTCTTTAGCGCCTATTGTAGTACAGGCAGTCCATATTGGTAAGCTGGATCGGTTTCACAAATAATATCTACTCTACAGAATAGTACATCAGTCTGGGTTGATGCAAGAATAAACGGATGATTAGCTCACAAATCAGAAAAATCCGAGGTAAATAAACAGTTATCCAGATGAAAAACATTTCTTAGCTGCAGCCATTTTAACATCCTTATTCACCATTACAAGTGCTATCAACTTTTAACATTGCTGACGATATTTTAGCATTGCGTAAGCAGAAGGTGCATTGAACAATATATCCATTCTACCCGCTAAAATGAATGAAAATAGTAAAACATATGTAATGATTTGGTATGTATTGAGGTGCTTCGCCTAATTTCATTATCAATATCACAAATCTCCATAACTAACAGCTAATTGAAGCAAACACAAAAATCAATGAGTTCAGGCCAAAAGTATACCTGAGAGCATTACAAAATCAGCAACATCAGCTCACGATTGACCGAATCTATTTGAATCGTTAGGGTTTGGGTTTATGGATCAAAGTTTTGACCTGAGTAACCTCCAATTAATATAATTGGCAAAACCCCAATTATTCAGTATGCAACACAAACACTCCTAAAGTCACATAAAAGATTCATGCCAGAGTCTCGTTCTTATCGAGTTAAGTTAACTAAATTGAACTAATCAAAAATCGATCGATTTGTTTCTTGAACGAGAGTGATTTAAACTACCTCAAATTCCGACAATGACGACGGTGATGGTGACCACTGACGGTGGCCGATGACGGTGGTGGTGCAGGTGGCCGGTGTTGTTACAGGTGGCTAGAGAGTGGTGATAGATAAAAATAGAACGGGATATTTGGGTGATCATATTATTATATAAATAATAATAATTAGAGGAGAGTTATTTTACATACCAAACTTTTCTCACATACCAAGGGACTCATCTTCACTATCCATCTAAAAAAAATCAATGGCTGAGATTTAAAAGCATTTTATTATTTCACTCATTTTTTATAATTTAAATATCTTAAAACGTTTTATCATTAGCGAAAATATTTACACGTCGACGATCGCGAGCTTTAATTATCTTTCATAGCGGGCAAGGCTCATTGATACTTCGAAAAAAGAAAAAAATTCAGTTTTTTGCGTTTTTATATTTTTTTCGTTTATTTTACGTTACTGAAATTTGCATGAAAAAATCATATATTGATCTCACTAAATTGAATATAACGTGATATTTAGTGTTAAATCATAATAATGATATGTAATATCACATGTGATATCATATGTGATTTTACACTAATATCATATATGATATTACATATATAATGCTTTACACTAATATCAAATATTGTTATATCATATATGATTTTTCAATGCAAATTTCGTAACGTAAAAAAAAAAAAAAAAAAACTAAAAAAAAAGTGAAAGTAGAAAAATTTTCTTTTGTCAAGTATATAATCAAATTGCTTATCATAGAAAGATAATTAACTGCTCGTAACACTTATGATATTTTTTTTTTCGCTTAACGATTACACGGTTTAAAAGTTATTGAATTTTGAAAAAAAAAATGATGAAAGTTGGTTTTTTATATTGTTGGGATTAATATCATCCATTAGATCAAATAAAAATGGAGGGTGGAGATTGATCTCTTGGTATGTAAATAATCTTTTGTCCTCAAATGATCTTATATCTAATAATAAATAGGGGAATTACATATATCCCCATCAAAAGTTTAAAATAACAAATATACTCAATTAAACCTATTAAACTCACAAATTTACCCATTTTTGTCTTTTTTTTGTTATAAACATTTGAATCTGAATATTTTGCCCTTTCCTCTTAGTTAAGAATTTATTTTTCTATAAATTTGTATGAAACTGTTCTTTTTTCTTTTTAATCTTGATATGAAATCAAAAGTTCACAATCCAAACCAATTCATTCCTCTAGAAAGTTGAAACCTCAATGAACCTCGAAAGCAATTGAATGATTGATTATTATTCATTCATTTGTGATTCATTGCATCCTCTAATGTCAAAAATACCTATTGTTAACTAAAGCAAATGAATAATGCAATGTTAGTTTATCAATAAAACTCAAGCAATTTAAAAAAAAAAAAAAAAAAAAAGCAGTTTACATCATCAAAACTCATCGGTAGCATCAATGATACGATTTTTCTTTTTAACTATTACGTAATTGTTTAGCCTTTGATTGAGAATTGGGATGAGGAATATGTGATGCCTTTTAAGAAAAAAAAGAAAGAATGATCGCATTTAGAGTGTTGGGTGCTCAAATTGTGTAGAATGAAGGATATATAGTTAAAGATGGGTAAATTTGTGAGTTTAATAGGCTGGATTGGGTATATTTGTTATTTTAAACTTTTGTTGGGGATATATGTAATTAATGAAGTTTAAATTCGGATATATGTAATTCCCCCTAATAAATAAAAAGAAGGAATTTTAAGGGCCAGTTTGGTTGGGGTATATGGGTATGAATTTGAAAGTAATTAATGTTGTTTGGCTGATTATAGGGCCCACCACAATGGAATGAGGATACCCAAATATGAAAGTTTCCTCATATACTATGTGTGTGGGTGGTTTCTTCATACCCTTAATTATCAATTAGCAAAGGTTACAAAAATGATTTTAATGACTTTTTGCCTAATTAGTAAGCAAAACATTTAGTCACTAAATGGCTTTTATTTTGTAGTGATGTCTTTATTTATAAGAAACATGTGACAATGATACCGATGTAAACCAATCTATAGTGACAAACAATTGAGCCATAATTTGACAAGTACCCTTGTATCAGTGTATGCATAGGCTTTCATGTTCTCTTTGGTCCACCTTATCTCCAAGCCCTCATGTTATGTGATATCAATGAAAATGGCAAGTGTTCATAGATGAAATGCCTAGTAGATCTTAAAAAAAATGCAAACATGAACAATTAAACAGTATTTATTTGTTGGTACACGTTGCCATGATGCAAAAAAATTAGCCTTACTTCGGATACAAATAAGATACAACAGATAGACAGTCGCTCTGCACAAATAGACCAAGCAAGAAGTAGAGTTGACTACTTGACTTTGTCCATTTCATCCTTATAAGGGGATAGGTAAGCATAACTAACTGTAAATTTGTTTTCGTTGTAGGACATTGATGCAAGTTTTCAGTCAATAAATCCAGTTTTAAGATACATACAACAAGCAAGGACACACATGATGCACGGAAATGACACTATTCACATATTACATGTCTGCGCCACATCAGTAAGTAAAGAGAAAAAGTTTCAAGCATATGCTACCAAATTGTTAATGTGCACGTTATTATGAAATAAAAACCTAGCCAAGAGGAAAACAAGATAAATTTAAGCTAAACAACATAAAGAAGGGTATAAACTTGACAATTTCGTGCAACCACTTAAACTTTAGTAAATAACCAATTTAACTGTTAGTTAATATCCGGATCGCATAACATAATTAAATATACGTCAGCGTTATGTGCCAATTAATTACATAAGGGTAAAGTTAAAATAAAAAGACAAATATCCGTAAAAAGAATAATTTTTTTTTTAAAAAGTTCTTAAAAAATTCCAAAAAAATCCCACAAGATCGGGTATGTTGGTGCATAAAACTTTTGTGAAAAAAGTTTTTCTAATTTTGAGTTTTTATACGTTTTTTTTAATGCGCAAAACACGAATTTTGATGCGCAAAAAAATTTTGATGCACAAAATTTTCAACATGTTTTAGTTTGATGCGCAGTGTTATTTTGATGAAAAAAGTCAAAAGAAATTGGGTGCAAAAACGAATTTTTGATGCACAAAAAAAACGATTTAATGCACAAACGAATTTTTTCATAAATTTTTTTCGGAAAAAAGTATTCACTTTTAGAAAAACTTCCTTCACAACTTTTTCATGCACCAACATACCCGATCTTGTGGGATTTTTTGGAATTTTTAAGAACATTTTTTAAAAATTTTTTTTATTTTTTTACGGATATTTGTCTTTTTATTTGATCTTTACCCAATTACATAATTATAGCACATCTTAATGTAATTCAAACAATTATTTAAAATTAAACCTGACTTTATATGAGGTTTAATACAAGTAGCACCTACTTCACGAGATTTCTTGATGCATCTTGAACTTTAGATCCTTATGTTGTTTTATGTAAAATCTTAAAGAGCTCGACATAATGTGGCGATCTTTAGTTCTTCGATTTACGTGGAATATTAAGTATAAGTCATCATACATACATTAGTTAGCATGTGTAAAGAGTTAACTTTTCATACAATAAAGGTTACACATTCATATTTCATAAGTAATGTAAACTAACTTGATATATAGGACACTTGAATATATTCGATAAAACAGACTAACAACTATCATTAACAAGAAGGCAGCAGTATGATGATTTTATCTATATAATTTAAAGCCTTCCTGCATCTTAATATGTCTAATTCCTTTTCCCCTGTTTGTCCCGTTGTAAGAGAAACCCAAACCAGAGTTGGGCCATTTACATGTAGATGAACCTTCCCCCCTAATTCGTTTTACAAATTTAAAGAGTGGAAAAAAAACATTAAAGTTGACCGATTTAGTTAGCTCGAAAAAACTACAATGTCGGTCCAAGTATCGGTATCTGCACTTTCAATACCCACTCCAAACTGTGTTTCATGAACTAATTTCTCACTCAAATGGCTCTTTAGCGCCTATTGTAGTACAGGCAGTCCATATTGGTAAGCTGGATCGGTTTCACACATAATATCTACTCTAGTATCTTACTTGATAATTGATATAAATACACTTTATGTTATCAAAGAGTGTAGTAGATCAGTGGGGTTGATGCAAGAATAAATGGATGATTAGCTCACAGATTAGAAAAAATCATAGGTAAATAAACAGTTATCCAGATGAAAAACATTTCTTAGCTGCAGCCATTTTTAACATCCTTATTCACCATTACAAGTGCTATCAACTTTTAACATTGCTGAACGATATTTTTAGCATAACGTAAAGGTAGAAGGTACATTGAACAATATATCCTTTCTACACGCTAAAATGAATGGAAAATAGTATAAATTATGTAATGATTTGGTATGTATTGTGGTACCTCGCCTAATTTCATTATCCAATATCACATGAAAACTATAACATTCTTATCTCCATTAAGCTAGACTTACCTATATGCAAACTTAATACTAATTCATTTTGTGCTGTAAGATTCGTTTATATTGTCCTTATCGAACAATATTTATATTAATCTATATATTAGGTCTTTGGTTTTACACATATTAAAGTACTCATATGTTTATAGAAAAGTTTTCATATAACATAAATGTGCCTACGCACACAAGATAATTTCATGTTATCAGAAGTTACCCAACCCAACCATTTTGCTAACTTTAAGCATCTATTAGCCCACATTGTGTTATGCCTCTGCCATGGTAAAGTTCTTTGATGCAAATCACATGAAAACTAATGAACTAGTTGCTAAATTGCAGTTGCATTGGTAGATATGTATGGACATGCTAACGGTTACTCAAAGAACAACACACAAAATGCCCTTTTGCTTCGAAATACATAAGGGCAATTTAAAACACAACTTCTGTCGATTCAAACAGTAAGTGATAAACTAGCTAGTAGATACGAAAACGTAATAGGAAACCTTCCCATTTCCCTTTTAATTAATTATCAGCATAATCAAACTAACGGTGACCGTAATTGTTTCTGTGATAATGAGGCCAATGCTAATGGTGATCGTAAATGTGGTCACCCCATGACACATCAGCGCCACAATATTTTGCTAATAGTGACCATAATAACGACCGAACTTAAAAAAAATAAAAATAAAAATAAATAAATAAATGGGGGAATTGCATATATATCCCTCCAAAGGTGAATAATTCCATATATATCCTTCTTACAAGTTTTTGATGCACGTAGTACAATGATTTTTATGCATGCAAAGGATATATATGCAATTTTGCATCTTTGGAGGGATATATATGCAAATGACCCATAATAAATTACCAACACACTTATATAAAATATTGTACTACATCTAACTTTATCAACATAACAATTTTCACTTTCATTATTTCTCGAGTAAACGATTTATAGTTGGCTTAAAACTAATAGCCCATGTTCACATTTACTCAAAGTTTAAAGGCCTATAATTGAATTTAACAATCTAGGGTCCAATAAAGTAGGTCATTAACTAGTAATCTCTTTCATATTACTCTTTTGAAAAGACTTCGTCTTCCCTCAGCCACTTCGTGGTTTTAGACTTCGGTGCTAGTTCTTTTTCCTATCTTTGATGCCCCCAATTTCATCATTATCACTTGCTAGTTCCTTTTCCTATCTGGTAATTTTAAAGGCAAGTTCTCATGTTGATTTCGGATTTTCCGGTAGGTTTTCCTAGCTGTTCATTTATTTATGTGTGTGTGTTTTTAGTATGTATTTTTGTGAATAAAATGATGCAACAGTCAAATAATATCGGGAGAAGTGTGCATTTAATCGGTTGCCTATCCAACCGAAACATTGCAAAGGTTGGGGTGGAGATGAGTGTGTTTGGATGGGATTGCCAGCCTGGCGATAGGAAATACACCAACTACTGTATCTGTTTGTAAAAGTTAATTGTTTTTCCTTTTTGCGATCTTTGACACATTAAGGGTGTGTTTGGTTTTGTAGACGTGAATCACTATAGGTTTGGGAGTGAATGGGAATGCGTATGACTTTTTATACCCGCCAAGCTAGATGGGTTTGGGCTAAGCCTTATCTTGTAGGTTTCATTCCCAGTTTTAAAACCCATATCTATAAAACAAACGTCAATTATTAATTTGTGACAACTCGCAATTTAGGGAGTCTATTTTAGATAACCGCATTACGTTAAACTAAACCGAGTTTTGCCTTTAACACTATTTTTATCAACCATGACTTGATTTTATATCGTCTATTGGTTTTTATGGTTTATTTCACTATTGAACGAGTTATCGTGTGAGTTTTAACTCTTTTTGGTAGGCACTATTCGATTCGGCACTAGAAAAGCCTAAAACGAGAAATATTGTAACTTTTAGACCGTAACTCGAAAATTGACAAATAAATAGTCAAAACTCGTGGAAAAACATAAATAACGATATTAGAAAGTCGAAGGAACGTTGGGGGACACTCGGAGAACAATATATGAGCTCGGGAATGGTAAACGGGATAGTTACGAAAAATAACACCTTCGACCCCTCCTCTTTTGCTTAGGCCGGCGCCCCCTCCCTTCCCTTCTCTTTATTTTTAGGTCCCTAAGTCCCTAGTATATAAGGCCTCACCCACCCTCATTTGGCTAGCTTGTTTCTCTCAATAAAAACACACACAAACACACCTTTCTCTCTCTAATATTTCTCTCTTTACAAAAATAAAACCCTAACCCTAATTAAACCACCACCGCCGCCACTGTTCCGGCCACACCCGCCGCGCGTGACCACCCAGCTCCACCACCATCTTGTAGATCTTTTCATCCTCTTTCTATCCATATATAATACTCTCACTAAAACCTTCATTAACACCTTCAAATCTTAAGATTAAGATTCGGATTTCTAGGGCTTCAAGTGGGGTTTGTAATTCGTGTTTGGAAAAGGTAAAAGGGACTTGAAGACATCTTGTTTGAGCATAGAAAGGTCACGTACAACCCTTCTAGGGTTCGTATAGGTGACCAATTTGTGGGGCTTTTGGTCTAAACATGGGATTTAATCTAATTAACACATAAATAAACATGTAGCTAGTGTTTGGGAATCATGTGGTGTATCATATTGTTGGGTCTTTGCATTTTAGGTCTAGTTTTATGTTTTTGATTAGAAATAGATGATGGGTTTGATGTTTGGTTGATGATTGGAGGTTGATTGATTGTATTTGGATGTAGTGGTATTGATTTGGTAGTGTTTGGTTGGGTTTAAGATGGTGTACGACCCACCTAGGGCACGTACGTGGCCTTTGGGTTGCGTACGTGACCCACATGGACCTTGGGTCCCGGTCGGGTCGTTTTGGTAGCTTGTTGGTTGATATTGTTGGTGTTTGGATGAGACGCGTGGAGCCGAAAAGCTTTTAGAGCTTGTTTGGTTCAAGTGGTCTTAACTGTGACCGTGTCATGACCATTAGGGTCATAACATTGGTTTCGGGTATATTTGGTTGGTTGATTGGTTGGCGAGATTGTTTTGAGTTGATTTGGGATTGAATTGCGCTATTATGACTTTTAATTGGACTTAATACATATAATTGTCAACTTTGAGCGACGTCGGTGTCACTTTGACTTTTTAGTCAATAGTTGACCCCGACAACGCCGTAACATGGACTTTAGTATAGTTTGGACTATAGATTGATTAAAAGCCGAGAAGTCATGACTCGTGCTTGTGGACTCGAAACGAATAACAATATGAAACTAATATTGGAATTTGACAAAATATATATATATGAAAATGCTAATAGACTATGAAACATAAATAATAAAAGAGCTTTTATACTAAAAATATCGATAACAAGACTTATCTTGTTATTTACTATTTTAAATGGATACTAACGACTAAAAATGGAAATGTTTTATAATAAATAAGCAATTAATGTTTCGAGTACACGTTTATCGAAATATGCAAATTATGGGCATTTAATACTAGTTTTAAGTATTTATTTATTTACGTTGTGTGCATGGGTTGCGGATAATCTAACATTAATAGTGTTGATCCACATGGGTAGCGGACTTATTAGGTTGACGAATCTAATAAGAGCCCGCTAGGTACGTTGGGTAACCTTATTAATGGGTGAATTATCCTTACGACTCTTTAGGATGCGACTGATTTATGGGATAGTAAGCGACTCGAATAAATAATTGAGTTTATCGAGTTGACGAATTCGATAAGATCTACTATTTATTCCGAAACTTATTGAACTATGAAGCTTATCGCTTAGACGTCTCATGGTGTTGCATTGAGTCACATATTGGTTGTTTGAGTGCATTCATAGCATCATATTGAGTCGATACACCCACATGAGGATACCAAACACTAGGAATAAACGGTGAAACGAGACATTTTTGGAAATAACGAAATGGAATACATTGGGGTAGATAACGTTGATTATGGGAATTATATATTAAAATTGGTTTACATTAATAGGTTGTGCCGAGTCGATATTGTTGTGCCGTGATTATCTGTTATCTTCTGCTAAGAATAGACTTCTACCTCGACCTAGTCCGGGGTTGGCAACTGTTCTAGAGGTTGTCACGACAGTGCTGGACTAGAGTCGCGGGGCCCGAGTAATCCCTGGATGCGGGATATGGTTGGTGATCCGGGTAGGATCGGTGTGCAAACAGTATTTATCTATCTTAGGTCTTGCATAGCAAATCAACTTCTACAGGTCCACTATGATTTTATTGAATTTAAACCTATGAACTCACCAGCGTAAGCTGACCTTTTAGCATGATTTCTCAGGTATTTGAATGATGTTTGGAATACGTGATCGGTGGAAGCTTGGCAAGAAGGCGGGGTTCAAGGATCATATTTGACTCTGATAAACTTTGGGGACCTCTTTTATTAAATCATGTTTTGGGCCTAATATTTATACTTTTGGATTAAATGTTTTGAATACTTAAATTTGGGATTGGTTTTGAATGTTAAATGACTATATTTTTGCTATACTTGTGTGAGATACCAATCCAATCGTAACGCCCCAAAAACTTGATTAAGTCTTCCGATGTATCGAGATTTGGGGGTGTTACAGATTGGTATCAGAGCCAGGTTATAGAGAACTAGGTATTTTATAAACCCTAAACTATAACCATTTTTAAGAAAATTGATCCTCGACCGACGCACGCCCGCTTGCCAAGCCGAAGCTTCTTAATTGATTATGGTATGAACTGCGATTTGAATTATGAGATGATATGTTTTGGGATATGATTATTGATTTTGGGCAAATGTGATGTGATTATCGAGATATTACGGATCTGATTTGAGTTAACGGTATATTATGATTTGGAGATTTTGAACTCGAATGATTTGATATGGTATTATGTGATAGAACTGAACTTACATGTTTTATTTAAAGACATATTTTGAGTAATGCGGTACCTCTATTTTTAAAGCTTTCATTATGTGATACATTTTTGGCTGAGTTGATGCGCTTATTAAAACTAGTTGTTTTCGAACACTTATACCTACCCTATGCCATTGTCACAGACTATGCCTTCACTAGCTTTTGATGTGTCTGAGGAGGTCCTTGCTGTTGCTAGTTCCCCATCATTGACTCTCATGACGGTTGCGCTGGGTGATCCTTATGAGATTGCCCGTCACTCTAGTTCATCATCATCAGATCGCCCTAGCTCATCTAGGCAGCTCACTTTACATCAGGTCTTAGCACGAGCCCAGACTCCTAGGCTTGCTCATAGTACTGCCCGCATGTCCATGAGACCACCATCAACACCTATCCGTTTAGCAGCCCACTCTCTTCTGTCATCACCACCAACATCACCATGTCTTAGGAGACATAGATCCCCTACTATACCACCTCAGGATTTACCCGCACAGAGAATGCCGACTCATGGACTCTCCCTCTATGGATGAGGGCGAGGAGGAGCATGAGGTCGAGGAGGAGCATGAGATTGAGGAGCAATATGTAGATGAGGATGAGGATCCTCAGGAGGAGGATGATGAGGATATCCCAGAAGGGGGTACTCCTCCATTGCAGAGTCCTGCACATTCTCCAGGACCAGGCTCTCCTTTGCCTGAGCCTGATTCCCCTGGACAGCCTTTTGGTTTTGATTCACCTCCACCTTCACCTAAGATAGGTAGCCCGTTAGGATCTGAGATACCATCGGAGATTGCTTCAGAGCCCGAGGAGTATGGTGAGATGGGTCTGATGTGGGAGAGGATTACATCACAGGGTACTAGGCTTAGTAGGTTGACAGATCGGTTGGTTCGAGTATCGAGGGTTAGTATAGAGGATTTGAGGGCTGATATGGGTACTGTAGTCAGGAGGACCACGATTCTGCGTCAGGGTATGTCGGAGCTCCAGGAGATGGTTGGGGACCTGCTGAGAGGGTTCGTGACAGCTCGAGATGCAGATAAAGCGATTTGGCGTAGGATTTGTGAGTTGGAGAGAGAGGTCGTAGATCTTAAGAGTGATCGCGACGCTCGACGTGTTGAGTTGGCATCTTTGTGGAGAGAGGTTGACGATGTTAGGAGATCTGTTAGTGGTATTCGTGATCGTGGCTAGATAGTATTAGATTCATAGCTTTGTACCATCTTGAAACTAAGTAGTACTTGGTTCGAGATGTAGGTTTATCCTAGTTATCTTATTAGTATCGTTGTTAGGGTCGTTTTTGATTTCCCTATATCCTTTCATGTATTCCACCCTGAAACCTATGAGTTATGGTTATTGGAACGTGCATCCTTTAAGTTATGATTCGGCCTATGATTGTTTGGTTCTGGTATAGCGTTATCCTTGTTGACCTTGATTATGTATTCGAGCGTTATTTAGTGATGTTTGGAACCCAAATCTATCTTTAGAGCGTGAATTGTGAACTTATGAAACTGTTCTTCTTGCCTTCAGAATGATGGCAACAAGACGAAACCCGCTTAGGAACAACCAAGTAGCTCCTGCTGTTAGGGTTGCCCCTGTCCGTCGAGGTCGTCGTCCGGCCCCGACCACTACACCTGTTGAGAACCTGAATACTGATAACCCAGCTGTAGAAACCCGAATGTGAACGACCGTGCTGAGAATGGTCCTGTTCCACAAAACCCTCCACCTATGAACCCAGCCTACATTGACCAGCTAGTGACGCAGCGTGTCGCTGAACTGCTAGTTGAGACTAACCTCTCTAACACCTCTGGTGGAACCCCAATGCTGAATCGAACTCGAGGTTGTACCTACAAAGAGTTCCAATTCTGTGGTCCCATCGAGTTCGGAGGAACTGAGGGAGTAGTGTACCTAACTAGGTGGTTGGAGAAAACTGAATCTGTGTTTTCCGTTAGTAATTGTGATGAGGATTGTAAGGTTAAGTATGCAACATTTACCTTGAAGGACGAAGCGTTAACCTGGTGGAACAACTATCACAGATCAATAGGAAGTGATGTAGCTTATAGCATGACTTGGACACAGTTTAAGACTCTCCTGATCAAGACTTACTGTCCTAGGAATGAAGTTAAGAAGTTAGAGTTTGAATTCTGGAACCATAAGGTTAAGGGTACTGACATGACGACTTAAAATCGTCGTTTCCAAGAGTTATCGTTGCTTTTCCCTGATATGGTTCGCACTGACGACCTTAAGATTGAGAGGTATATTGATGGATTGCCTTTAGCTATTCGAAATGATGTCATCGCTGCGAAGCCAGCTAATTTGCATGAGGCAATTACTGTGGCTCAGCGTTTGATGGACTCTTATGTATTAGAAGTAGGAGACAAGGGTAAGAATGACAGGAGTGATAAGAGGAAGAGGAATGAAGTTGTTAAAGGGAATAGCAACAAACGGCATGAGACAGCCAGGGTGTTCGCCATAGGAAATGGAGAAAGGAAAGGTTATGAAGGTAGTAGACTCATGTGTGGTCGTTGCAACCGACACCACCATGGACTGTGCCCGAACGTGTGTAGGAAGTGCTCTAAGGTAGGAAACTTGGCCAAAGACTGTAGGTCCCGACCACTTGTTGCAGCTCAAACTGCACAAGGAGCGGACTGGAAGGCCACTGTCACCTGTTTTGGATGTGGAAAGAAGGGACACTTCAAGAATGAGTGCCGAGAGCTGTGGATGAGAGGAAATCCCCGTAATATAGGAGGATTTGCTAACCGAGGTGTGGTAAATAATGGCTTAAACCCTGTGAAGCGTGAGGTTGTGGAGAACCAGGGAAACCATGGTGCTAGGAATCAGCAGAGAGACATGGGAACAGTACGTGTGTATGCTATTGGGAAGGAAGCTGGTGAGGACCCTAACGTAGTTACAGGTACGTTCCTTCTCAATAATCGCTATGCTTCCATACTGTTTGATACTGGTGCGGATATGAGTTTTGTATCCACCAATTTTATGCCATTACTAGGAATCTCCCAAACACCTCTAGGGTTTAGTTACGATGTGGAATTAGCTAACGGAAATAGAGAGAAGATAGAAACCGTAGTTCGAGGTTGTACCTTAAGTTTCCTAGATCGTCCATTTAGCATTGACCTATTGCCAGTTACCTTAGGGAGTTTTGACGTCATTATCGGAATAGATTGGCTGTCGAAGAACGGTGCACACATCATCTGTGATGAGAAGATCGTGCGTTTACCGTATGGAGGAAAAGTTCTGAGCATACAAGGAGATCGGGCGACGCTGTGGAAGTCCTTCCGGTTGAGCATCATCTCTTGTATCAAGGCCCGAAGTACATCGATAGAGGAGGTTGTCTTTTCTTGGCTCGAATTTCTGAAAAGAAAGGCGAGGAGAAGAGTGAAAGACACCTTAATGATGTACCCGTCGTTAGAGAATTTCTGGACGTGTTTCCCGACGATATGCCAAGGATTCCACCTGTCCGACAAGTGAAATTCCAAATAGAGTTGATACCCGGTGCTGCACCCGTAGCCCGGGCACCCTATCGACTTGCTCCAAGAGAATTGGAGGAACTGTCTAAACAGTTGGCAGAGTTGTCAGAGAAGGGATTCATTCGACCAAGTTCGTCACCGTGGGGAGCACCAGTGTTGTTTGTGAAGAAGAAGGACGGATTTTTTCGGATGTGTATCGATTATAGGGAGTTGAATAAGTTGACGGTGAAGAACCGTTATCCGTTACCTAGAATAGATGACCTATTCTTCCAACTCCAAGGAGCTAGTGTCTTTTCTAAGATCGACTTACGATCTGGTTATCACCAGCTTAGAGTTCGAGAAGAGGATATCCCTAAGATGGCGTTTAGGACTCGTTATGCACACTATGAATTCCAAGTGATGTCGTTTGGTTTGACCAACGCGCCAGCGGTTTTCATGGATCTCATGAATCGAGTATGTAAGCCATACCTGGATAAGTTTGTGATAGTATTCATAGACGACATCTTGATATACTCTAAGAGTAGTGAGGAGCACGAAGAGCATTTGAGGCTCATTTTAGGATTGTTGAGAGAGTAGAAGCTGTATGCCAAATTCTCTAAGTGTGAATTTTGGATTCCGTCCGTGCAATTCTTAGGTCACGTGATAGATAGTCGAGGTGTTCATGTAGACCCAGCTAAGATTAAGGCTCCTAAGAACCCGTCAGAAGTCTGCCAGTTTCTAAGTTTAGCAGGCTATTATAGGAGGTTCATTGAGGGATTTTCCATGATAGCTAAGTCGCTGACCAAACTAAAACAGAAGGACGTTATGTATGAATGGGGAGAAAAGGAAGAAGAAGCATTCCAACTCCTGAAGGAGAAGTTGTGTAGTGCACCCATCCTAGCTTTGCCTGAAGGAAGCGAAGACTTTGTTGTGTACTGCGACGCTTCGCATAAAGGCTTAGGTGCTATTTTGATGTAACGGGAGAACGTGATTGCTTATGCATCCCGACAACTTAAGAAGCATGAGAAAAACTACACCACCCATGACCTTGAGTTAGGTGCTCTAGTGTTTGCTCTTAGGATCTGGAGACATTATCTGTATGGAACTAAGTGTGTAGTATTTACCGACCATAAGAGCTTGAAGCATATCTTAGATCAGAAGGAACTGAACATGAGACAACATCGTTGGTTAGAATTGCTTAGTGATTATGACTGTGAGATTCGCTATCATCCTGGTAAGGCTAATGGTGTGGCTGATGCACTTAGTCGTAAGGAGGACATTCCACCCCTACTCGTTCGATCCCTAGGAATAACCATTGTTTCGCCCCTACCGTCTCAAATCTTAGCCGCCCAAGCTGCAGCCTTGACGGAGGAGAACCGTCCTTACGAGAATCTTCATGGAATGGTAGAAAGTGAAAACGGCTTCTTGAAGCGTTCCGATGGAACCTTATGCTTCAAAGACAAAAGCTGGATACCATTTCATGGTGGAATCCGTGAGTTGATTATGCGTGAGTCGCATAAATCAAAATACTCTATTCATCCCGGAGCCGATAAGATGTATCAGGACCTTAAGAAGCTCTACTGGTGGCCTAACATGAAAGCCGATATAGCTCAGTATGTCAGTTGGTGCCTGACTTATTCTAAGGTAAAGGCCGAACATCAGAAACCCGCAGGACTCTTAGTTCAACCCGAACTCCCAGAATGGAAATGGGAGCGAATAACCATGGACTTTATCACTAAATTACCGAGAACAACTAGCGGCAATGATGCTATCTGGGTAATCGTTGATTGTTTAACCAAGTTTGCTCACTTCCTAGCTATTAGTGAGATCGATAGTCTCGATAAGCTTGCTCGATTGTATCTTAAGGAGATAGTATCACGTCACGGAATACCGATATCTATCATTTCCGATAGGGATGGCCGTTTTACATCCCACTTTTGGAGATCCTTACAATCAGCGTTAGGAACAAACCTGGATATGAGCACTGCTTACCATCCTCAAACCGATGGTCAAAGCGAGAGAACCATTCAGACCTTTGAGGACATGCTTAGAGCCTGTGTTATTGATTTCGGCAAAGGCTGGGAGAGATATCTCCCTTAGGCCGAATTCTCTTACAACAATAGTTATCATTCTAGCATTAAAGCCGCTCCATTTGATGCACTGTATGGCCGAAAATGTCGTTCTCCTGTTTGTTGGGCGGAAGTTGGCGAGATTCAACATACAGGTCCCGAACTTGTCCTAGAAACCACTGAGAAGATAGTTCAGATTCGTAACCGGTTGTAAACCGCTCGTGATAGACAAAAGATTTATGCCGATAGGAGACTTAAACCTTTAGAATTTTAGGTTGGAGATCGTGTTATGTTAAAGGTTTCTCCTTGGAAAGGAGTGATTTGATTTGAAAAGCGTGGAAAACTTAATCCCCGATATATTGGTCCCTTTCCAATCCTGGAAAGAATCGGACCGGTAGCATACCGCCTGGAGCTACCGTCGGAATTGAGCAGTGTACACAATGTCTTTCATGTTAGTAATCTTAGGAAATGTCTTTCGGAGGAAAACATAGTTGTGCCCTTAAGAGATATCCGTATTGATGAGAAATTGAATTTCATTGAGGAACTGATTGAGATCATGGATCGTGAGATTAAACGGCTGAAGAATAGCCATATTCCGATTATCAAAGTTCGTTGGAACTCCCGACATGGACCGGAGTTCACTTGGGAAGGTGAGGACGTTTTCCGTAGGAAATATCCTAAACTTTTCATGACATCAAGCAACTCAGAGTGAAACCCGGGACGGGTTTCTTCTGAGGCTGGGAGGCTGTGACAACTGGGAATTTAGGGAGTCTAATTTAGGTGACCGCATTACGTTAAACTAAACTGAGTTTTGCCTTTAACACTATTTTTATCAACCATGACCTGATTTTATATCGTCTATTGGTTTTTATGGTTTATTTCACTATTGAACGAGTTAGCGTGTGAGTTTTAACTCTTTTTGGTAGGCACTATTCGATTCGGCACTAGAAAAGCCTAAAACGAAAAATATTGTAACTTTTAGACCGTAACTCGAAAATTGATAAATAAATAGTCAAAACTCGTGGAAAAACATAAATAACGATATTAGAAAGTCGAAGGAACATCGGGGGACACTCAGGGAACAATATATGAGCTCGGGAATGGGTAAACGGGATAGTTACGAAAAATAATACCTTCGGCCCCTCCTCTTATGCTTAGGCCGGCGCCCCCTTCCCTCCCCTCTCTTTATTTTTAGGTCCCTAAGTCCCTAGTATATAAGGCCTCACCTACTCTCATTTGGCTAGTTTGTTTCTCTCATTAAAAACACACATAAACACACCTTTCTCTCTCTAATATTTCTCTCTCTACAAAAATAAAACCGTAACCCTAATTAAACCACCACCGTCGCCACTATTCCGGCCACACCGCCGCGCGTGACCACCCAGATCCACCACCATCTTGTAGATCTTTTCATCCTCTTTCTATCCATATATAATACTCTCACTAAAACCTTCATTAACACCTTCAAATCTTAAGATTAAGATTCGGATTTCTACTGTTTCAAGTGGGTTTTGTAATTCGTGTTTGGAAAAGGTAAAAGGGACTTGAATACATATTGTTTGAGCATAGAAAGGTCACGTACAACCCTTCTAGGGTTCGTATAGGTGACGAATTTTTGGGGCTTTTGGTATAAACATGGGATTTAATTTAATTAACACATAAATAAACATGTAGCTAGTGTTTGGGAATCATGTGTGTATAATATTGTTGGGTCTTTGCATTTTAGGTCTAGTTTTATGTTTTTGATTAGAAATAGATGATGGGTTTGATGTTTGGTTGATGATTGGAGGTTGATTGATTGTATTTGGATGTAGTGATATTGATTTGGTAGTGTTTGGTTGGGTTTGAGATGGTGTACGAGCCACTTAGGGCACGTACGTGGCATTTGGGTTGCGTACGTAACCCACTTGGACCTTGGGTCCGGGTCGGGTCGTTTTGGTAGCTTGTTGGTTGATATTGTTGGTGTTTGGATGAGACGCGTGGAGCCGAAAAGCTTCTAGAGCTTGTTTGGTTCACGTGGTCTTAACCGTGACCGTGTCATGACCATTAGGGTCATAACATTGGTTTCGGGTATATTTGGTTGGGTGATTGGTTGGCGAGATTGTTTTGAGTTGATTTGGGATTGAATTGCGCTATTATGACTTTTAATTGGACTTGATATATATAATTGTCAACTTTGAGCGACGTCGGTGTCACTTTGACTTTTTAGTCAATAGTTGACCCCGACAACGCCGTAACATGGACTATAGTATAGTTTGGACTATTGATTGATTAAAAGCCGAGAAGTCATGACTCGTGCTTGTGGACTGGAAACGAATAACGATATGAAACTAATATTGGAATTTGACGAAATATATATATATATATATATATATGAAAATGCTAATAGACTATGAAAAATAAATAATAAAAGGGCTTTTATACTAAAAATATCGATAACAAGACTTATCTTGTTATTTACTATTTTAAATAGAAACTAACGACTAAAAATGGAAATGTTTTATAATAAATAAGCAATTAATGTTTTGAGTACACGTTTATCGAAATATGCCAATTATGGGCATTTAATACTAGTTTTAAGTATTTATTTATTTATGTTGTGTGCATGGGTTACGGATAATCTAACATTAATAGTGTTGATCCACATGGGTAGCGGACTTATTAGGTTGACGAATCTAATAAGAGCCCGCTAGGTATGTTGGGTAACCTTATTAATGGGTGAATTATCCTTACGACTCTTTAGGATGCGACTGATTTATGGGATAGTAAGCGACATGAATAAATAATTGAGTTTATCGAGTTGACGAATTCGATAAGATCTACTATTTATTCCGAAACTTATTGAACTATGAAGCTTATCGCTTAGATGTCTCATGGTGTTGCATTGAGTCACATATTGGTTGTTTGAGTGCATTTAAAGCATCATATTGAGTCGATACACCCACATGAGGATACCAAACACTAGGAATAAATGGTGAAACGAGACATTTTTGGAAATAACGAAATGGAATACAGTGGGGTAGATAACGTTGATTATGGGAATTATATATTAAAATTGGTTTACATTAATAGGTTGTGCCGAGTCGATAGTTGTTGTGCCGTGATTATCTGTTATCTTCTGCTAGTATTTATTCGAACGTTTCTTGCTTGAGGTGAGTTTCATAGCCCCACTTTTATCTACGTTTTTAACTAATTTGGGGTGAGAATCATGCTACTGTTTTTGGTTCTTTAAAACTATTTGGATTTGCTTATGTGCTTGACTGTTTAGATAGATGTGCGGTAGTCGTTGCCTTACTAGGTTAGCCGTTGCCTAGCTAAGAATAGACTTCTACCTCGACCTAGTCCGGGGTTGGCAACTGTTCTAGAGGTTTCCACGACAGTGCTGGACTAGAGTCGCAGGGCCTGAGTAATCCCTGGATGCGGGATATGGTTGGTGATCCGGGTAGGATCGGTGTGCAAACGGTATTTATCTATCTTAGGTCTTGCATAGCAAATCAACTTCTACAGGTCCACTATGATTTTATTGAATTGAAACCTATGAACTCACCAGCGTAAGCTGACCTTTTAGCATGATTTCTCAGGTATTTGAATGATGTTTGGAATACGTGATCGGTGGAAGCTTGGCAAGAAGGCGGGGTTCAAGGATCATATTTGACTCTGATAAACTTTGGGGACCTATTTTATTAAATCATGTTTTGGGCCTAATATTTATACTTTTGGATTAAATGTTTTGAATACTTAAATTTGGGATTGGTTTTGAATGTTAAATGACCATCTTTTTACTATACTTGCGTGAGATACCAATCCAATCGTAACGCCCCAAAAACTTGATTAAGTGTTCCGCTGTACCGAGATTTGGGGGTGTTACGTAATTGTATTCTCATTCTTTATTCTTAAACCCATATTCCAAACATACCCTAAATTTTTCACATGTACGGGACAGACGGGTAGGTTTGGTTTTGTTATTGGGTCAAAAGGAGTTCGGGTCATTCTTATATATTTTGACACATGATACAAAATGATTTTCAAGCTATATAGATCATTGGAATATCTTTTATGACAAAGTAAATTACACATATAGTCCTTGTGATTTACATTGACTTTCATCCTTAGTCCTTTGACTTTTTTCTTTGCACAAATAGTCCATAACTCCAAAACTTAACACACATAGTCCCTTGACCAAATTCACGTTAATTATTAACAGTCAAACCCCTCATGTGCAAGGCATGTGAGGGTATCATAGTATTTTTACTTTTCTTATATTTTTTTCTCTTTTGTATCACACAAGTACCTTCACTCACAAAAGCTTAACCTTCAGGAGACATGCAACCACCACCATATCCGATTTGATGAAAAAAATTTAGAACAATAATATTGTTTTATTATTTGTAAGTGGTTTCGATAATATTGAGTTATTATTTGCAAGTGGTGTGATTTGGATTGTTTTATCAACCTGTATATTGTCAAAATTATTATGTTGTATGTTGTAATGAATTTTGTCTTTTTCACAATTGTGTTTTCTTAGTTTGGTGGATGTACGAATTTGATCATTTGGATAATTTCTTATTGGTTTCAAATAGTTTTTTATTGGTTTAAATTACTCTATGATTAATGTTTCATTTTTTGTGAAATTGATTGTGGTGGACTGGTGGCTTATACATGGATGGTATGTTGGGAAATAAAAATTTGATTTTCTTGTATAATATGTACAAAGTTGCTATCTATTTATAACAAATGAAAAGGTATAATGAAAAGATGTGTCGTTTGGGGCATAACTGCCATATAGCAGTTATATTGTAACTGCCATTTAGCAGTTACTTTGTAACTGTCATAAACTGTTGTGGTTGACTTTCTGTGTTTGACTTCTGGGTTGACCGGGTCATATGGTGTTGACTGGGTCGATTGGGATTGACCCAATATTCTCCCCCTTAATCACAATGGCTTTGTTGTAGATCTTTGACTCCGATTAGTTTTCTCATTCTTAGGAATCTGATCTTCGGTAGTGCTTTTGTGAGCATGTCAGCCTTCTGAAATTTTCCACTTATAAACTAGACTTGTAAATCTTCTCTTTCGACGCATTCTCGTATAAAGTGATATTTTATGTCAATGTGCTTACTCATTCCGTGAAATACATGATTCTTCATTAGTTCGATGGCAGACTTGTTGTCGACCATTATTGTAACCTTTTCTTCTTGGGTATGTGTAAGCTTGCTTAGTAATCTCTTTAACCATAATGCTTGTGTTGCTGCTGTTGTTGGTGCAATGAATTCGGATTCACATGATGATATAGCTACTGTGGCTTGTTTTTGTGTATAGCTGATTGGTGATTCACCGTAGTAGAATATAATTCCAGTAGTGGCTTTTCCTTCTTGAGTGTTGACTCCGTAGCTACTGTCACTATAACCTTGTATTTGGTTTCCTCCATTGTGTTTGTAGGTGATTCCATAGTCTTTTGTTCCTTTTACAAAGCGTAGTACTTGCCTTATAGCTTTCATATGTTGTTCCTTTGGTTCTTGCATAAAACGACTAAGTAATCCAACGGAATAACTTAAGTCGGGTCTTGTATGTAGCATATATCGTAAGAATCCAATTAAACTTCTATATTCAGTTGAGTTGACCATTGTTTCTTCAGTGTTCTTCGTTAGTCTTGTTCCTAGATCCATAGGTATTAGAGTTTCGCTGCAGGTAGCATTCCAACTTCCTTTAGGATCTTGCTTGCGTAGGCGGATTGCTTTATTGATATGTCACCTCCAATTTGTGTGACTTCAATTCCTAAGTAGTAGGATAGTAATCCTAGGTCACTCATCTCGAATTTTCTTCCATTTGAGCTTTGAACTTGTCTATCTCTTCTTTAGGTGTGCCAGTGATGATTAAATCATTTACATAGACTCCAACTAGAAGTATTGAATCTTTTGATTTCTTTGTGTAGACAACTTGTTCCAAAGCGCATTTCTTGAAATCTAAAGACTTCAAGGTGTTGTCTAATTTTATGTTCCAAGCACGTGGTGCTTGTCTTAAACCGTATAGAGCTTTTGTGAGTCTGTAGACTTTTCCATTATCTTCTTTCTTTATAAATCCTTCGGGTTGTGTAACATACACTTCTTCTTTCAAGTCTCCATGCAGAAATGCAGATTTGACGTTGTGATGGTACCTTTGCATATGCTATGCAGCCGAAAACTTTTAGATTTTCTAGGTTTGGCTTTCTTTGTTTTATTGCTTCATATGGAGTGATGTCTTCTAAGGCTTTTGTAGGAACGCTGTTTAGAATGTATATTGCATGTCTAACAGCTTCGGCCCAAAAGTTTTGAGGCATGTTGGTTGCTTTCATCATGCATCTTGTTGTAGACATAATTCTCCTATTTCTTTGTTCAACTACTCCATTTTGTTACGGTGAGTAAGGTGCGGTAAGTTGTCATGCTATGCCATTTTCTTTGCAGTATTGAGTGAATTCGTTAGATGTGAATTCTCCTCTACGATCAATTCTCAACATTTTAAATGTTGTCCTTAGCTCCTTCTCTATTGTATTCTTGTATTCCTTGAAAGTATCACATGGTTGATCTTTAGTGTTTAGGAAGTACACCAACATATATCTTGAATAGTCATCGACTAGTAAGAATATGTATCTTTTTCTAGATGGTGTTGGTGGTGTAATTGGTCCACATAAATCTCCGTATACTAAATCTAAAGGTGATGTTGATCTAGTTTTTGCTTTCTTGGGAAATGGCGCTCTGCTTTGTTTACCAACTAAACAGACATCACAGATTTGTGTTGTATGTCTAATGGCTGGTATTCCTTGAACTAACTCTCTTTGAGTCATTGATTTTAGTGACTCAAAGTTGAGATGTCCCAATCTTGTGTGCCATAACCAAGTGTTGTCCTTCAAGTTTGCTAGTAAGCAAACAAGTGTGTCTATCTTCAGACTTGCTTTGTATAAACGGTTTCTTTGTCTTGTGACTTTCATGAAGATTTTGTTGTCCATGTCATAAAGTTGTAGTTCATCATCTTCCATTACTACTTTACAACCGATTTCGTTGAATTGTCCAAGGCTCAATAAGTTGCTTTTTAGGCTGGGAATGTAATATACATGTGATATGATTATTTGTTTTTCGTCATCACATTTTATTAGAATTGAACCTTTTCCTTTAATCTCTATGTGAGATCCATCTCCGTATCTTACTTTTCCACTAACGTTCTCATCTAGCTCTTTCAAGTGTTCTCTCATTCCAGTCATATGATTGCTGGCTCCATTGTCTAAGTACCATATACTATCTACATTTGTCTCTTTATATCCTACATCTTCTTTGTGTAGCGAGGCAGTTTGATCTTTAAGTTTTGTTACAGGTGGATCTTCTAATATTGCCATTAGTAAGGTAGGCTCTAAGTCCTCTTCGACAAGATTAGATTGAATACTAGTGTTTGGTTTTGAATAACACTTAGTTGCATAATGACCCATTTTATTGCATTTGTAACATTTTACTTTGCTAAGTGTTTCGTGCAACGTTCAAAATAGAACGTGAAGCGATCAAAATGTAATTGCAAACGGTTGCAGTATCCGGTTGCGTTTTATTTCGTGTGTGTTATCTGTTTACTATCCAAATCAAAAGTCAACCACATAATGGTGGTGATGCATATTTATTTACGAAAAGCTTGTTCCTCCAATTTTTATGTGTATTTCTTTTTGTAATTGTGTATTTGTGTGCATGCATGGTTTAAAGATTGTAAGATGTGGCAAGTTTTTCTTTACGAAAAGTTCATAACAGCGAGTGGCAAGTTATTTTTCTTATCTTTGTAACAAACATAACTATGTATAAATGTCGTTCGGAATTTGTAAGCTACGTATTTATAATGGCAATGTGTGTTTTTATCTTTGGTTTTGAGCGCTTGCAATTGTGGCTCTAAATTTTGTTACTTCCTCCCTACATATTAAGTGTCTACATTACCCTTTTAAGATGTCTCATAATAAGCTTTCATTTTATATTTTAACCAATGAAAATAAACATTAATGGGTAGATATGATATTTGTTTGATTGAGAATTAAGTTAGTAAAATTTTCTAAAACTTTGTACATTATAAAAGTGGACAATTATTATAAAACGGGACAATTATTATGAAACGACATGAGTATTTCTCTTCGTTGTAATCTTTCAAAAGAATAATTTATATCTTAATCACTTATTGGGGGTCCAATTTTTATGTCCCAAATTGATTAGTCACCATCTACTTTTTAGAGGTATATCTAGTCTTAAAAGTTTTAACATTAGTCACCATCTACTTATTTGAGTTAAGGCTTACCAAAGAAATGATTCCCACACCACAATCATGCATATATCATGTAGTAACTTGTGCAATAGTCATGTGATATTGTGGTGTGTCAATCATTTTTTTTGTGTGGGTATCAACTCCCTATTGGTATACATCTTTAGCTCAAGTATCAATACAAAGTACAATGATTCCCCATTCGTCAAAGAATCAACCTTTGAATTTCGACGTGCACTTGTATGAGGTTCTATCATATTTGAAATTTCAAAAGATGTATTATAATATTTGGCATAAACCTCGGACTTCTTTGACCTCGGCTTCAAATATTACGAAGAACAATGACATAGATGGACTATATGGCAAAATGAACCTCAGAATTCTTTTCACAAGGAACACTAAGATTCTCCTGCAAATATTAGAGGTTGCTTTGAATTTTGTATAATGTCATCCGCTTACTGCCTGACAAACATGACTCAAAATTTTTATCATAGCCAAACACATAAACTATCAGGAACCAAATAAACCTACACAGATTACTATCAGAAACCAAATAAACCTACACAGATAAAATCATTGGCCTAAAAAACTATTGTAAATTCAAAGAATTGCATAACCAAACAAATAAGTTATCTATGAACCAAATTGCATAGTGTCTCAGCTTTAAAAGTCAAGAAGTTAATTTAACTTACACAAAAACTTTTTCCTCATTATAGTTACATATTAATCAACAAAAACCTCAAATAAACACGATATTATGCGACTCATCACATCCTTTAAATAAATTTAGCATAATCATACATGTTACCCATGAAACAAAAAAAGGCATAAAAAAGTATCATGGGCAGCGTATATACCAAAACTGCTTGGTCGTTCCATTCCTTTGTATATGTAACAACAAAATTAATCGGCCATTATTGATGATAAGTGATCAACATTAATATGCGTCCGATTTTCACTTATTTCTTTAGAAATATGTATGTTCCACTTTTCATGTAACATGGCCAAACAAACTCAGGCAAACAAAAAATATAATCTTTAGAGTTGCGATATTTCACGCTTCTCTTACAAATTTATACCGTTGAAAACACAACATGTTCTTCCCTTGCACAAATTCAGACAAGGGTACTCGAATAAAATCAAATTATTGTAGCTTAAAAGAAAAAAACACGTTTTGATCTTATGGTAAACCGCAATGAAAACACAACAATATCAACCTTAAATATTATCATCGGCCTCAAAATATCACGAAACTTACAAACTCTTAGATCTAACTAAAATAGAACAAAACCTATTAACTAAAAAAATTCACATACATATGTAACCAAAAACAGAATGAAATAGTTGTGGTCGTGACTACACCATCAAGATAACAGTAGATCAGTTTCAAAATCTTTATATTTAAGAACAAAAAGGCCTAAACCATTAGATCTAACACTTACCAACAACTTTTACCATAGCCAGGGCCGAGAAAATCTGCATTGCACATATTTCAAAATGTCACATGGGACTTAATGCAAAACTTCTCTCAGTTTCTTTGTACTATTTCTTTACTTAAATTTCTGGGTGAGATTAATAAAGATCACATAAAAATTAAAGATCAAATGGATCAATCTCAACCATTCATTTTTGATCAAATTAATTAAAATTCACTTTCACCCTTATATTTAAAATTAAATATCTCACAAATCGTTAATAGTTAGATAAAACTAATTATACCATTGCGACAAGAATAAAATTATCTTTCTATAGAGATCCAATATTGTATACTTTCGACGAACTTATTTTTTATCGTTTTTGCGGGTTTCGATATATTACACTTACAATGAAGATTTTAAAAATACTCTTTTGTGTTAACACAACCCCTAAACTATAAACCCTAAAAACTAAACCTAAAAAACCTTAACCCCTAAACCTTAAAAAACCTAAACCCTAAACCCCTAAAAAAAACCCTAAAAACCCTAACAACCTAAAACGCTTAAACCAAAAAAACCTAAA
>OU343225.1:39893607-40009357 GCA_910596185.1 Chrysanthemum makinoi | reverse complement strand
TTCGGTTTATCTGATTTATCATTATGATTTTTCAAAGTAGATTTGGCGTATATTATAAAATATAAACATTGCGAAGTAACAACGATGAAAATGGTAAACGTCGTAAATCAAGTTGACGATACCGAAGTTAACGCCGGTATAGGGATTTAATTTGTTAGAGCTTGAAAGATACTTGACTAAAAAGCAATTGAAGGGTGTGTGTAAGCGAAAAGAATGATGTTGGAACAAGTTCTTTGATCTTTTGATGTAATTCGTCATATTCAACACGAACAACCATTAACATTCAAACTTAATGTGTTCTTGTAACATTTGTGTACCCATTTTTTTTACCTTCGCATTTATGTGTTATGTATGAAATAAAATATTAGCAGAGTTATCACACATTTGAAATGCATTATTGACAACGGTAATGTAAAGGAAGATATCGAGGATACGTATTATATTATTTATGAAACAACAATGAAGATATATTATTTTGACTTTAAATGTCGGTTCGGTTTCTATTGGTCGGTTTTAAAAGCTAAAACCAAACCGAACCAAAAACTTCGGTTTTTCAAAATATAAAAACAAACAGCCGGGTTTTCAATCGGTTTCGGTTTTTTTGGTTTCGGTTCTTCGGTTTTTTTCGGTTTAGGTTCGGGTTTTCGGTTTCTTGCACACCCCTAATGTCAATAAGCTTTATGGATAGTCAAATTAAATTGGTCCAACACACGTATATTCACATTAGAGACTTGAAACTTGAGAGTTGAGGTGTAGTTATGAAATGGGTTAAACATGAAACTGTACACCCACTCTTGTGAAACAAACCAAAGAACAGCGAAAACTAAAATGGGTGAAATGGGTAGGACTCAAAAAATATCTTTAACTGAACGTGTCATTATTTTGTTCCATTCCATCAGAGATTGAAGACCTCAAGATGTTGAACCATCTCGATTTATCTAATAATAATTTATCAGATACCATTACTAGTAGCCTTGTTCAGTGCATTAGCCTTACAATGTTAAACCTACAAGGCAACCACTACAGTTTCTGAGATAATTTCAGCCATGAATGAATTTGTTGCTCTTCTTTTCCGAAATGAACATAGTATTGATTCAAATAAGGAAGATCCATTGACATTACATATGAGTTGATACATTGAGCTTGCCTACTGTATGACTACTCTTGCAAACAACACATCTAAAAAGACACACGCCAACCTTATTAACTGCTAGAGCAGAAATGAAACTAAAACATACACCATACACGTCAAGTATTGTTATCATCACTGCCTTTGAATAACTCGAAAAAAACAGATGGGGTTTGATGAAGTTGATGTCGTCTCCAATCTGCCTTTAGAATTGAGAACCATGGCCAGGAGAATACAGAATAAATCTTGACTTTACCCATCCAAGTACAAGCTCCAAATAACAATAATAACTAGCAATACACCACATTGACGACCTGCAAAAACAAAAACAAACACACTTTATCATTCATTCGAGCTTCAAACATATGAATGGCAGTAAATGTTAAGCCTTGGCATTGGTAATATCACTGAGCCCATTCCAGTAATTTGTTGCTCTTTCAAAGGGAAGAAAATATTTACGTTGTTAAGAAATTAACTGTCAAATACGGATGTCGCTATTTCAAGCATTTTACTTATAAATGGATTAATTTACGTTACGTTATATTTAATGGGTTCAACATTCATTAATCATTATTTTTAAACAAGTTTAAGAAAAGGACATACCACGTTTGCAGGTCAACCTGATCCAGTCCAGACTAAAATTTACCAGTTTGACTTGTTTCCCAACCTGATCTAGTTTAGATCATGTGTTACCTGTAAGGCTCCCAAGCCTGCATTTCCAAGGGTCCACATCTACGGTGTGACTGATAAAGCATTAGCCAATGCTTTTCTGCAATACAAAGAAATGGGAATTCCAACGGGTTAGGACTGAAGTGTCATATATATGGTTCACAATGCTAACAAGTCTATGTCAAAAATAACCATTTACAGTAGCAAAATTGGGGATCTTGCAACAAAAGTCAAACATATCAATAATGTTTTAAACACGTAATTTTCTTGTGGAGTTGAAGTAATAAGTTACGGAATGGGCTCACTGCTATTACCAATGCCCAGGCTTATCATTTACACAAGAAAAAAAATACAAGATAAAAAATAATGCTACCTTTGCCATGGCTGAAGTAATAACTTATGGAATGGGCTCAGTGCTATCACCAATGCCAAGGCTTATCATTTACACAAGAAAGAAATACAAGATAAGAAATAATACTACCTTAGCCATGGCTGAAGTAATACTTCTGGAATGGGCTCAGTTATATCACCAATGCCAAGGCTTATCATTTGTTCATCAGGGTATTTTAGCTTATGTGCAGCCATTCTTCTACGAATCTGTAATTCCACCAACACATATCATGTATCTAAGTTTCTATATCCATGTCTTTATTTAGAAGAAACACGTGATAGAGATACCAATGTAAACCTGAATCTATAGTTACAAAAAAACACGACCCCCTAAGTTGAACGTTTCACCTAAGTAACCTCCAATTACACTAAAAGTTAAACTAAATCATGTCAACCTCTAAAACCTCTATCTAATCTACCATTTTCATATAATCAATCACACAAAAAGAGGACAACTTTATAGAGACCTTTTTTCCTATTAAATGGGCTCTATTAGGGGGGCTTTATTTCAGATTTTGTAGTACCAATGCACATAGCCATCAGACCAATCTTCAAACCCAAACACGAAAAGAATAACTGCTATTCAAACTTAATTTGGCACAAAATTTCGAGAAACTAATCATACTGACTTTAAACCAAACTTAACAAAGATAACGCCTTTATATATGTGCTCCTTATCTCTAGGCAGAACAAGGCTAATTACATTATATTGGCTTCAATCATAACCAAAGGATACTAAGATGATGTGTCAGGATAACCTTATGCTTAGCGATGCATTTATTTATTATCGAAAAAACCCCTTATTCCACAAAATAACTAATAAGCACTTTGGCATAAGCTTGCCCAGCCCATATAAGTTCTTGATATAAGGACTTTGGCATAAGCTTAACCAAACACCCCCTAAATCCCATATTCCCATGACAGGTATCCCTCTCACAAACGCACGCTGCTTTACACATGATAATTAGAGAAAATGCATTCCAATGTATAACGCACTTTGACATAAGTGATAAGCTTACTCAAACACCCCCTAAATCTCATATTCCCATGACAGTTATCTCACCCATGACTACGCTTACACATAATAATTAGGAAAAATACAAATACATCCCAATGTAAAAACTATAAAGCACATTGACATGATCTTACGCACATTCAATAAGCTCTGTACCTTAAAATAAGCTCGGGCTACAAAGTAAGTAATCGGTGATTACAAGCCACAAGGTCAGTACCAGGGCAAAATTTAAATAAGCACAAATTAATTAACAAAATTACACAACAAATATCAAAATTAATAAATAAATAAAAAAGTGTAATTCAAACAATTTTAATTTGATTTTAAATCATAATTCGAACATATGGTTAAAGAAAATACTAACAGCTTAAGTAATAATGATAAAAAGCAAATGTCTTTACCAAAAATGAAATGAGTAAAACAAACAAAAACAAAAATGGAGAGAGCGATGGTTTTGGTGAATGGTGGATTGCCAGCGTGGCATCAACTATCTGTTTTTAAGCTCATTGTTTTAACTGAAAGGGTGCTTTCATGTTCTCTTTGGTCCACCTTATCTCCAAGCCCTCATGTTCTGTGATATCAATGAAAATGGCAACCAAGTGTTCAGAGATGAAATGCCTAGTATGAACAAGCTGCTAGTTTGAGGTCATATGAACAAGGCTGGCAAGGATTCTATGTGGAATCGAGATTTAAACCAACACTAACGGCGGCGTAATGAACCATCAACATGGAATTTTTTATTAAATGGATGTCGAGATAGATTGCATACACTGTTTGTTGAAGATTTTTTATCTCGAGCCGTCAATTGAAACATGTAAAAGTTATTTAAGGGTTTATGTTTATGCGGTCTAGTGAAAAGAATAATAAAGCAAAGTGAAAAAAGAAGGGAGAAATCCCGCCAAAAGTGAAAAGTTAACACAGGGCTCTATTTTGTGGCCTTATTAACCCCGTTTTTGCATTTCATAACGGGCTTTATAACTTTGTTTTTATTGTGGTTTAACCTTTTATCAGGGGCTCAATTAGGAGGCTTTTAGTAGTGTGAGAAAAGAGAGTTTATGAGTCAAAATAATTATTCGAAGCCGCCATCGACCAATCTTCAAACCCAAACACCTTTAAAGATAACCCTATTCAAACTTAATTTGGCACAAAGAATTTCAGAGAAACTAATCCTTACAGCTTTTAAAACAAAACTTAACAAAGATAACGCCTTTATATATGTGTATCAAGATACTAAGATGGTGTAATGTATCAGGATCACCAACTTATGCATTTATTCATTATCGAAAAAACCCCTATTCCCCCAAATAACTCATAAGCACTTTGGCATAAGCTTAGAGCCTATATAAATATTTTATATAAGCTTAACCAAACAACCCTAAATCCCATATTCCCATGACAATTATCTCTTCTCCTGTTGTAACCGACAAAGGGTAAAAGATATCACAATACTGGTTCATATCAACTTTAAATAATATACAAAAGCGGAAGCCTTTACAAAATTTACAAAAGATAATATAAATAACTTAATATTCAAAATAAATTTAAGATCCTATTTACAAATCTGCCTCGCCTCACGCTCAACCCGATCGGCTATCCCATAAGCTTCATCTTGAATGCTTAACACTGCCAGGAAAAGAAAGTGCGGTGACCTTGCATTGAGCGGATATATAAACAAAAGCTAAACAAAACAAATGTACAAATAACGAAATCAAATGAATTGATGACGAGGGATCTTTTAGGATTCGCGAAGCACAAATATACAGAAATCCAAACAACCACATATACAGTTTAATCACCTCATAGCACATTAATGACACAAACACAAACACATCAGAACAACCAAACACTTAACATATCAAGAATAGATTTCGTATCCACCAAGCGAAAAGTCTAAGGCTAACGACACTTCCTAGAAATAAACATGGCATTCAAACAAATTAATTAACCTTCATTTAACCCACTTAATTCAATATTGAAGCCGGCGAATAGCAGTCAAATCATGGCAGTCTCACATACAGATAGAAAACATAGTAAACGTACCATAACTAAATAGACAAAGACATAACATAGCCTTTAGCAATTATCGAATGGATATCATAAGCTAAACAAATTCTCGATCAATCTGCATTTACGAGTTTTAACATAGAGATCAATCATAAGCGAGGGATAACTAACTTATAGGCAGGTTTACTGATTATTGGAACAATTGTACTTATCAACTTTCGTGATACTTACTTTCACATTAGCACATTCATCTTACAGATAAACGAATTCACATAACAATAAACTAACATAACCTCAGATGACATCATGCAAATCATATTTAAACATATTAATCATATCCTAACATAGTAGACGGCAGTCACTTAATCATACAAAAGCATAACCACATAAGATATAATATAATAAGCCTAGCTTATAAACACTTGAACATACCGAATCAACATCAGAATACTTAATACAGAAATAACATATAAAGATTTAGTTAACTACCACGAGCCCAGAACATATCATATCAGAAATATCTTTCTTCTTGATACCTCATAAACTAATTGGAGTAGCTAGCTCGCAATTTTTGTGAAGACGAGATGCACGACATCATTCACCAAATCATATCGATAACCGATCAGTCTAGGATGCATCCATAAGCCCTTCCTATATATACAAAATATGCTTCACCATACAGTAGACGTGGCGAGAACATCACTCTGCCCTAGAGTCATATCGAGGTGCATCATGATACGGACATGGAACCCCAGCTGACTAGTGAAATATTTGGCTCGGGTGTCAAACTAACTCAGGTCAAACAGATTTTCATACATGATACAGATCATAATTCATCATAAAGGTCACAGATAACATATCAGATAACTTCATATCATAAGGTTCATATTCAGATATTCAGAAGGCTCATGTCCACAGTGGCATAACACATTCATTAAATGTGAAGTTCATAATCAACCATAGCAAGATTCAACAATGGTGCATATCAAAATCTTCCTAACATAAGTTCACATCAGATATTACATAGTTCACTAGAACATAAGTTCAGATAAGTAACAGATCAAACATTCAGAAAGGGGTTCATAGCAATGGCATCGAATCTAATAAGTAAAATAGAAGAACGAACGAAAGAACCTCATAAGGAACCTTCTTGAAAAGGTCGAATATCCGTACCTTAAAGCAAATGAGGAAAACAAACGAATGTGAGGAATACGAAATGTAACGTCAGCTCTCCTTCAACGAATCTACACGGATTATGATTTATTTAATACTTGTTAGCATCATTAAAGTTATAACGGATAATCGCGTTCACCTTCTTATTGTTGTAAGTATATTTTCATTTTTAGTGACGGTTGAATTACAACACTTTAAAGTATTAATCATTACTTAGCCAAACTTATGGGTTACAAATGATAAATGGAAACTTAGGGTTTTATATAATCAATATTGTAGATTAGGTTTCATTATGTCATTTAGTAAAGTTTGGGGTTAATGCGAAAAATGGTTTAAGAGTCATAACTCACACATGCTTACACACACTTGTTACTAGCTCGTTAAAGCTAACCAATCGTTATTAATGACCTCATGACTTACTATTTTCACATGAAATAACGAATCCATACACCTGACTCAAAACCTAATGCGACTCATTTATGTTCTAGGATTTTCCTCTTTTAATATCATATTAATACTTGCTTATTTACTTTACATGTTACTTCTTTTAATGATTTACTTTGACTTAGAATGCATTATGTAAACAATAGAAGTTACCTCAAAACTCATGCATGTCACTTACGAAATTTACTTACACACATATGGACCCATAATTACTGAGTTACTCATTACACCTTTAACATGTATTTAATATCACGATCTAACCTTATATTATCAGATTTTACAATTTTAGCCCAAAGGTTTTAGAATTTATAAAACATACCCTTTTAAGTTAATAACAATTAAATGCCTCTAATTATCAAAATTACGCTTAACCCTCATACTGATTTTTATACGTTTAGAACCTTTATTTTACTATTTACAGAAATAACCTTTAAGTTTCATAATTTACAAAACCAACCCAAAACTTTTATTTAAAACTAGAATTATGCATAATTCAAGTACAAACCCTAAACCTAGGTTTAACCCATCATTAACTTATCATTACTCTGCATTAATACCCTTAATTATAACAAGCAAACCCTAATTTTACCTAAGCCCTAATCGTCCCTTTTTATTTTCTTCCTTTTTCATATGCGATCGAACAAAACAACCCTTAAAAAATCACACAAGCTTCGAATTCATGAACATGTATTTTATTCAGGTCGTATAACATATAAGAGCTTCCAGAAAATTCAGATCATGGCCCCAAAGATTATTATATACTTTCGTCGCTATTTTTATACGCTTTTAGGGTTTTAATTCCAAACAATTCCATACGACTTGTTAATTATGCATGAATAATTTTTACAGGTTCTATATGATTTGTAGGACTGAAAATAATATTGGGAACATACCCTTGATGAGATTCGAACGCTAGAACAAAAGAAACCAAAACTCTACTCGTAAAACCTAATCGACTAAGAAACTAACCACGATCAAACCAAAGACCTTAGGACCTTGAACCAGGATTTTAACACCTCTTTACCTTCAAACTCGTCGAAAAATAGTTTTAAGCCTTGGAAACCCGAATGTCGAATTATGTAGGGTTTTCTTAGGTCGGTTTAGGTATAATCGGATTTTAGGGTTGTTAGGGATATAATATAAACCGTATAATGTATATATATATGATTTACTAATTTTCTTGTGGGCTTATTATTATAATGGACTTATAATAAATGGAATATAAATTTTATAAATTTGTATTGGGCTTTTATTAATTTAATTCTTTTATAAAACTAAATAAATACATTCGGCTATATATATAAAATACAAAACTGATTTTATAAAATTATAGACTATAAAAATTAACTTTACAAAGTCTTTAAAATTTATTTGGATCATATGTGATATTTCTTGATAATTTTCTAAATTTACATAGCTTATTTGGTACTCTTTAAATTAATTATTCATACTTTTTGATTATAGGGGTATTTTGGTCTTTTGGTGAATTTTAGAAATTCAGGTATTACACAAACTCACGCTGCTCTACACATGATAATTAGGAAAAATACAAATACATCCCAATGTATAAAGCACTTTGACATGAGCTTACCCCTAAATCCCATATTCCCATGACAATTATCTCTCAAAAACTCACGATGCTCTACACATGATAATTAGGAAAAATACAAATACATCCCAATGTATAAAGCACTTTGACATGAGCATACCCAAACACATTGAATAAGCTTTGTACCTTTTTTTCTTGATAGCTTATTAACCTCTTAAAATAAGCTACGCTTGTTGTAAAGCTCGGGCTACAAAGTTATCATCGATTCATAAACGCAAGGTCGATGACCGAGTGAGTTGGCCGAATCAGCCAAAAGATTCAATTTGGTCAAAATTTGGTCAGGTCGGTGCTAATTCGTACAAAACTGGGTTTGTAGTGTTTTAACAATTGTGTACTATCCTTATGAAACTAACCATTGTGTTGGGAATTCTGTGAAGTATGAATTATGCTGAAATTACTGCTGAAGGATTCTGCTGAAGAAGTGTGGAATCTGCTGAAGATATAATTCTACTGAAGTAATGGCTAGGGTAGATGGTTTTCAGGAGATAGTTGTTCAGTATTCTATAGTATTCTCTTGATATAGTTAATCGATTATTAGTTTGTTAGGATTTGCATGAGCTATTTTAGGTAGTGATATGCATTTTTTTTATATTATTGTTTATTTAGGGTTCCTGGTGTATAAAGGAACTGGTAGCTTTTGTATTAGAAAAAAAAAAAAAAAAAACCTCTGGAGAAAACATTCCAGGAAAACTCTTTAGAGAGGAGAAAAAGATCCATAGAGGATCATTGTTTTAATAGTGAAAAACCTTGTTGGTAACTTTGATTGTGTTAATTATTATCCGCTGTGCATCTATTCAATCATTGTTATTATACCCTAGTTGAGTCCGGATCTTGGTTTCAACAAGTGGTATCAGAGAGGGTGGCTCTCGATCTAGGGTTGATAAGGTTTTTGGGTAATTAGGGTTTATGCCCTAATCGGTGTATAGCAGCAGATCTGAATAAAGAGTCAGCAGGCGGCAAAAGGGAAGAAGAGCAGATTCATACGATTATTTGTGGCTGTGCGTAACTTCGTTTAAAAAATAACGTTAAGGTATATTATAATCAACCTCGTACTGCCTTGGTAATTATCTTGATCTAATTGATATATTGATTGTATGCATTGGTCCCACTCGTATCTGGTCTCTTGTCTTCACATGTATTGGTTGTTCCAATATCATATTGGTAAATGGTTTTGTCATATTGGATATCTTTAGGTGGGCACATCATAAGTGCTTTGTGCTCTTGATTGGACGAATATAGTGAGTCACGAGGTTATAGAAGTTTGATTGGTTTAAGTGTGGCTGTCACGTTCGTGACTGTTATTCAAAGGGGTCAAAAATTGAGGCGCATGTACCACTTGCTATTGAGTTTACACGTTTTGAACAAGATAGTATTATTGCTGGTCAAGTTTATGCTTGGGATAAATCAAGTGTGGCAAGGTATATAGAAGTTATTGTGATCTCTTCGTGTGATTGGTCCAAGTAATTGTGTATATTGATTTAATTGGTGGATCTGTGTTACATTAGATGGCGTATGTAATTTGTTCTTCACGTGGGGCTCACAAGCATTATATGCAATTGAATATCTGTTACGTCTGATATTGTGTTGTTACTGCCGAAGTAATCACGTGGATAGTTCGTTGTTTTCATTGGTACGACGTTTTGTTTACATTGATCTACACGTGGGGCTCAATTTTGGTGTGCAGCTTCTTATTGGTTGGATGATCCAGTCTGTTTGACCTTGTGATTTGTTTTTGCGTTCACATTGGTGTATTACTGCTGAGCACTTGTTGATTCTACTGAAGTTCACGTGTGGGTAAAATATTTCACTTGAGTGGTCTTTTACTTTTGAGATCTAGTGAGATAATATTTGTCTCTCATCTTGGTACTGCTGGTCCCAACGCACATAATGATTATTTTGATTGGGTGTTGGTTCTAGTAGTATTTCCTTTGGTTGCTACTGTCTCATAACTTATTAAATGGCTAAAATTGATAATGAATGGGATGATGGTACGGTTCCTTATTTAATGGATGATGAGTACGAAGTCTGGGCTAAGAAGATGGAACACTGGATCATGAATAATGATATGAATATCTGGAAGGTGATCCAAAATGGCAACAGCTTGAAAAGGACTGGATGTCATCAAGATGGAAACTTCTTTTATCTTCCTCCAACGATCGCAGAGATGACACATTGCGTAAAGAGAGTCAAAGGCCAAAACTATCTTGCTTAAATCTATTCTGGCGATCATGTAGCGATTTTAGTTATATGGATGATGCAAGTCTTATATGCGATGCACTTAAAGAAAGGTATGGTGGAAAGGTTCAAAGAAGATGAGCAAGGAAGTTGATGCTGCGGGTTATCTTTGAAGAATTTGCCATCCACACTTTGCATTCATGGGCATATCTCAGGTACAAAATCAAAATTGTGTGTTTGGTTGTAGTGATAAATACAATGAACTAAAAGAAGCTTATGATATTTTGAAACCTAAATATAATGAATGCTATGTGGAAGTTGAAGCTTATAAACGAGCTTTAAAACACTAGAAAGAAAAAAGGTTTGGTTTCAGAAGAATCAAATAGCTTATGATGAGAAGATAGGTGTATTAGAAAGGGATCTCGAATGTGCTAAAATGAGTTAAAGTGGTCCGAGAAGTTAAGAGCAGGATGTAGTGTCGAGAAAATTTAGAGCTTAAAGAGAAACTTAATGAGGAAATTGCTAGGCATAAGGAATGGATATTAAATGGAAACAAGTTAGCAAGTCACATACATCTTGTCCAAACTCCTAATACTTCAATAGGATTAGGCTTTAAGAACTATGTAGGATTAGAAGCTAGAGATGACACTCAAATCTACATCGGCAGCCTAGCTAATTTTGTGAAGAGGTGACCTACATCTTGTTCGTGGACCTATTAGAGGTGAGCACATGCCCATTGACCTTTCCATTACAGTTGACTTTGATGGATCACACCATTTATATGGCAAAAGTCAAGTGACTTGCGGACCTTAGTATCAAAACTAATGACTCGTCTCTTGTTCGAAAGTGACAAGTCATCGGACCTAAGAATCCATGACTATGCCTCATGTGATTCAAGTGAAAAGTCCGACTTATCGTACCCAAGACCACTGAGAGTCAAAGTAGGCTGCTGGCGAGCCTAATATTCCGAGCCCAAACAAAGCCAGTTACTTATTCTGTTGAACACAATTTTGCTTCCAATTTTGTCTCTGATAAGTTTAAATGTAATAAACAAAGTTGTGTTAAGAGTAAGTCTTTTAAGAAGAAATCTTGTTTTGTGTGTGGTAGTAAACTCCATCTTATTAAAGACGGTGATTATCATGAGAAAAGATGGGTGTTTCCTCTGGCCATAAGACTTCTAGACCCAAATGGACTAATGTTGCTAGTATTCCTCCATTTTGTTCCTAAAGCCGCATGTGATGAGTAGGTAATCCAGTTCCCACTAGTAAGTCTAAGGTGTATGCATGCATTTTACTGCTCGAAAGGCTTAATAGGCCTTTTCCGATTCCTCCGGTGGAGGATATTCTTCACCAGTTATTACTGGATGGTGGAACAGTAATGTTAGACTTATGCCTTATAGACCTAAAAGTTCTTATTTTCAGTCATATACACCTTATGTATCTCATATGACTATGGCACATGGTGGAGTACGAGTGGGAAATATTGTTAAACCCTCAAAAGGTTATTCTTGGAAAACTCAAAGAAAAGGTTCATTCTGGGTACCCAAGAACAATAATCTTTGTCAGGTGCATTGATTGAGGGGAGGCATAAGCCTAAGGGGAGGCTTATTGTTGTATATTTGTCTTCTAACCATTTTTGCAGATGTTGGATCCTCATAAGCCTAAGGGGAGGCTTAGTGTTTCTGCTAACACTACAACTGTCTTTGGTTTCTACTGATGCTTGATGGTTTCTTTTACTTGTTTTGGTTATTTTTATTCTTTCTTTATTTTATATTTAGTTAAAAAAAAAAAAATCGTATTATTTCTTTTTCTTAGTTAAAAAAAAACTCTAACTTTTTATGCGTGTTCAGTTTCTACTCTTTCTTGCTTGCAGGTTTTGGTGTTGGTTCATAACCACAATTCATGGTTTTCATCTCACCATGTCTTTGACACGAGTTGACCCAGCCGGGATTATGGCTTGTGGTAAAGGTCAGCGGAAATCATAAATGGTAATCAACTCACCATGATGATAGCGACATTCCATCAAAGAGTTGGCTAGTCCAAGGCGGTTTTGGTAAAGACATCTTAATTAGTTGATAGTTGTGATTTACTAAAAATCGGAGGGTTATCAATAATACCTTGGTCTTACACACCAAACATTGGCTAGTCTGAGCAAACGGCTCTGATAAAGACATTTCAATCGCGTTTACATGGTTCTTGGTTTGCCATAAATCGGATGGTTATCGGTTAATACCATGGTTTGCGAACTTAAACATATGGCTACTCCGGTAGTGATGGCTATGGTAAGAGACAAAATCCATTATTTTTGATGATTCACCTCTCACGGAGTTAACACTCTAGATGTGATGAGAATAGTATGAAACTAATCTGTTTTGATGTATCTTTTGTCATTTGTTCTTTGCAAAGATCACGGAGTTTCAAAGTTTGTCATCATAGAATGTACTTGTTTTGATTCTTTTCTTTAGCGATGTTAGTACAATCCTGAAGTTCTGCGGCGTTAAAGTACTATCGGGAAACTGGAACTTAACCTTGTCAAATTCCAGTTTAGGGAGGATTGTTAGAATTGTGAAGTATGAATTATCTTTGAAATTATATTTGAAGGATTATATTTGAAAGAAGTTAATGGAATCTGTGAAGATATAATTCTCGAGTAATGAAGTCGGGTAGATGGTTTCTGCGAATAGTTGTTCAGCGTATTCTATAGTATTTCTACTGATATAGTTAATCAGTATTAGTTTGTTAGGATTTGCATGAGCTATTTTAGGTAGTGATATGCATTTATTTTATATTATTGTTTATTTAGGGTTCCTGGTGTATAAAGGAACTGGTAGCTTTTGTATTAGAAAAAAAACCTGCAAAAGGAGAAAAACATTCCAGAAAACTCTTTAGAGAGGAGAAAAAAGATCCATAGAGGATCATTGTTTTAATAATTAAACGTACCTTTGGTAACTTTGATTGTGTTAATTATTATCCGCAGTGCATCTATTCAATCATTGTTATTATACCCTAGTTGAGTCCGGATCTTGGTTTCAACACATTGTCATCATCCAATGAAGATAAAGGAGTTTCACTATCAAGATACATAGCCATGAGTGTAACCATTAATACCACATATCAAGATAATTAGCAATCTCTCCTCTCCATTATTTGGTCATAGTGGCATTTTTATGTCACGAAACTACTACATAAACATCAAGACTCAAGACCGCATCCATCCTCCACACGAGAAAGCGAGTTTGAGTTGAAAAGAATTTGATGCCAAGGTACATAGCCATCGACCATCTTCAAACCCAACACTCCTTTAAAGATAACCGCCATTTAATACGAGATATTTCTAAATCTAACCCGTTAATCACTCGAAGCTGATTATTCTATGAAAACAATTTACGACATTTAGGTGCGAAAGCCTTTTATCCATAACCATCAAATTAATGATCATTTCATTTCCAATCCGTCAAAAATTGCAGATAAAAGCGGCATTAGAAAGTTATCGTATATACGGCAAAACTTAATAAATTATAAAAGTGCCATGTTAATTCCATACTTTTGACTACTACTCAGTGGCCTTTAAATAAAAAACCTAATAAGCCAATTCTTAAAGTGTTTCACTAAGCAATTTTGAATACAACATAAACTTGGCAATCTTGACCCAACTGAACAAGTTGACCCCGCATTGATTTGACATGTGTTTTCATTTGACTGTTTCAACCATGACCCGTTTGACCTATAACTAAACCATCACGGTAACAACTAAATCAACGTTTTGCCTATTAAACTAAACATGTTAAAAGTGGTCACAAATTCTGAAGCAGATGTAGTTCATCTACTCTGGGTATAATTTTTCAAATTACTTTTAGTTTTATTTAAGTGAAAACTCACGGTGATTCAGCATTCTATTTATTTAGATTAATTACTATATGTAATGTGGACCACAAAAAAATACATATTAATAACATAACTAGATCACATCCTGATGTAGTTCAACACTCGGCATATTTAAACTAACAACCGTGACATTGGCTTAAAGACAAATGCATATGGTCTAATGCAAGCGTTTCACATGACCATATCTATAAGATTCAACTTATTCAGCAAGGTATATATCAACCATATCTAAGTTAGGGACAAATAGTTCCAGTTTGTTTTGTGTACCAAAAATACAACTAAATAATCGAATGGTGTGTTGATTGCAATTATGATTTTACAATTAACATTATGGGTTATATATTTCATACACAAGTTTCTTTGCTGCCTCATGCCTATTATAGCTAGAAGCTCAACCAAACACCCATTTACATGACTCATCCTCACGGTAACTTCGCCTATAAAAAGAAATAGCATATAATGTGATTAATAAGTATAAATCGAAAACCAGATTGTCATGCACCCGAAATGGCGTTCAGTCCTATTAGTTGGTTCATAGCAAAATTTATGACAAAGTAATTGTGGCTGCATAAATGATATAATATTATCTTCATTGACAATCATAAACAATTAAATAGTATTTATTTGTTGGTACACATTGCATGATGCAAAAAAATTACAACAGATAGACAGTCGCTCTGCATAAATAGACCAAGCAAGAAGTAGAGTTGACTACTTGACTTTGTCCATTTCATCCTTAGTTGTAGGACATTGATGCAAGTTTTCAGTCAATAAATCCAGTTTTAAGATACATACAACAAGCAAGGACACACATGATGCACCGGACTTTAATGACACTATTCACATATTACATGTCTCAGCCACATCATTAACTAAAGAGAAAAAGTTTCAAGCATATGCTACCAAATTGTTAATGCTAAGCGTTATTATGAAATAAAAACCTAGCCAAGAGGAAAACAAGATAAATTTAAGCTTAAACAACAGAAAATAGAAGGTTATAAACTTGACAATTTCTTTTGCAACCACTTAAAACGAGAATGGCCAATAAAGGTTTAAGTAAAGAATTAATTCAACTGTAGTTAATATCCGAAGTCATAACATAATTAAATCTAGGTTAGCATTATGTGCCAATTAATTACATAATTAGAGCACATCTTGAACTTAAGATCCTTCTGTTGTTTTATGTAAAATCTCAAAGAGCTCGACATAATGTGGTGATCTTTTGTTCGATTTATGTGGAATATTAAATATAAGTCATCATATTACATTACAGTAGCATGTGTAAAAAGTTAACTTTTCATAAGTAATGTAAACTAACTTGATATTTAGGAAACTTGAATATACTCGATAAAACAGCAACAGCCTATCATTCACAAGAAGGCAGCAGTATGATGATTCTATCCATATAATTCAAAGCCTTCCTACATCTCAATATGTCTAAATCACACAAACTGTGACTTTCGACACATTCAAATTGTTCCCTTAAAAACTAACTCATTCCTTTTCCCTGTTTGACCCGTTCGTAAAGAGAAACCCAAACCAGAGTTGGTCAATTTACATGTAGATGAACCCCCCCTCTAATTCGTTTTACAAATTGAAAAGAGCTGAAAAAAAAACATTAAAGTTGACCAGATTTAGTTAGCTAAAAAACTATTAATGTCACCCAAGTATCAGTAGTATCCTTCACTTTCAATACCCACTCCAAACTCATAAAAAATATATGACAAGTAAAACTAAACATGGAAAACTAATCTGTCACTCAAAATGGCTCTTTAGCGCCTATTGTAGTACAGGCAGTCCATATTGGTAAGCTGGATCGGTTTCACAAATAATATCTACTCTAGTATCATACTTGTAATTGATATATATACACTTTATGTTATCAAGCAGAATAGTACATCAGTCTGGGTTGATGCAAGAATAAACGGATGATTAGCTCACAAATCAGAAAAATCCGAGGTAAATAAACAGTTATCCAGATGAAAAACATTTCTTAGCTGCAGCCATTTTTAACAGCCTTATTCACCATTACAAGTGCTATCAACTTTTAACATTGCTGAGCGATATTTTCAGCATAGCGTTAAGGCAGAAGGTGCATTGAACAATATATCCATTCTACCCGCTAAAATGAATGAAAATAGTAAAACATATGTAATGATTTGGTATGTATTGAGGTGCTTCGCCTAATTTCATTATCAATATCACAAATCTCCATAACTAACAGCTAATTGAAGCAAACACAAAAATCAATGAGTTCAGGTCAAAAGTATACCTGAGAGCAAAATCACAAAATCAGCAACTTCAGCTCACGATTGACCGAATCTATTTGAATCGTTAGGGTTTGGGTTTATGGATCAAAGTTTTGACCTGAGTAACCTCCAATTAATATAATTGGCAAAACCCCAATTATTCAGTATGCAACACAAACACTCCTAAAGTCACATAACACAAATCGATCGATTTGTTTCTTGAACGAGACTGATTTAAACTACCTCAAATTCCGACAATGACGACGGTGATGGTGACCACTGACGGTGGCCGATGACGGTGGTGGTGCAGGTGGCCGGTGTTGTTACAGGTGGCTAGAGAGTGGTGATAGATGAAAATTGAACGGGATATTTGGGTGATCACATTATTATTATTATATAGGACCATTTACTTAAAAAAATAATAATAATAAATAGGGGGAATTACATATATCCCCTTTTAAACTTCATTAATTGCATATATCCTCATCAAAACTTTAAAATAACAAATATACCCAATTAAACCTATTAAACTCACAAATTTACCCATTTTTGTCTTTTTTTGTTATAAACATTTGAATCTGAATATTTTTCCCTTTCCTCTTAGTTAAGAATTTATTTTTCTATAAATTTGTATGAAACTGTTCTTTTTTCTTTTTAATCTTGATATGAAATCAAAAGTTCACAATCCAAACCAATTCATTCCTCTAGAAAGTTGAAACCTCAATGAACCTCGAAAGCAATTGAATGATTATTATTCACATTAGTGATTCATTTGCATCCTCTAATGTCAAAAATACCTATTGTTAACTAAAGCAAATGAATAATGCAATGTTAGTTTATCAATAAAACTCAAGCAATTTAAAAAAAAACAAAAAAAAGGCAGTTTACATCATCAAAATTCATCGGTAGCATCAATGATACGATTTTTCTTTTTAACTATTACGTAATTGTTTAGCCTTTGATTGAGAATTGGGATGAGGAATATGTGATGCCTTTTAAGAAAAAAAAGAAAGAATGATCGCATTTACAGTGTTGGGTGCTCAAATTGTGTAGAATGAAGGATATATAGTTAAAGATGGGTAAATTTGTGAGTTTAATAGGCTGGATTGGGTATATTTGTTATTTTAAACTTTTGTTGGGGATATATGTAATTAATGAAGTTTAAATTCGGATATATGTAATTCCCCCTAATAAATAAAAAGAAGGAATTTTAAGGGCCAGTTTGGTTGGGGTATATGGGTATGAATTTGAAAGTAATTAATGTTGTTTGGCTGATTATAGGGTCCACCACAATGGAATGAGGATACCCAAATATGAAAGTTTCCTCATATACTATGTGTGTGGGTGGTTTCTTCATACCCTTAATTATCAATTAGCAAAGGTTACAAAAATGATTTTAATGACTTTTTGCCTAATTAGTAAGCAAAACATTTAGTCACTAAATGGCTTTTATTTTGTAGTGATGTCTTTATTTATAAGAAACATGTGACAATGATACCGATGTAAACCAATCTATAGTGACAAACAATTGAGCCATAATTTGACAAGTACCCTTGTATCAGTGTATGCATAGGCTTTCATGTTCTCTTTGGTCCACCTTATCTCCAAGCCCTCATGTTATGTGATATCAATGAAAATGGCAAGTGTTCATAGATGAAATGCCCAGTAGATCTTAAAAAAAAATGCAAACATGAACAATTAAACAGTATTTATTTGTTGGTACACGTTGCCATGATGCAAAAAAATTAGCCTTACTTCGGATACAAATAAGATACAACAGATAGAAGCTCACGCACAAATAGACCAAGCTAGAAGTAGAGTTGACTACTTGACTTTGTCCATTTCATCCTTATAAGGGGATAGGTAAGCATAACTAACTGTAAATTTGTTTTCGTTGTAGGACATTGATGCAAGTTTTCAGTCAATAAATCCAGTTTTAAGATACATACAACAAGCAAGGACACACATGATGCACGGAAATGACACTATTCACATATTACATGTCTCAGCGCCATCATAAGTAAAGAGAAAAAGTTTCAAGCATATGCTACCAAATTGTTAATGTGCACGTTATTATGAAATAAAAACCTAGCCAAGAGGAAAACAAGATAAATTTAAGCGAAACAACATAAAGAAGGGTATAAACTTGACAATTTCGTGCAACCACTTAAACTTTAGTAAATAACCAATTTAACTGTTAGTTAATATCCGGATCGCATAACATAATTAAATATACGTCAGCGTTATGTGCCAATTAATTACATAAGGGTAAAGTTAAAATAAAAAGACAAATATCCGTAAAAGAATAAAAGAAATTTTTTAAAAAAGTTCTTAAAAAATTCCAAAAAAATCTCACAAGATCGGGTATGTTGGTGCATAAAACTTTTGTGAAAAAAGTTTTTCTAATTTTGAGTTTTATACGTTTTTTTAATGCAAAACACGAATTTTGATGCGCAAAAAAATTTTGATGCACAAAATTTTCAACATGTTTTAGTTTGATGCGCAGTGTTATTTTGATGAAAAAAGTCAAAAGAAATTGGGTGCAAAAACGAATTTTTGATGCACAAAAAAACGATTTAATGCACAAACGAATTTTTTCATAAATTTTTTTCGGAAAAAGTATTCACTTTTAGAAAAACTTCCTTCACAACTTTTTCATGCACCAACATACCCGATCTTGTGGGATTTTTTTGGAATTTTTTAAGAACATTTTTTTAAAAAATTTTATTTTTATTCTTTTTACGGATATTTGTCTTTTTATTTGATCTTTACCTAATTACATAATTATAGCACATCTTAATGTAATTCAAACAATTATTTAAAATTAAACCTGACTTTATATGAGGTTTAATACAAGTAGCACCTACTTCACGAGATTTCTTGATGCATCTTGAACTTTAGATCCTTATGTTGTTTTATGTAAAATCTTAAAGAGCTCGACATAATGTGGCGATCTTTAGTTCTTCGATTTCTGTGGAATATTAAGTATAAGTCATCATATTACATTACAGTAGCATGTGTAAAGAGTTAACTTTTCATACAATAAAGGTTACACATTCATATTTCATAAGTAATGTAAACTAACTTGATATATAGGACACTTGAATATACTCGATAAAACAGCTAACAACTATCATTAACAAGAAGGCAGCGTGATATGATGATTTTATCTATATAATTTAAAGCCTTCCTGCATCTTAATATGTCTAATTCCTTTTCCCCTGTTTGTCCCGTTGTAAGAGAAACTCAAACCAGAGTTGGGCCATTTACATGTAGATGAACCTTCCCCTAATTCGTTTTACAAATTTAAAAGAGTGGAAAAAAACATTAAAGTTGACCGATTTAGTTAGCTCGAAAAAACTACTAATGTCACCAAGTATCGTATCCCGCACTTTCAATACCCACTCCAAACTGTGTTTCATGAACTAATTTCTCACTCAAATGGCTCTTTAGCGCCTATTGTAGTACAGGTGATCCATATTGGTAAGCTGGCTCGGTTTCACACATAATATCTACTCTAGTATCTTACTTGATAATTGATATATATACACTTTATGTTATCAAACAGAGTAGTACATCAGTCTGGGTTGATGCAAGAATAAACGGATGATTAGCTCACAGATTAGAAGAATCATAGGTAAATAAACAGTTATCCAGATGAAAAACATTTCTTAGCTGCAGCCATTTTTAACATCCTTATTCACCATTACAAGTGCTATCAACTTTTAACATTGCTGAACGATATTTTTAGCATAACGTAAAGGTAGAAGGTACATTGAACAATATATCCTTTCTACACGCTAAAATGAATGGAAAATAGTATAAATTATGTAATGATTTGGTATGTATTGTGGTACCTCGCCTAATCTCCATTAAGCTAGACTTACCTATATGCAAACTTAATACTAATTCATTTTGTCTTTGTAAGATTCGTTTATATTGTCCTTATCGAACAATATTTATATTAATCTATATATTAGGTCTTTGGTTTTACACATATTAAAGTACTCATATGTTTATAGAAAAGTTTTCATATAACATAAATGTGCCTACGCACACAAGATAATTTCATGTTATCAGAAGTTACCCAACCCAACCATTTTGCTAACTTTAAGCATCTATTAGCCCACATTGTGTTATGCCTCTGCCATGGTAAAGTTCTTTTGACTGCAAATCACATGAAAACTAATGTAACACTGTTGCTAAATTTGCAGTTGCATTGGTAGATATGTATGGACATGCTAACGGTTACTCAAAGAACAACACACAAAATGCCCTTTTGCTCCGAAATACATAAGGGCAATTTAAAACACAACTTCTGTCGATTCAAACAGTAAGTGATAAACTAGCTAGTAGATACGAAAACGTAATAGGAAACCTTCCCATTTCCCTTTTAATTAATTATCAGCATAATCAAACTAACGGTGACCGTAATTGTTTCAGTGATAATGAGGCCAATGCTAATGGTGATCGTAAATGTGGTCACCCCATGACACATCAGCGCCACAATATTTTGCTAATAGTGACCATAATAACGACCGAACTTAAAAAAAATAAAAATAAAAATAAATAAATAAATGGGGGAATTGCATATATATCCCTCCAAAGGTGAATAATTCCATATATATCCTTCTTACAAGTTTTTGATGCACGTAGTACAATGATTTTTATGAATGCAAAGGATATATATGCAATTTTGCATCTTTGGAGGGATATATATGCAAATGACCCATAATAAATTACCAGCACACTTATATAAAATATTGTACTACATCTAACTTTATCAACATAACAATTTTCACTTTCATTATTTCTCGAGTAAACGATTTATAGTTGGCTTAAAACTAATAGCCCGTGTTCACATTTACTCAAAGTTTAAAGGCCTATAATTGAATTTAACAATCTAGGGTCCAATAAAGTAGGTCCAATAAAGTAGGTCATTAACTAGTAATCTCTTTCATATTACTCTTTTGAAAAGACTTCGTCTTCCCTCAGCCACTTCGTGGTTTTAGACTTCGGTGCTAGTTCCTTTTCCTATCTTTGATGCCCCCAATTTCATCATTATCACTTGCTAGTTCCTTTTCCTATCTGGTAATTTTAAAGGCAAGTTCTCATGTTGATTTCGGATTTTCCGGTAGGTTTTCCTAGCTGTTCATTTATTTATGTGTGTGTGTTTTTAGTATGTATTTTTGTGAATAAAATGATGCAACAGTCAAATAATATCGGGAGAAGTGTCCATTTAATCGGTTGCCTATCCAACCGAAACATTGCAAAGGTTGGGGTGGAGATGAGTGTGTTTGGATGGGATTGCCAGCCTGGCGATAGGAAATACACCAACTACTGTATCTGTTTGTAAAAGTTAATTGTTTTTCTTTTTTGCGATCTTTGACACATTAAGGGTGTGCTTGGTTTTGTAGACGTGAATCACTATAAGTTTGGGAGTGAAAGGGAATGCGTATGACTTTTTATACCCGCCAAGCTAGATGGGTTTGGGCTAAGCCTTATCTTGTAGGTTTCACTCCCAGTTTTAAAACCCATATCTATAAAACAAACGTCAATTATTAATTTGTGACAACTCGCAATTTAGGGAGTCTATTTTAGATAACCGCATTACGTTAAACTAAACCGAGTTTTGCCTTTAACACTATTTTTATCAACCATGACTTGATTTTATATCGTCTATTGGTTTTTATGGTTTATTTCACTATTGAACGAGTTATCGTGTGAGTTTTAACTCTTTTTGGTAGGCACTATTCGATTCGGCACTAGAAAAGCCTAAAACGAGAAATATTGTAACTTTTAGACCGTAACTCGAAAATTGACAAATAAATAGTCAAAACTCGTGGAAAAACATAAATAACGATATTAGAAATTCGAAGGAACATTGGGGGACACTCGGAGAACAATATATGAGCTCGGGAATGGGTAAACGGGATAGTTACGAAAAATAACACCTTCGACCCCTCCTCTTTTGCTTAGGCCGGCGCCCCCTCCCTTCCCTTCTCTTTATTTTTAGGTCCCTAAGTCCCTAGTATATAAGGCCTCACCCACCCTCATTTGGCTAGCTTGTTTCTCTCAATAAAAACACACACAAACACACCTTTCTCTCTCTAATATTTCTCTCTTTACAAAAATAAAACCCTAACCCTAATTAAACCACCGCCGCCATGTTCCGCCACACCCGCCGTGGCGTGACCACCCAGCTCCACCACCATCTTGTAGATCTTTTCATCCTCTTTCTATCCATATATAATACTCTCACTAAAACCTTCATTAACACCTTCAAATCTTAAGATTAAGATTCGGATTTCTAGGGCTTCAAGTGGGGTTTGTAATTCGTGTTTGGAAAAGGTAAAAGGGACTTGAATACATCTTGTTTGAGCATAGAAAGGTCACGTACAACCCTTCTAGGGTTCGTATAGGTGACCAATTTGTGGGGCTTTTGGTCTAAACATGGGATTTAATCTAATTAACACATAAATAAACATGTAGCTAGTGTTTGGGAATCATGTGGTGTATCATATTGTTGGGTCTTTGCATTTTAGGTCTAGTTTTATGTTTTTGATTAGAAATAGATGATGGGTTTGATGTTTGGTTGATGATTGGAGGTTGATTGATTGTATTTGGATGTAGTGGTATTGATTTGGTTGGGTTTGAGATGGTGTACGAGCCACCTAGGGTACGTACATGGCCTTTGGGTTGCGTACGTGACCCACATGGACCTTGGGTCCCGGTCGGGTCGTTTTGGTAGCTTGTTGGTTGATATTGTTGGTGTTTGGATGAGACGCGTGGAGCCGAAAAGCTTCTAGAGCTTGTTTGGTTCAAGTGGTCTTAACTGTGACCGTGTCATGACCATTAGGGTCATAACATTGGTTTTGGGTATATTTGGTTGGTTGATTGGTTGGCGAGATTATTTTGAGTTGATTTGGGATTGAATTGCGCTATTATGACTTTTAATTGGACTTAATACATATAATTGTCAACTTTGAGCGACGTCGGTGTCACTTTGACTTTTTAGTCAATAGTTGACCCTGACAACGCCGTAACATGGACTTTAGTATAGTTTGGAGTATAGATTGATTAAAAGCCGAGAAGTCATGACTCGTGCTTGTGGACTCGAAACGAATAACAATATGAAACTAATATTGGAATTTGACAAAATATATATATATGAAAATGCTAATAGACTATGAAACATAAATAATAAAAGAGCTTTTATACTAAAAATATCGATAACAAGACTTATCTTGTTATTTACTATTTTAAATGGAAACTAACGACTAAAAATGGAAATGTTTTATAATAAATAAGCAATTAATGTTTCGAGTACACGTTTATCGAAATATACAAATTATGGGCATTTAATACTAGTTTTAAGTATTTATTTATTTACGTTGTGTGCATGGGTTGCGGATAATCTAACATTAATAGTGTTGATCCACATGGGTAGCGGACTTATTAGGTTGACGAATCTAATAAGAGACCGCTAGGTACGTTGGGTAACCTTATTAATGGGTGAATTATCCTTACGACTCTTTAGGATGCGACTGATTTATGGGATAGTAAGCGACTCGAATAAATAATTGAGTTTATCGAGTTGACGAATTTGATAAGATCTACTATTTATTCCGAAACTTATTGAACTATGAAGCTTATCGCTTAGACGTCTCATGGTGTTGCATTGAGTCACATATTGGTTGTTTGAGTGCATTCATAGCATCATATTGAGTCGATACACCCACATGAGGATACCAAACACTAGGAATAAACGGTGAAACGAGACATTTTTGGAAATAAAGAAATGGAATACATTGGGGTAGATAACGTTGATTATGGGAATTATATATTAAAATTGGTTTACATTAATAGGTTGTGCCGAGTCGATATTGCGTGTCCGTGATTATCTGTTATCTTACGCTAAGAATAGACTTCTACCTCGACCTAGTCGGGGTTGGCAAATTCTAGAGGTTGTCACGACAGTCTTTGGACTAGAGTCGCGGGCGAGTAATCCCTGGATGCGGGATATGGTTGGTGATCCGGTAGGATCGGTGTGCAAACAGGTATTTATCTATCTTAGGTCTTGCATAGCAAATCAACTTCTCTGAGGTCCACTATGATTTTATTGAATTTAAACCTATGAACTCACCGGCGTAAAGTGACCTTTTAGCATGTTTTTCTCAGGTATTTGAATGATGTTTGGAATACGTGATCGGTGGAAGCTTGGCAAGAAGGCGGGGTTCAAGGATCATATTTGACTCTGATAAACTTTGGGGACCTCTTTTATTAAATCATGTTTTGGGCCTAATATTTATACTTTTGGATTAAATGTTTTGAATACTTAAATTTGGGATTGGTTTTGAATGTTAAATGACTATCTTTTGCTATACTTGTGTGAGATACCAATCCAATCGTAACGCCCCAAAAACTTGATTAAGTCTTCCGATGTACCGAGATTTGGGGGTGTTACAGATTGGTATCAGAGCCAGGTTATAGAGAACTAGGTATTTTATAAACCCTAAACTATAACCATTTTTAAGAAAATTGATCCTCGACCGACGCACGCCCGCTTGCCAAGCCGAAGCTTCTTAATTGATTATTGTATGAACTGCGATTTGACTTATGAGATGATATGTTTTGGGATATGATTATTGATTTTGGGCAAATGTGATGTGATTATCGAGATATTACGGATCTGATTTGAGTTAACGGTATATTATGATTTGGAGATTTTGAACTCGAATGATTTGATATGGTATTATGTGATAGAACTGAACTTACATGTTTTATTTAAAGACATATTTTGAGTAATGCGGTACCTCTATTTTTAAAGCTTTCATTATGTGATACATTTTTGGCTGAGTTGATGCGCTTATTAAAACTAGTTGTTTTCGAACACTTATACCTACCCTATGCCATTGTCACAGACTATGCCTTCACTAGCTTTTGATGTGTCGAGGAGGTCCTTGCTGTTGCTAGTTCCCCATCATTGACTCTCATGACGGTTGCGCTGGGTGATCCTTATGAGATTGCCCGTCACTCTAGTTCATCATCATCGATCGCTAGCTCATCTAGGCACTCACTTTACATCAGGTCTTAGCACGAGCCCGGACTCCTAGGCTTGCTCATAGTGCGCCGCATGTCCGTGAGACCACCATCAACACCTATCCGTTTAGCGCCCACTCTCTTCGTCATCACCACCAACATCACCATGTCTTAGGAGACATAGATCCCCTACTGTACCACCTCGGGATTTACCCATGAGAGAATCCGACTCATGGACTCTCCCTCTATGGATGAGGGCGAGGAGGAGCATGAGGTCGAGGAGGAGCATGAGATTGAGGAGCAATATGTAGATGAGGATGAGGATCCTCAGGAGGAGGATGATGAGGATATCCCGAAGGGGTACTCCTCCATTGCAGAGTCCTGCACATTCTCGGACCAGGCTCTCCTTTGCACGAGCCCGATTCCCTGACGACCTTTTTGGTTTTGATTCACCTCCACCTTCACCTAAGATAGGTAGCCCGTTAGGATCTGAGATACCATCGGAGATTGCTTGAGCCAGGAGTATGGTGAGATGGGTCGATGTGGGAGAGGATTACATCACATGGTACTAGGCTTAGTAGGTTGACAGATCGGTTGGTTGGAGTATCGAGGGTTAGTATAGAGGATTTGAGGTGATATAGGCTGGTCGAGGACCACGATTCTGCGTCGGGGTATGTCGGAGCTCCGGGAGATGGTTGGGGACCTGCGAGAGGGTTCGTGATCGAGATGCGATAAAGCGATTTGGCGTAGGATTTGTGAGTTGGAGAGAGAGGTCGTAGATCTTAAGAGTGATCGCGACGCTCGACGTGTTGAGTTGGCATCTTTGTGGAGAGAGGTTGACGATGTTAGGAGATCTGTTAGTGGTATTCGTGATCGTGGCTAGATAGTATTAGATTCATAGCTTTGTACCATCTTGAAACTAAGTAGTACTTGGTTCGAGATGTAGGTTTATCCTAGTTATCTTATTAGTATCGTTGTTAGGGTCGTTTTTGATTTCCCTATATCCTTTCATGTATTCCACCCTGAAACCTATGAGTTATGGTTATTGGAACGTGCATCCTTTAAGTTATGATTCGGCCTATGATTGTTTGGTTCTGGTATAGCGTTATCCTTGTTGACCTTGATTATGTATTCGAGCGTTAATTAGTGATGTTTGGAACCCAAATCTATCTTTAGAGCGTGAATTGTGAACTTATGAAGCTGTTCTTCTTGCCTTCAGAATGATGGCAACAAGACGAAACCCGCTTAGGAACAACCAAGTAGCTCCTGCTGTTAGGGTTGCCCCGTCCGTCCGAGGTCGTCGTCCGCCCCGACCACTACACTGTTGAGAACACGAATCGATAACCCAACAGAAACCGAATGTGAACGACCGTCTGAGAATGGTCCTTCCACAAAACCCTCCACCTATGAACCCGACCTACATTGACCGCTAGTGGCCAGCGTGTGTCGCTGAGCTGCTAGTTGAGACTAACCTCTCTAACACCTCTGGTGGAACCCCAATCTTGAATCGAACTTCGAGGTTGTACCTACAAAGAGTTCCAATTCTGTGGTCCCATCAAGTTCGGAGGAACCGAGGGAGTAGTTTACCTAACTAGGTGGTTGGAGAAAAGAATCTGTGTTTCCGTTAGTAATTGTGATGAGGATTGTAAGGTTAAGTATGCAACATTTACCTTGAAGGACGGCGTTAACTGGTGGAACAACTATCATAGATCAATAGGAAGTGATGTAGCTTATAGCATGACTTGGACTCAGTTTAAGACTCTCTTAATCAAGACTTACTGTCCTAGGAATGAAGTTAAGAAGTTAGAGTTTGAATTCTGGAACCATAAGGTTAAGTAATCGACATGACGACTTAAAATCGTCGTTTCCAAGAGTTATCGTTGCTTTTCCCGATATGGTTCGCGACGACCTTAAGATTGAGAGGTATATTGATGGATTGCCTTTAGCTATTCGAAATGATGTCATCATTGCCGGCTAATTTGCATGAGGCAATTCGTGGCTCGGCGTTTGATGGACTCTTATGTATTAGAAGTAGGAGACAAGGGTAAGAATGACAGGAGTGATAAGAGGAAGAGGAATGAAGTTGTTAAAGGGAATAGCAACAAACGGCATGAGCCTGGGTGTTCGCCATAGAAAATGGAGAAAGGAAAGGTTATGAAGGTAGTAGACCCATGTGTGGTCGTTGCAACCGACACCACCATGGACTGTGCCCGAACGTGTGTAGGAAGTGCTCTAAGGTAGGAAACTTGGCCAAAGATCGTAGGTCCCGACCACTTGTTGCAGCTCAAACTGCACAAGGAGCGGACTGGAAGGACACTGTCACCTGTTTTGGATGTGGAAAGAAGGGACACTTCAAGAATGAGTGCCGAGAGCTGTGGATGAGAGGAAATCCCCGTAATATAGGAGGATTTGCTAACCGAGGTGTGGTAAATAATGGCTTAAACCCTATGAAGCGTGAGGTTGTGGAGAACCAGGGAAACCATGGTGCTAGGAATGTGAGAGAGACATGGAACGATGCGTGTGTATGCTATTAGGAAGGAAGCTGGTGAGGACCCTAACGTAGTTACAGTGCGTTCCTTCTCAATAATCGCTATGCTTCCATCTTGTTTGATCTTGGTGCGGATATGAGTTTCGTATCCACCAATTTTATGCCATTACTAGGAATCTCCCAAACACCTCTAGGGTTTAGTTACGATGTGGAATTAGCTAACGGAAATAGGGAGAAGATAGACACCGTAGTTCGAGGTTGTACCTTAAGTTTCCTAGATCGTCCATTTAGCATTGACCTATTGCCAGTTACCGTAGGGAGTTTTGACGTCATTATCGGAATAGATTGGCTGTCGAAGAACGGTGCACACATCATCTGTGATGAGAAGATCGTGCGTTTACCGTATGGAGGAAAAGTTCTGAGCATACAAGGAGATCGGAGCGACTGTGGAAGTCCTTCCCGGTTGAGCATCATCTCTTGTATCAAGGCCCAGAAGTACATCGATAGAGGAGGTTGTCTTTTCTTGGCTCAATTTCGAAAAGAAAGGCGAGGAGAAGAGTGAAAGACACCTTAATGATGTACCCATCGTTAGAGAATTTCGGGCGTGTTTCCGACGATATGCCAAGGATTCCACCGTCCGACAAGTGAAATTCCAAATAGAGTTGATACCGGTGCTGCACCGTAGCGGGCACCCTATCGACTTGCTCCAAGAGAATTGGAGGAACTGTCTAAACAGTTGGCGAGTTGTCGAGAAGGGATTCATTTGATCAAGTTCGTCACCGTGGGGAGCACCAGTGTTGTTTGTGAAGAAGAAGGACGGATTTTTTCGGATGTGTATCGATTATAGGGAGTTGAATAAGTTGACGGTGAAGAACCGTTATCCGTTACCTAGAATAGATGACCTATTCTTCCAACTCCAAGGAGCTAGTGTCTTTTCTAAGATCGACTTACGATCCGGTTATCACCACTTAGAGTTCGAGAAGAGGATATCCCTAAGATGGCGTTTAGGACTCGTTATGCACACTATGAATTCCAAGTGATGTCGTTTGGTTTGACCAACGCGCGGTGTTTCATGGATCTCATGAACTGAGTATGTAAGCCATACCTGGATAAGTTTGTGATAGTATTCATAGACGACATCTTGATATACTCTAAGAGTAGTGAGGAGCACGAAGAGCATTTGAGGCTCATTTTAGGATTGTTGAGAGAGTAGAAGCTGTATGCCAAATTCTCTAAGTGTGAATTTTGGATTCCGTCCGTGCAATTCTTAGGTCACGTGATAGATAGTCGAGGTGTTCATGTAGACCCAGCTAAGATTAAGGCTCCTAAGAACCCGGTCAAGTCCGCCCGGTTTCTAAGTTTAGCAGGCTATTATAGGAGGTTCATTGAGGGATTTTCCATGATAGCTAAGTCACCCAAACTAAAAAAGAAGGGCGTTATGTATGAATGGGGAGAAAAGGAAGAAGAAGCATTCCAACTCCTGAAGGAGAAGTTGTGTAGTGCACCCATCCTAGCTTTGCACGAAGGAAGCGAAGACTTTGTTGTGTCTCGCGACGCCGCATAAAGGCTTAGGTGCTATTTTGATGTAACGGGAGAACGTGATTGCTTATGCATCCCGACAACTTAAGAAGCATGAGAAAAACTACACCACCCATGACCTTGAGTTAGGTGCTCTAGTGTTTGCTCTTAGGATCGGAGACATTATCGTATGGAACTAAGTGTGCAGTATTTACCGACCATAAGAGCTTGAAGCATATCTTAGATCAGAAGGAACTGAACATGAGACAACATCGTTGGTTAGAATTGCTTAGTGATTATGGTGTGAGATTCGCTATCATCCTGGTAAGGCTAATGGTGTGGCTGATGCACTTAGTCGTAAGGAGGACATTCCACCCCTACTCGTTCGATCCCTAGGAATAACCATTGTTTCGCCCCTACCGTCTCAAATCTTAGCCGCCCAAGCTGCAGCCTTGACGGAGGAGAACATTCCTTACGAGAATCTTCATGGAATGGTAGAAAGTGAAAACGGCTTCTTGAAGCGTTCCGATGGAACCTTATGCTTCAAAGACAAAAGCTGGATACCATTTCATGGTGGAATCCGTGAGTTGATTATGCGTGAGTCGCATAAATCAAAATACTCTATTCATCCCGGAGCCGATAAGATGTATCAGGACCTTAAGAAGCTCTCTTGGTGGCCTAACATGAAAGCCGATATAGCTCAAGGTATGTCGGTTGGTGCCGACTTATTCTAAGGTAAAGGCCGAACATCGAAACCCGCAGGACTCTTAGTTCAACCGAACTCCCGAATGGAAATGGGAGCGAATAACCATGGACTTTATCACTAAATTACCGAGAACAACTAGCGGCAATGATGCTATCTGGGTAATCGTTGATTGTTTAACCAAGTTTGCTCACTTCCTAGCTATTAGTGAGATCGATAGTCTCGATAAGCTTGCTCGATTGTATCTTAAGGAGATAGTATCACGTCACGGAATACCGATATCTATCATTTCCGATAGGGATGGCCGTTTTACATCCCACTTTTGGAGATCCTTACAATCAGCGTTAGGAACAAACCTGGATATGAGCACTGATTACCATCCTCAAACCGATGGTCAAAGCGAGAGAACCATTCAGACCTTTGAGGACATGCTTAGAGCCTGTGTTATTGATTTCGGCAAAGGCTGGGAGAGATATCTCCCTTAGGCCGAATTCTCTTACAACAATAATTATCATTCTAGCATTAAATCCGCTCCATTTGATGCACTGTATGGCCGAAAATGTGGTTCTCCTGTTTGTTGGGCGGAAGTTGGCGAGATTCAACATACAGGTCCCGAACTTGTCCTAGAAACCACTGAGATAGTTGTTCAGAACAGGTTGTAAACCGCTCGTGATAGACAAAAGATTTATGCCGATAGGAGACGTAAACCTTTAGAATTTCAGGTTGGAGATTGTGTTATGTTAAAGGTTTCTCCTTAGAAAGGAGTGATTCGTTGTGGAAAAGGTGGAAAACTTAATCCCCGATATATTGGTCCCTTTCCAATCCTGGAAAGAATCGGACCAGTAGCATACCGCCTGGAGCTACCGTCGGAATTGAGCAGTGTACACAATGTCTTTCATGTTAGTAATCTTAGGAAATGTCTTTCGGAGGAAAACATAGTTGTGCCCTTAAGAGATATCCGTATTGATGAGAAATTGAATTTCATTGAGGAACTGATTGAGATCATGGATCGTGAGATTAAGCGGTGAAGAATAGCCATATTCCGATTATCAAAGTTCGTTGGAACTCCCGACATGGACCGGAGTTCACTTGGGAAGGTGAGGACGTTTTCCGTAGGAAATATCCTAAACTTTTCATGACATCAAGCAACTTCAGTGAAACCCGGACGGGTTTCTTCCGAGCTGGGAGGCTGTGACAACCGGGAATTTAGGAGTCTAATTTAGGTAACCGCATTACGTTAAACTAAACCGAGTTTTGCCTTTAACACTATTTTTATCAACCATGACCTGATTTTATATCGTCTATTGGTTTTTATGGTTTATTTCACTATTGAACGAGTTAGCGTGTGAGTTTTAACTCTTTTTGGTAGGCACTATTCGATTCGGCACTAGAAAAGCCTAAAACGAAAAATATTGTAACTTTTAGACCGTAACTCGAAAATTGATAAATAAATAGTCAAAACTCGTGGAAAAACATAAATAACGATATTAGAAAGTCGAAGGAACATCGGGGGACACTCAGGGAACAATATATGAGCTCGGGAATGGGTAAACGGGATAGTTCTGAAAAATAATACCTTGGCCCCTCCTCTTATGCTTAGGCGGCCCTCCCTCCCTCTCTTTATTTTTAGGTCCCTAAGTCCCTAGTATATAAGGCCTCACCCACTCTCATTTGGCTAGTTTGTTTCTCTCATTAAAAACACACATAAACACACCTTTCTCTCTCTAATATTTCTCTCTCTACAAAAATAAAACCCTAACCCTAATTAAACCACCACCGCCGCCACTATTCCGGCCACACCGCCGCGCGTGACCACCTAGCTCCACCACCATCTTGTAGATCTTTTCATCCTCTTTCTATCCATATATAATACTCTCACTAAAACCTTCATTAACACCTTCAAATCTTAAGATTAAGATTCGGATTTCTCTTTGTTTCAAGTGGGTTTTGTAATTCGTGTTTGGAAAAGGTAAAAGGGACTTGAATACATATTGTTTGAGCATAGAAAGGTCACGTACAACCCTTCTAGGGTTCGTATAGGTAACGAATTTTTGGGGCTTTTGGTATAAACATGGGATTTAATTTAATTAACACAAAAATAAACATGTAGCTAGTGTTTGGGAATCATGTGGTGTATAATATTGTTGGGTCTTTGCATTTTAGGTCTAGTTTTATGTTTTTGATTAGAAATAGATGATGGGTTTGATGTTTGGTTGATGATTGGAGGTTGATTGATTGTATTTGGATGTAGTGATATTGATTTGGTAGTGTTTGGTTGGGTTTGAGATGGTGTACGAGCCACTTAGGACGACGTGGCATTGGGTTGCGTCGTAACCCACTTGGACCTGGTCCGGGTCGGTCGTTTGGTAACTTGTTGGTTGATATTATTGGTGTTTGGATGAGAAGCGTGGAGCCGAAAAGCTTCTAGAGCTTGTTTGGTTCACGTGGTCTTAACCGTGACCGTGTCATGACCATTAGGGTCATAACATTGGTTTCGGGTATATTTGGTTGGGTGATTGGTTGGCGAGATTGTTTTGAGTTGATTTGGGATTGAATTGCGCTATTATGACTTTTAATTGGACTTGATATATATAATTATCAACTTTGAGTGACGTCGGTGTCACTTTGACTTTTTAGTCAATAGTTGACCCCGACAACGCCGTAACATGGACTATAGTATAGTTTGGACTATTGATTGATTAAAAGCCGAGAAGTCATGACTCGTGCTTGTGGACCGGAAACGAATAACGATATGAAACTAATATTGGAATTTGACGAAATATATATATATATATATGAAAATGCTAATAGACTATGAAAAATAAATAATAAAAGGGCTTTTATACTAAAAATATCGATAACAAGACTTATCTTGTTATTTACTATTTTAAATAGAAATAACGACTAAAAATGGAAATGTTTTATAATAAATAAGCAATTAATGTTTTAAGTACACGTTTATCGAAATATGCCAATTATGGGCATTTAATACTAGTTTTAAGTATTTATTTATTTACTTTGTGTGCATGGGTTACGGATAATCTAACATTAATAGTGTTGATCCACATGGGTAGCGGACTTATTAGGTTGACGAATCTAATAAGAGCCCGCTAGGTAAGTTGGGTAACCTTATTAATGGGTGAATTATCCTTATGACTCTTTAAGATGCGACTGATTTATGGGATAGTAAGCGACATGAATAAATAATTGAGTTTATCGAGTTGACGAATTCGATAAGATCTACTATTTATTCCGAAACTTATTGAACTATGAAGCTTATCGCTTAGATGTCTCATGGTGTTGCATTGAGTCACATATTGGTTGTTTGAGTGCATTTAAAGCATCATATTGAGTCGATACACCCACATGAGGATACCAAACACTAGGAATAAACGGTGAAATGAGACATTTTTGGAAATAACGAAATGGAATACAGTGGGGTAGATAACGTTGATTATGGGAATTATATATTAAAATTGGTTTACATTAATAGGTTGTGCCGAGTCGATAGTTGTTGTGCCGTGATTATCTGTTATCTTCTGCTAGTATTTATTCGAACGTTTCTTGCTTGAGGTGAGTTTCATAGCCCCACTTTTATCTACGTTTTTAACTAATTTGGGGTGAGAATCATGCTACTGTTTTTGGTTCTTTAAAACTATTTGGATTTGCTTATGTGCTTGGTGTTTAGATAGATGTGTGATAGTCGTTGCCTTACTAGGTTAGCCGTTGCCTAGCTAAGAATAGACTTCTACCTCGACCTAGTCCGGGGTTGGCAACTGTTCTAGAGGTTTCCACGGCAGTCTTGGACTAGAGTCGCAGGGGCTGAGTAATCCACGGATGCGGGATATGGTTGGTGATCCGGGTAGGATCGGTGTGCAAACGGTATTTATCTATCTTAGGTCTTGCATAGCAAATCAACTTCTACAGGTCCACTATGATTTTATTGAATTGAAACCTATGAACTCACCAGCGTAAGCTGACCTTTTAGCATGATTTCTCAGGTATTTGAATGATGTTTGGAATACGTGATCGGTGGAAGCTTGGCAAGAAGGCGGGGTTCAAGGATCATATTTGACTCACGATAAAATTTGGGGACCTATTTTATTAAATCATGTTTTTGGCCTAATATTTATACTTTTGGATTAAATGTTTTGAATACTTAAATTTGGGATTGGTTTTGAATGTTAAATGACCATCTTTTTACTATACTTGCGTGAGATACCAATCCAATCGTAACGCCCCAAAAACTTGATTAAGTGTTCCTGCAGAGATTTGGGGGTGTTACATAATTGTATTCTCATTCTTTATTCTTAAACCCATATTCCAAACATACCCTAAATTTTTCACATGTACGGATGACGGGTAGGTTTGGTTTTGTTATTGGGTCAAAAGGAGTTCGGGTCATTCTTATATATTTTGACACATGATACAAAATGATTTTCAAGCTATATAGATCATTGGAATATCTTTTATGACAAAGTAAATTACACATATAGTCCTTGTGATTTACATTGACTTTCATCCTTAGTCCTTTGACTTTTTTCTTTGCACAAATAGTCCATAACTCCAAAACTTAACACACATAGTCCCTTGACCAAATTCACGTTAATTATTAACAGTCAAACCCCTCATGTGCAAGGCATGTGAGGGTATCATAGTATTTTTACTTTTCTTATATTTTTTTCTCTTTTGTATCACACAAGTACCTTCACTCACAAAAGCTTAACCTTCAGGAGACATGCAACCACCACCATATCCGATTTGATGAAAAAAATTTAGAACAATAATATTGTTTTATTATTTGTAAGTGGTTTCGATAATATTGAGTTATTATTTGCAAGTGGTGTGATTTGGATTGTTTTATCAACCTGTATATTGTCAAAATTATTATGTTGTATGTTGTAATGAATTTTGTCTTTTTCACAATTGTGTTTTCTTAGTTTGGTGGATGTACGAATTTGATCATTTGGATAATTTCTTATTGGTTTCAAATAGTTTTTTATTGTTTTAAATTACTCTATGATTAATGTTTCATTTTTTGTGAAATTGATTGTGGTGGACTGGTGGCTTATACATGGATGGTATGTTGGGAAATAAAAATTTGATTTTCTTGTATAATATGTACAAAGTTGCTATCTATTTATAACAAATGAAAAGGTATAATGAAAAGATGTGTCGTTTGGGGCATAACTGCCATATAGCGATTATATTGTAATGCTTTCCATTTAGCGCTACTTTATGCTTAATCATAAGCTGTTGTGGTTGACTTTCGTGTTTGACTTCGGGTTGACCGGGTCATATGGTGTTGACTGGGTCGATTGGGATTGACCCAATATTCTCCCCCTTAATCACAATCGCTTTGTTGTAGATCTTTGACTCCGATTAGTTTTCTCATTCTTAGGAATCTGATCTTCGGTAGTGCTTTTGTGAGCATGTCACCTACGAAATTTTCCACTTATAAACTAGACTTGTAAATCTTCTCTTTCGACGCATTCTCGTATAAAGTGATATTTTATGTCAATGTGCTTACTCATTCCGTGAAATACATGATTCTTCATTAGTTCGATGGCAGACTTGTTGTCGACCATTATTGTAACCTTTTCTTCTTGGGTATGTGTAAGCTTGCTTAGTAATCTCTTTAACCATAATGCTTGTGTTGCTGCTGTTGTTGGTGCAATGAATTCGGATTCACATGATGATATAGCTACTGTGGCTTGTTTTTGTGTACAGCTGATTGGTGATTCACCGTAGTAGAATATAATTCCAGTAGTGGCTTTTCCTTCTTGAGTGTTGACTCCGTAGCTACTGTCACTATAACCTTGTATTTGGTTTCCTCCATTGTGTTTGTAGGTGATTCCATAGTCTTTTGTTCCTTTTACAAAGCGTAATACTTGCCTTATAGCTTTCATATGTTGTTCCTTTGGTTCTTGCATAAAACGACTAAGTAATCCAACGGAATAACTTAAGTCGGGTCTTGTATGTAGCATATATCGTAAGAATCCAATTAAACTTCTATATTCAGTTGAGTTGACCATTGTTTCTTCAGTGTTCTTTGTTAGTCTTGTTCCTAGATCCATAGGTATTAGAGTTTCGCTGCAGTCTAGCATTCCAACTTCCTTTAGGATCTTGCTTGCGTAGGCGGATTGCTTTATTGATATGTCACCTCCAATTTGTGTGACTTCAATTCCTAAGTAGTAGGATAATAATCCTAGGTCACTCATCTCGAATTTTTCTTCCATTTGAGCTTTGAACTTGTCTATCTCTTCTTTAGGTGTGCCAGTGATGATTAAATCATTTACATAGACTCCAACTAGAAGTATTGAATCTTTTGATTTCTTTGTGTAGACAACTTGTTCCAAAGCGCATTTCTTGAAATCTAAAGACTTCAAGGTGTTGTCTAATTTTATGTTCCAAGCACGTGGTGCTTGTCTTAAACCGTATAGAGCTTTTGTGAGTCTGTAGACTTTTCCATTATCTTCTTTCTTTATAAATCCTTTGGGTTGTGTAACATACACTTCTTCTTTCAAGTCTCCATGCGAAATCAGATTTGACGTTGTGATGGTACCTTTGCATATGCTATGCGAGAAAACTTTTAGATTTTCTAGGTTTGGCTTTCTTTGTTTTATTGCTTCATATGGAGTGATGTCTTCTAAGGCTTTTGTAGGAACATTTGTTTAGAATGTATATTGCATGTCTAACGCTTGCCCAAAAGTTTTGAGGCATGTTGGTTGCTTTCATCATGCATCTTGTTGTAGACATAATTCTCCTATTTCTTTGTTCAACTACTCCATTTTGTTACGGTGAGTAAGGTGCGGTAAGTTGTCATGCTATGCCATTTTCTTTCAGATTGAGTGAATTCGTTAGATGTGAATTCTCCTCTACGATCAATTCTCATCATTTTAAATGTTGTCCTTAGCTCCTTCTCTATTGTATTCTTGTATTCCTTGAAAGTATCACATGGTTGATCTTTAGTGTTTAGGAAGTACACCCACATATATCTTGAATAGTCATCGACTAGTAAGAATATGTATCTTTTTCTAGATGGTGTTGGTGGTGTAATTGGTCCACATAAATCTCCGTATACTAAATCTAAAGGTGAGGTTGATCTAGTTTTTGCTTTCTTGGGAAATGGCGCTCTGCTTTGTTTACCAACTAAACAGACATCACAGATTTGTGTTGTATGTCTAATGGCTGGTATTCCTTGAACTAACTCTCTTTGAGTCATTGATTTTAGTGACTCAAAGTTGAGATGTCCCAATCTTGTGTGCCATAACCAAGTGTTGTCCTTCAAGTTTGCTAGTAAGCAAACAAGTGTGTCTATCTTCAGACTTGCTTTGTATAGACGGTTTCTTTGTCTTGTGACTTTCATGAAGATTTTGTTGTCCATGTCATAAAGTTGTAGTTCATCATCTTCCATTACTACTTTACAACCGATTTCGTTGAATTGTCCAAGGCTCAATAAGTTGCTTTTTAGGCTGGGAATGTAATATACATGTGATATGATTATTTGTTTTTCGTCATCACATTTTATTAGAATTGAACCTTTTCCTTTAATCTCTATGTGAGATCCATCTCCGTATCTTACTTTTCCACTAACGTTCTCATCTAGCTCTTTCAAGTGTTCTCTCATTCCAGTCATATGATTGCTGGCTCCATTGTCTAAGTACCATATACTATCTACATTTGTCTCTTTATATCCTACATCTTCTTTGTGTAGCGAGGCAGTTTGATCTTTAAGTTTTGTTACAGGTGGGTCTTCTAATATTGCCATTAGTAAGGTAGGCTCTAAGTCCTCTTCGACAAGATTAGATTGAATACTAGTGTTTGGTTTTGAATAACACTTAGTTGCATAATGACCCATTTTATTGCATTTGTAACATTTTACTTTGCTAAGTGTTTTACAACGTTCAAAATAGAACGTGAAGCGATCAAAATGTAATTGCAAACGGTTGCAGTATCCGGTTGCGTTTTATTTCGTGTGTGTTATCTGTTTACTATCCAAATCAAAAGTCAACCACATAATGGTGGTGATGCATATTTATTTACGAAAAGCTTGTTCCTCCAATTTTTATGTGTATTTCTTTTTGTAATTGTGTATTTGTGTGCATGCATGGTTTAAAGATTGTAAGATGTGGCAAGTTTTTCCTTACGAAAAGTTCATAACAGCGAGTGGCAAGTTATTTTTCTTATCTTTGTAACAAACATAACTATGTATAAATGTCGTTACGAATTTGTAAGCTACGTATTTATAATGGCAATGTGTGTTTTTATCTTTGGTTTTGAGCGCTTGCAATTGTGGCTCTAAATTTTGTTACTTCCTCCCTACATATTAAGTGTCTACATTACCCTTTTAAGATGTCTCATAATAAGATTTCATTTTATATTTTAACCAATGAAAATAAACATTAATGGGTAGATATGATATTTGTTTGATTGAGAATTAAGTTAGTAAAATTTTCTAAAACTTTGTACATTATAAAAGTGGACAATTATTATAAAACGGGACAATTATTATGAAACGACAAGAGTATTTCTCTTCGTTGTAATCTTTCAAAAGAATAATTTATATCTTAATCACTTATTGGGCGTCCAATTTTTATGTCCCAAATTGATTAGTCACCATCTACTTTTTAGAGGTATATCTAGTCTTAAAAGTTTTAACATTAGTCACCATCTACTTATTTGAGTTAAGGCTTACCAAAGAAATGATTCCCACACCACAATCATGCATATATCATGTAGTAACTTGTGCAATAGTCATGTGATATTGTGGTGTGTCAATCATTTTTTTTGTGTGGGTATCAACTCCCTATTGGTATACATCTTTAGCTCAAGTATCAATACAAAGTACAATGATTCCCCATTCGTCAAAGAATCAACCTTTGAATTTCGACGTGCACTTGTATGAGGTTCTATCATATTTGCAATTTCAAAAGATGTATTATAATATTTGGCATAAACCTCGGACTTCTTTGACCTCGGCTTCAAATATTAAGAAGAACAATGACATAGATGGACTATATGGCAAAATGAACCTCAGAATTCTTTTCACAAGGAACACTAAGATTCTCCTGCAAATACTAGAGGTTGCTTTGAATTTTGTATAATGTCATCCGCTTCTGCTGACAAACATGACTCAAAATTTTTATCATAGCCAAACACATAAACTATCAGGAACCAAATAAACCTACACAGATTACTATCAGAAACCAAATAAACCTACACAGATAAAATCATTGGCCTAAAAAACTATTGTAAATTCAAAGAATTGCATAACCAAACAAATAAGCTATCTATGAACCAAATTGCATAGTGTCTCAGCTTTAAAAGTCAAGAAGTTAATTTAACTTACACAAAAACTTTTTCCTCATTATAGTTACATATTAATCAACAAAAATATCAAATAGACACCATATTATGCGACTCATCACATCCTTTAAATAAATCTAACATAATCATACATGTTTCCCATGAAACAAAAAAAGGCATCAAAAAATATCATGGGCGTATATACCAAAAGCTGCTTGGTCGTTCCATTCCTTTGTATATGTAACAACAAAATTAATCTGCCATTATTGATGATAAGTGATCGTCATTAATATGCGTCCTATTTTCACTTATTTCTTTAGAAATATATATGTTCCACTTTTCATGTAACATGGCCAAACAAACTCGGGCAAACAAAAATATAATCTTTAGAGTTGCGATATTTCACGCTTCTCTTACAAATTTATACCGTTGAAAACACAACATGTTCTTCCCTTGCACAAATTCAGACAAGGGTACTCGAATAAAATCAAATTATTGTAGCTTAAAAGAAAAAAACACGTTTTGATCTTATGGTAAACCGCAATGAAAACACAACAATATCAACCTTAAATATTATCATCGGCCTCAAAATATCACGAAACTTACAAACTCTTAGATCTAACTAAAATAGAACAAAACCTATTAACTAAAAAAATTCACATACATATGTAACCAAAAATAGAATGAAATAGTTGTGGTCGTGACTACACCATCAAGATAACATAGATCGGTTTCAAAATCTTTATATTTAAGAACAAAAAGGCCTAAACCATTAGATCTAACACTTACCAACAACTTTTACCATAGCGGGGCGAGAAAATCTGCATTGCACATATTTCAAAATGTCACATGGGACTTAATGCAAAACTTCTCTCAGTTTCTTTGTACCATTTCTTTACTTAAATTTAAGGTGAGATTAATAAAGATCACATAAAAATTAAAGATCAAATGGATCAATCTCAACCATTCATTTTTGATCAAATTAATTAAAATTCACTTTCACCCTTATATTTAAAATTAAATATCTCACAAATCGTTAATAGTTAGATAAAACTAATTATACCATTGCGACAAGAATAAAATTATCTTTCTATAGAGATCCAATATTGTATACTTTCGACGAACTTTTTTTTATCGTTTTTGCGGGTTTCGATATATTACACTATAAATGAAAATTTTAAAAATACTCTTTTGTGTTAACACAACCCCTAAACCCTAAAAACCCTAACAACTAAACCTAAAAAACCTTAACCCCTAAACCTTAAAAACCCTAAACCCTAAACCCCTAAAAAACCCTAAACCCCTAAAACCCTAACCGCTAAACCAAAAAAACCTAAACCCTATCCGCTAAACTGTGAGAAACCTAAACCCTTAACCCCTAAAAAGCTTAACACAAAAAAGTCAAACCTCTAAACCCTAAATACCTAAACCCTAACCGTAAACCCTAAACCCACAAAAAAAAAAAAAAAAAAATCGTCGAAAGTATATGATGTGAGATATCAAATTAAAGGAAATTTTATGCTTGTCGTGATGATATGATTAGTTTCGTCTAACGATTAATGGTTTGTGAGATATTTAGTTTTTAAAAATTAAGGTGAAAGTTTATTTTATTGTTTTAATGAAAAAATGAGTGGTTGATAATGGTTTGTTTGATCTTTAGTTTTTCTTTGATATTTATTAAACCAAACTCTATACCGTTATTCATTGTTAAGTATTTTACTACTATTGTTTTTATATCAAACGTTTGTTATAAAGAATTTTATAAGATTGTTATTTTACAAACTTCTAATCTACGTGATCATAAAAGGTTAATGGAGTTTTGCAAGATTTGGATGGAACAAATAAGTTAGGCACACATTTACAATTTTTACACATTTTGAAATAAAACTTAAAAACTATAATTTGATTTTTAAAATCGTATTAACCGGTTGAACCAATGAGAATGTTGGTTTGAAATGTTCAATAATTTTCAATACGAAATTCCTTTATAAACTCTATTTAGGACACATTCAGTTGCTGGATTTCTAATCAATAAAATTATATAATTTCAAATTAAAAAAAAAAAAACCCGTGCATGCACGGTGCACGGGTATTATAACTAGTGAGTAAAATATAGTGTGTTTGATTACAATACTTTGTAGTCAATTTTCGATTGTCTTGTTTAGGGCATCAAAAACTGTCTCGCCCAGGGCAGCAAAAACCTCAGGACCGGCCCTGACCATAGCTAACCACCACACTCGAACTTAACACATAAACCAACACATACAACCAGATTAACCACCAACCAAGCACCACCACCAGCCGAAAATACCACTTAAACCACCTACCGAAACCACCTAAACCCAAACCTTAAATACCATCAGTGATGGTGGTTGTGGTAGCGATTTTGGAAGGTGGTGGCAGCAAAGGATTAGTAGTCTAGGTCAGTCGAGGAGATGGTTATCTGTGTTAGATGGCATGAGAGAGAGGGTGTGTGTACGCTAGTTGAAAGATAAAAGAATGTGAGGGTTTGTTGGTTTATATATGAGTTAGCTCGGTTTGTTTGAAATATTGTGTGTATTAAACAAGTTTCTTCTCCATCAATATGTTTTCTGAATTAGTTTGCAATTGTTTCTTCTCCATCAATATGTTTCCTAAATTAGTTTGCAATTTGAACTTTCGAAACACATGTTTACTTTTTCAAACGTAGTACCCTTGTTTTTGCAATTCTGTTTTGATCTTAAATGCCTTTGTATATTATAACTTCAACATATATTTCAACATTTCCTTATATAATTATTTCAACATTAAACAATATTGACTTTTCAACTTTTCCACCTTTGACAATTTTTCTATTTTATGTAGTTAATATTTAAAAAAATAAAAAAACATTTATTTTTTCTATAAAAAAACTATCTATAAAAATAATTGGATATAATACCTTCATTTTCGTTCGTTTTCATACGTTTGCATACGTTTTCATCCGTTTTTATACGTTTTCGTCCTTTTTACACGTTTTGTCCGTTTTACACGTTTTCGTCCGTTTTTACACGTTTTCATTTATTTTTGTACGTTTTCTTCTATTTTTACAAGTCCGTTTTTGCACGTTTTTGTCAGTTTTTACATGTTTTCGTCCGTTTTTACACGTTTCCGTCTGTTTTACAAGTTCTCGTCCGTTTTTGTGTTTTACACGTTTTCGTCTGTTTTTTACGTTTCGTCCGTTTTTGCACATGTTCGTCCGTTTTTAAACGATTTCATTCATTTTTGCACGTTTCAGCCCGTTTTTACACGTTTTCGTCCGTTTTTGCACGTTTTTGTCCGTTTTTGCACGTTTCCATCCATTTTTACACGTTTCCGTATGTTTTTGCACGTTTTCGTCTGTTTTTACATGTTTTCGTCCTTTTTGCACGTTTTCATCCGTTTTTACACGTTTCGGTCCGTTTTCACACGTTTTCATTCGTTTTTTTTTCCTGTTTTCGACGTTTCGTCTGTTTTACACATTTTTACACACACATTTATACACATTTTTATACACGAGTATAAAAAGTGTAAAATAGACGAAAACGTGCAAAAACTGACAGAAACGTGGAAAAAAGGATGGAACGTGCAAAAACGGACGGAAACGTGCAAAAACGGACGAAACGTAAGAACGGGCATAAACGTGCAAAAACGGACGAAACGTCAAAAACAGACGAAAACATGTAAAACACAGATTTAGGATTTTTGTAGTCCATGGGTTGTTGAAATTTCTTGCATGTACGCGGTGTTTACTTAAGCTTATTTTTGTGATACTGAGCTTAATTGATTTCGGTTTACGTTTAATAATTTACTTTTTCCGGCTTATTTTAGTATGAGCAAACCATAATGAACGAATATGAGCAATCTTTCCATCTTAGTGTAAAAACATTTAATTAGATTACTCATTTATGGATGTTAAAAAAAATACATTACTCATTTATGATAATATACAAGCCAAACTTTAGTATGTATGGGATTAGTGCTCTTCAAGTATAACATATCATGTTCTCTTGTGTACTTTCATTATCTTTGGTGCAAATCGGATCATGTGTTGGCTTTGGCAGTGTTGTTATTATATGATCTTTGTGATAATCCCACATGTGATATAATACACATGTAGTATAGTAAATTGTTTGCGTCGCGGTTGGTGTTTAGAGTATAGTACTACAAGTGTCATTTGATCAACAAATGAAAGCCGACTACCGTAACCAAGTAAGTATGTAACATAGGAAAAACCTTAGATATTTCCTATCAACATATATAATGGGTTAGAACTATTAGTTGACCCAATCCATCATCATTCCAAATAACTTCCAATACGGTGTATGGGGGAGGTTGAGATGTAGACAGCCCTACCCCTACCAAAGGTAGAGAGGTTGATTCCGGTTCTACCAAAAGTAGTAAAGAACCTACGGGATTGCAAGGAGTAAGGATCGAACCCTTGACCTCTGTCTCCAGAGGCAAGGGTGTTAACTTAATCATTACATATTGAAAATTTGCTCTTACGCTTTGTAAAAATGATATAATGATTAAATTTAAGTATAAGTTATACTTTGTAAAAATATGCTCTTACTCTTTGCATTTACATATTGAAAAAGTAAAGTACTGTTTATCTCATACTCTTTTAGAATATACATAATAAAATTCAGCAAACTAAGCAACTGTCATTTATACTTTCTTAAAAAGTATGAAAATTTTCATATTCTTCATTAAATATATATTATTTCTTCTTCATAAAATGTTTAGAGTTTTGAGAGTTATTTGACGATGTTATACGATCTGTTTCACTTAAAAGTACGCAACAAAGTACGGCCTACGAACAATACTCGTTAGTTACTTGTCTATGATATATGCAATATAAGTGTAGTCTTCCATAACCCAAGTCAGGGCCATTCATGAGGTTTTTGATGCCCACGACGAGATGATCGAAACATGCCCCTAATATATGTTATAAACAGGCAACATACCCTTTTTTGGAGTTTTCACGTAAAACAAAAATGCATATATCAACTAGATACAAGTGTATTATAACTTAAAAAAGCTGTATAAAACAAATATGAATCAGTCATTACCTTTGTACGGATCAAGAAAAAAAGAGCTATCCAAGTAAATAACAAAACAACCACACAAATTTAGCGAAGTACCCAACCATGCACGTACAAATAGTGTATGCTATATCCCTTGACATCAAATGTACTCACAAAGCAATGATAAAAAAGAAGAACATACGATTCCACGCACCTAATGTGTTTTTTGTGATTAATAAATGAAAGCAATATCTTTATATATGCTTACGAAATGAGAAGCAGGTAAAGATAAAGAAAACTTAATTGCGATAGCAACTCAGAGGTAATCTGATGACAAAAGGACTTGTGACTATCACTCTAAGATGTGTGAGGCCTCAAGTCTAATTTTTGATAGTGCAAACAACCCTGAAGTGGCCATACCAACCTCATAAGAAAGAAGGGTTTTACCCGGTTTGAGTTTGTGTGACGGAGGGCTCAAATCTTGTGAATTAGTCAGCAAAAAAGTCGAAAACCATGATTACTAAAAACAACTTAATTGCCACGAATCTTGTAATAATACTCGGGTAAAGTAAAAATGTAAAACCTGAAAAAGTTTGTAACAATTCTTTTAAAAATATGAGTAAAATAAATTGACAATCAAACAAAAAACAAATACTTAGGTCAAACAAATTCCACGTGATGTTGTTATTCCTCAAGATCGAACACCAACATTCGTCAACTCATTTTTTTGTTCATGTTATGCCCTTCTTCCTGAGATGTGTAGCGCAAAAATTTTAAAAATAAAAATAAAATAAAAATAAAAATAAATAAAAATAAAAAAACTTTTTTTTTTTTTTTTTTTTTCACTTTTTAACACATCGAACCTCAAATGTGATGATGCCCCCTTATTTCTTTGATGCCGTGGGCGATCGCCCGCCTCGCCATATGCCTGAGCCGGCGTGTACCAAGACTTCTTAAAAGTCTTCCCTATCTCAAGTCTTCTTAAAAGTCTTGGCCGGCATCCTCTTCACAAAATTTTGTTGATGGCCGGCATCCTCTTAACAATTTGCATGTCATGAAACTTAAATATTAAAGATAAGTAATTTGTTGATGGCCGGCATCCTCTTCACAAAGTTAAATTAAATATTAAAGTTAAGGAACTTTTATTATTATAATGCGTTCAGTTTTATTTGTTAATATTGGTTCGTCTTATATATAAATGATTGTAGTCGTATATTTTTTGCCAATTCATTTCACCAGTCACATGTTTTTAAAAGCCAATACTGTAAATTTCCAAAAATGAAGTCACCACAATCATTAAGTTACTTATCATCTTCCTCTCATATTTCAATTCTCTTTTACGGTCTCGCGATTATATGTCTTATTTCAGCCACTGTCTCTGCTTCCTACGGCGGTAATGAGACTGATTATCATGCTTTGCTGTCATTTAAGTCAATGATCACCCATGATCCGTACAAAGTTCTAACCTCGTGGAACCATTCCTTTCATTTCTGTGACTGGAGTGGTATTTCATGTGGAAAGCGACACAAACGAGTGACTGCTTTACAGTTGGATTCGCAAGGCTTAGAAGGCTCGTTGTCTCCTCATGTAGGAAACCTCAGCTTCCTCCGCGAGCTTTATCTCGGGAACAACAGCTTTCAAGGAACCATTCCTTATGAACTTGGTCATCTATTTAGGCTACATCGTCTTTTTCTTTCTGAAAACAACTTCAGTGGAGTCATTCCAACAAACTTATCTAGTTGTTCTAACCTCGAAGAGCTTTGGCTTGCTCGAAATAATCTAGTTGGAAGCATACCCAAGGAGATTAGTTTACTCTCGAAACTTAAAATTTTTAAAATTCACACAAATAAGTTAACAGGTGGAATCCCACCTTTCTTGGGGAATATTACATCAATGGAAGTGTTCTCTGCTGCCTTGAACTCGTTTGGTGGGAGCATTCCAGATACCTTGGGTCATTGGAAAAGCTTGACGGAATTTGCGTCTGGTGAGTGCAACTTATATGGAAGCATCCCTCATTCCATTTTCAACCTCTCACTCCTAGTTAATTTTTCCTTAGCTGGTAATCACCTCACTGGTAGTCTTCCTTCAGAAATTGGTAATCAGCTCCCAAATCTTGAATGGCTTCAGTTACGGGATAACGAACTGACAGGAATTCTTCCACCTTCTATTTCTAATTGTTCTAAATTAAGACGTCTTGAAATGAGTTACAACAATTTTAGTGGGAAGTTGACAATTGATTTTTCAAAACTAAGAGATATTAATATAATTAGATTACAGTACAACAACTTCCATGGACGCGGAGAAGCTGATGACATGAGGTTCATTGATTCTTTGAAAAACTGCACCAGATTAGTAAATTTGGTTCTTACTAATTGCAACTTAATAGGAAAGCTTCCGATATCAATAGGTAATCTTTCTGATCAACTCAGCTATCTAGGTTTAAGAGAAAATCAATTATTTGGAAGCCTCCCTTCAACTATAGGTAGTCTGTTTGGCTTGACCACTTTAAAGTTAGGATCTAATCAATTTAAAGGAAAAGTTCCCACTACCATTGGTACACTTCAAAAGCTACAAGTTCTTGACCTAGATAGGAATCAATTTTCAGGGCCTATCCCTAATGCCATTGGGAACTTATCATTATTGACTGAACTTTATTTAGATTCCAACAAATTAGAAGGCCATATTCCATCAAGCCTTGGGAATTGTTCAAAACTCAACCTTTTAGACCTTTCAAACAATAGACTCAGTGGAAAAATACCCAAGCAACTTTTTCAACTTCCATCACTAACAAATTATTTAGATCTTTCATACAATAGCCTGTATGGTTCAATTCCATCAGATATTAAAAACCTCAAGATGTTGAGCGGTCTCGATTTATCTTATAACAATTTGTCAGGCACCATTACTAGCCTTGGTGAGTGTATCAGCCTTACAGAGTTATACCTTAGTGGCAACCAATTTCAAGGCATTATACCATCTTCCTTAAGTTCCTTGGGAGGATTGGAGGTACTCGACATTTCTCAAAATAATTTATCAGGCAAAATTCCACAATATTTAGAAAAATGGAAATCCTTAGGATATTTGAACCTATCCTTTAATGATTTTGAGGGTGAAGTACCGACTCTAGGAGTGTTTGCCAATGCAAGCGCATTTTCGGTTTTGGGGAACGATAAGCTTTGTGGTGGTTTGGTTACACTTGAGTTACCCAAATGCAAGGAGACGGGTAGTAAGAAAAAAAGGTTTCCTTGCTTCATATTTGTCATTGTGATTGCACCGACTTTGCTCATCGTATTATGTTGTGTGTATCTTTTGTGTAAGAAGAAACACAACAGTCAACCATCTCAATCTTCAGGGAATGAAAGCTTCTTGAAAGTTTCATACAATCAGCTTCTCAAGGCTACTGATGGGTTCTCTACAACAAATTTGATTGGCGAGGGTGGGCACAACTCTGTTTATAAAGGAATCCTTGATTCTAATGATGTTGCAGTCAAAGTTCTGCATCTTCAAAATAAAGGAGCTCACAAAAGTTTTATAGCAGAATGTGAAGCATGGCGGAATATTCGACACCGTAATTTGTTGAAGATCATAACTTCTTGTTCAAGTACTGATTTCCAATGCAATGATTTTAAAGCATTGGTTTACGAGTTTATGCCGAATGGAAGTGTACACGATTGGCTTCAATTAAGTGCAAATACATCGAAACTGAACCTTCTTCAAAGAATAAGCATTCTCAGAGATGTTGCAGCCGCACTTGATTATCTTCACAATCGCTGCCAAATAATGATTGTTCACGGTGACTTGAAGCCTAGTAACATTCTACTTGATGATGATATGGTGGCTCATGTTGGAGACTTTGGTTTAGCTCGACTACTTGGTACAGACTTAAACCAAAACAGCTCAACCGGGGTTAAAGGAACAATTGGTTATGCACCTCCAGGTAATTCTACTTTTATTCCATGATGCTTATCTTTTTACTTGCAGATTACCGTTTTGTAAACTAACTGGTCATTTTATTTTCCAGAGTATGGTATCGGGAGCGAGATGACAAGTAGTGGGGACGTCTACAGTTTTGGAATATTATTACTAGAGGTGATGACTGGGAAAAAGCCGACAGGCGACTTGTTTAATGATGGTCTTAGCCTTCATAAATTTGCTTACATGTCATTACCAGATCATGTAATCGATGTTATTGATGGTGATGCGATTGTGTTGCATAGTACGGAAGCGAATGCAAAGAAAGTTGAAGAATGTTTGGTTGCAACTATCAAGATTGGAGTATCATGCTCTGTGGATTCCACACCACAACGGATGAAAATTGAATTTGTTGTCAATGAGTTGCAGCGTATTCTCAATGTGCTTCAAAATATATAACGTACTATGTTCTCTCCTTTTGCAGAATATGATTTTATGTGAGTTTGTTAATAAGTCATCACTAACATGGTTTTATTTTTGAACTCTTTCAGGTCTATCATCAAGCTTGAATAGTGAAGTTGAGATTAACTGCTGCAAGAAGTGCATATCATAGTTAAATAAATGTTAAGTCGTGAAAGATGTTTGTAATTGTGGTTTAATTTTCTTGTTGCATACGTGTAAGAGACGTAAGAGTACGTTTCTTTTCCTGGTGACATATCGTATGTGTCAAACATGTTTATGATTAAGTATTGTTTAGTTCTCCTCAATCCTTTTTTTGTGTTGAATTCTACTTAAGCTTTGAAGCAATAACGGGACTGATATTAACATATTTACATGTGAGTTGATATTAATAGTTTCTAAAATTTGCGACTTTAACCAAATTTACTATTTATTTGTTCAAAAGGTAAAATATGTTGGCCTCAATGGGGTATGGATCAATGGTCTTTCTAAGTTAAATCAAAATATACCAAATAGAATTGAAACAAAGATTCTGTAAATTGCTTCATATTAATCAATATATGTCATCTGTATAATATGTACAAAGTTGCTAGCTATTTATAACAAATGAAAAGGTATAATGAAAAGATGTGTCGTTTGGGGCATACTTCGCCATATAGCGATTATATTGCTTCGCAGCAGTTACTTTGTAACTGTCATAAACTGTTGTGGTTGACTTTCTGTGTTTGACTTCTGGGTTGACCGGGTCATATGGTGTTGACTGGGTCGATTGGGATTGACCCAATATTCTCCCCCTTAATCACAATCGCTTTGTTGTAGATCTTTGACTCCGATTAGTTTTCTCATTGTTAGGAATCGATCTTCTGGTAGTGCTTTTGTGACCATGTCAGGCTTCTGAAATTTTTCACTTATAAACTCGACTTGTAAATCTTCTCTTTCGACGCATTCTCGTATAAAGTGATATTTTATGTCAATGTGCTTACTCCTTCCGTGAAATACATGATTATTCATTAGTTCGATGGCAGACATCGACCATTATTGTAACCTTTTATTCTTGGGTATGTGTAAGCTTGCTTAGTAATCTCTTTAACCATAATGCTTGTGTTGCTGCTGCTGTTGGTGCCTTGAATTCGGATTCACATGATGATAGAGCTACTGTGGCATGTTTTTGTGTACAGCTGATTGGTGATTCACCGTAGTAGAATATAATTCCAGTAGTGGCTTTTCCTTCTTGAGTGTTGACTCCGTAGCTACTGTCACTATAACCTTGTATTTTGTTTCCTCCATTGTGTTTGTAGGTGATTCCATAGTCTTTTGTTCCTTTTACAAAGCGTAGTACTTGCCTTATAGCTTTCATATGTTGTTCCTTTGGTTCTTGCATAAAACGACTAAGTAATCCAACGGAATAACTTAAGTCGGGTCTTGTATGTAGCATATATCGTAAGCATCCAATTAAACTTCTATATTCAGTTGAGTTGACCGTTGTTTCTTCAGTGTTCTTTGTTAATCTTGTTCCTGGATCCATAGGTATTAGAGTTTCGCTATGCCTAGCATTCCAACTTCCTTTAGGATCTTGCTTATGAGGGCGATTGCTTTATTGATATGTCACATCTAGTTTGTGTGACTTCAATTCCTAAGTAGTAAGAAATAATCCTAGGTCACTCATCTCGAATTTTTCTTCCATTTGAGCTTTGAACTTGTCTATCTCTTCTTTAGGTGTGCCAGTGATGATTAAATCATTTACATAGACTCCAACTAGAAGTATTGAATCTTTTGATTTCTTTGTGTAGACAGCTTGTTCCAAAGCGCATTTCTTGAAATCTAAAGACTTCAAGGTGTTGTATAATTTTATGTTCCAAGCACGTGGTGCTTGTCTTAAACCGTATAGAGCTTTTGTGAGTCTGTAGACTTTTCCATTATCTTCTTTCTTTATAAATCCTTCAGGTTGTGTAACATACATTTCTTCTTTCAAGTCTCCATGCAGAAATGCAGATTTGACGTCAAGGTGATGTACTTCCCATTTATTATTAGCAGCTATGGCTAATAGTAATCAGACTGTTTCCATTCTTGCTACAGGTGCAAAGACTTCTTCGAAATCTATGCCATGCTCTTGTATGTAGCCTCTGGCTACTAGTATTGCTTTATGCTTGACTATATTTTCGTTAGCATCTTTCTTGGTCTTGAATACCCACTTTAATCTAATGGCTTTGTGTCCTTTGGGTAGAGTGGTTAGTTCCCATGTATTGTTTCTGTTGATGGAATCTAATTCAACCTTCATTGCTTAAATCCATTTTAGATCGTTTGATGCTTCCTTGTAATTCTTAGGTTCATCTTCAGCCAGTAATAAATGCTCGGGTAATACTTCCTCGGTGTTATCGTATATATCATTTAGTGTTCTAAAACCTTTTAATGGTGTATGATCAAAGTTTGGATGTAAATTCCTGGTTCTGTTTGAATTACTTTGATTGGTTGATAGAACTGAGGTAGTTGGTGTAATTTTAGCATTTACTCACGATGAAGTTGTAGATGGTGTGCGAAATGCTTGTGAGGGTGAGTTTGTTGTTGATGTTGTATTTTCATCATCATCGTTTGTAGGGATATCGTTTTCTTCTTCATTTGGTTGGATTTCTTGTTCTTGATGTTCATTTGTGGCTTCAAGGTTATCGACTTCGAAGTCAAACCATTCAGGTTCATTGTTGGTGTGTTCATTCAAGTAATCCTTCCAGTTCCATGCATCATCCTCTTTAAACTTCACATCTCTACTAACACTGTGACAACTCGTACTTTCAGGTCATTTTTCAAATTTACTATTCATCTCGGGAATTTACCATTCATGCTTCACTATTCATCGTTTATCGTAAACTAGGTTCTGAGTATCAAATTCGTGTAACCTTAATGGTTTAGCTGCGAATTCATGAACAATCATCAAGGACATTTCATATAGACTAGGTTTAGTCTACATATCATTAGCATCATTATCATCATATTAGTTCATGCATAGTTTTGCATATTACATTAAACGTGTAATTTCATATTAAATAAACGTTATCGCGTAATGAATTACTTTGAACATTTGATCCGATACTTCCAAAAATTATCCCGATATATTTTTATACTCATATTAAGATTATAAAAATAATATAATTAGTTTATCCGGTGTTTTAAACTAATTTGGAGAACAAATCATTTGGAGAACAAAAATTTGGAGAACAAACTTGGAGAACAAACTTAGAAAAATCATAGCTTTTTAACAGTAAGTCATCACGGGTCGAGCCACCCGTCATTTTGAAGATAATTGAGTCTAGTTTCATGTAAAAATACTTTCAAGGTCATTAGTTACAAAATTTTATCAGTTCAACGATTAGTAACAGCAGGTCAGTTTGATGTCAAGTCATTTCCGCGTAACAGATTTAAATTTCAATGATTTTAAGTCGTGTCATCCACCAGGTGTTACAACTCAATATATTTTATTTTGATCCGTTAAAATTTATTTTTAGTTAACGCTACCTTACAAGCTCAAATATATATACTTAATTACCAAACTATGCTTATACAAATATACATTACACTACACCTAAATACTTAATAAAAAAAATGTATACACTAGCCTACTAATACACCCTTGTTGACACAAGGGTGACTCACACCATTTCTATACTAAATATCTAACTTATACTTTCACTTATATTCATTTTATACTTCCTACAACACATACAACTAAAATATCAAAGGTAAAAAAAAAAGCTATCCTCTCTTCCTCTCTTGCTCAAGAACCGGCCATAGGAGACCAAGCACAAGGAAACCATTTTTCTTCAAGTCAAGTTAATTTCATAACCCTAGCATACTCTTAAGTAAGGTTTTGAAATAAAAACCTAGGGCATTTAGGATAATCCTTGATTCATTTAACCTCATCAAGTAACTAGTAAGCATTTCATGGTCATTTTCATCTTTCATATTCATATTATGTTCATTTTATCATGCTTGAGAAAAACATGCAATTTATATGGATAGCTATACCACTTTAAATGTTTTTTTTAGTGCTATATATATGTATATATCATCCTATAATTACTCCTTAAAACATATCACTTTTGGTGATGTCTAGGAACCCATGACACCCTAAGAAGGTGTATTGTAGGTTTAGAATAGATTTGGCGTTGGTTTGAAGTGGTTAGAATAAGTTTTACGCGAGAAAAATCCATTTCGACAACAATATATAACGGTCTGATCATTTTTGCTAAATCTGGAAATTTCGACAGTTTGTAAAATATTTTGGGCTAGATATTCAGAAAATATACTTTAAAATGAAAACGTGGCCGCTTGAACGGGTTAAAACGGAGTTATAACGAAGAAGTTATGCTATTTTCATGTTTAACGACGAAAACTATAATTTTCAGAAAATTCAGCATGTTGTCTCAACATTTTACGAGTCCGAAATGAGTCTTAAGCGCTATAAAATGTGTCGACTTATCAAAAATATATTAGTGTACTTTAATACGAAGCTAAGGACATATAAAACGTAGAAAACGGACTTGTAACGATTAAATTACACGCGTTTAAATAAAGTTGCCGTAACTATATTATATAAGAAAAACTAATATATTTCTATTAGACAAACATTACGGCCGCAAATGACCATGTTGAGGGTCTTTTTTAACATTGATGTAGTAATTTTTATAAAATAATGTCTCCTAATAAAAGTAAGTTCATCTAGTCTATTTTCTAAAATGTCCAACCGTTCGTCAAACGGAAGTTGTAACGAAAGTAAAATAACGTCACTTAAACTTTGGCTTTAAAACCACCTCTTAAACAATATTTTAGGTACAAGTACCCTACTTCACCTATGTTTTTCTCCATGATCGAGACCTCTATGATGAAAACTTAAATGCTAGAACTTTGAGATAATGCTACAAGCTTTCCAAAACCGTTGAGTTTGTTTCCTAACACTCAATATTCACCATTTTAATGACTAGCTTTTGAGGTCAAAATTTAGTCACTTTCACAAATTATCAAAGTATATTATTTTGCTACGAAAAGCTATAAATTCTTGATAAATCACTAAACGACTATCGTAGGAGGTTGTTTCAACGTAAATACTTGTAAAGTATTTTATAATATGACAGATTTCATGAACATATATACAATCGACGATAAATATTATTTTCAAATGTACAAGTGGTATGGATTTCATATGAGTTTGCATGCACTACATTGTTTCATGATTTACATTAGAACATATCATTCATAATAGGTCACGGTCAGAGGTTGCGCCTCATTTCAGTATTGCCATTATATCATCATAATCATTGCAACATGTGAGTTTTCATAGCACCCATTTATTCAAGTTTATACTTATTTCAAACCTACGGGGGAGAATACATTGCACATCATTTTTATTACGATACCAAGTATATCAAATTCATTAATTGCTTAAGTTACTTCATTGCCAATTAAATGTCTCCTTTTCACGAATCATGAACCGTTAATTTCGAAAGAAGCGCGTGAGTTTCTGATAGATCTATTGAGGTGACTCCTCCATCCGTGTTGGTGGTCCCCAACTGGGTCAACAGATGCATTTCACTTCATTATCATTGAGTTGTTTGGCAAAACACTCTGGGGCGAACATCATCCGGCTTGATTGTCATGTGCTTATAGAAATTGTAACATTTTATGTGACATATTTGTCATACATGGCCTATACTTGTGGTAGTCGATAAAACATTTTCACGAACTCTATGAACTCACTCAACCTTTGTGTTGACACTTTTAGTAATGTATTTTCAGGTAACTAAGGCATATTCATCATAGCATGCAGGAGGACTTATCATAGAGTCGCTGGTGACGACTGCTCACACATGGATTTATATATTTTTAAAACATCGTTTGACTTGTACCAAACTTATTTTCCGCACATGTTGATTTTCATTTGGGACCTATCTTTGTAACTCTGAATGTTTTATAATATCAAACGATGTTCTTTTCAAACGACACTTTAAGTCGTTCAATATAACTGTGATTGTGGTGCTATGACAGTCATCCCCGAGAATTCCATTCCGCTACAAAACAGTAATTTGGGAGGTGTGACAGTAATGATTGGCATCGAGCTTGATTTCTATAGAGAACTAGGTTGCATCATTGATCCTAGACTATAACTACATCATCATAGCATCTCATCATTTCATCATAAGTGCATAGTCACTATACATGCGTTTCATACGCGACAATTTACGAGTTATTTACTTTCATTTCAAATCGATTGTCACATTAATGCCTTCAGATACCCATCCCATCACTTTGACATGGAGAATGCCCGGTCATTCCCTATCACAATTTTAACATCAGTTGACTCAACACCGATAACATCGGTGATGATGAGATCTGAACCCTTTTAGGAGGACGAAGTTGCACCTACACCATCACAATCACCATTGATTCACTTTGTAGGATCAGGTTTTATCATTCTGTTGGGACAGATCATACCATTTGGTAGTACTTACAGGCTTAGTCCTAATGGACCTATTAGGATGCTTACTACAAGGAATATAGTAGTATTTCATTTACCATCATCTCCTAACTTACCACTAGGATTTCCATCATCATCATCGTCATCATTACCATCTAGAGCATCATTCATACCATCACATCTCATATACACTACTCATACATATGACTTGCAGCTTGGGAAGCGTGCTTGATTTAACACACCATTACCATATATCACAAAGACTATAGACATTACACCATCTTAAAGGTTTGAGGATGTTGAAGTTCAAGGGGTTGTCACGCTAGACAACCTACTGCTCCTACACTTGAGACATGATTAGACTACCAACAGGAACAGATAATAAGTACCTTTCTAGCTAATGTAATCTTTATCATTTATTATCTCCACGATAATCACAACCTTTGTTTATTTCATTCCTTATTCCAATTGCCCAATTTTCAATCATTTCGCGACAATACATCACTATCTTACTAGGGTTAGGCCAACTTTATTCTTGACTAATTAGGAGAATATTACCATTCTATGAGGTTCTCCCATGTATCCTACAAACCATTCAACAAATTATATTTCAAGTTACTTTGCTACTACTTCATAACATTACTTCACTTAATTTTATTTCAAGCTATTTTTACACCATCTTAGAAACGTTGTTTCATAAAGTTTTAAAACAAGTTGTTTTGTTACCATCCTATCAATTGGTTTTCAGTCATTTTATCAACTATTTAATACCATCATGCAAAACGATTTTCATGTTACTCTGAAAAATTATTGAGCCATTATCTTACAAAACAAAACGTTGAATACCATTTAAAACTTCAGAGGAACATAATAACATTTCAACAAAACCAAGCATCACATCATTTGTCCTCGATTATACATGGCCTGATCACCTATGTATAATTTAGGAAGAATTATGTCATGAAAACAATCTTCACTCAAAAGCAAAGCTTGTAATCAGATAAATTGTTCATAAACATTTATTTTTGTTAACACTCTATAGAAGCCTACGCCATTCATCCCTCACTCAACCGATAAGTTAGAATTTGATGAGTGACCTTTTTAGGAAAGGCTTCCTATACCATCTATGAGGAGGATTCCTCGATACAAGAAAAAAATGAAAGGATTTCAGACTTCCCCACAAGGACTAGAAGTATGTAGTAAGATGATTCAAAACTCAATAAAAATCTTAAGACATCACGAGACATTCCGAACCACTATTTTGGACTAGAAGCCAAATTATATCATTTCAAAAGTACTAGCTAGACCGAGTTACAAGATTTAGTCTGGCGAATACACACTAAGTAACACTATAGAAATAAACCAAGCCTCCTCACTGAGACTACAGAACATTTCATTAAACATGGCTTCAACAATATGTGAACTTCCCTACAATGAGTTTCCCTTAAAGGAAAATTTAGTTAAATTAAGGTTATCGATATAAACTTTCTCTAAGACATTGTGTTCTCTAGAAATTACAGATATCCTCACTTTCATATTAAGAGATGCAACAGGTTTGAACATATCAGACAATCAATGACTCTCCATCTACAAGTGAAATTAGAACAAACATTCTTCGACATAGTATGAGCTGATATCTATTTTCTTGCTAGCATGATAACAATATAAGTGATGAAATATTTTAGAAGCACTCAATATCGGGACAAATCTTGAAAATCAATCACTACACCACATCACTTAAACATTTAAGGTTTTGTGATTTGACAACATATAGTGTGGAAATATTTCGATAAGAGAAATTAGGAGAGACACTATCAAACAATAAACATTTTTGGTAATGGAAACTAAGCACCTTAGGCTAGTAAGACTCAAGTCATGACATTCGCTAGAACGAGAAATGCGAGGAATCACAACTGTTACCTATAATCTATTCTTTTCAATAAGGTTCTTTTCGACAGACTTAACATTTTTAAATTTGGCATGAGACACGTGGTATCAATTCCACTTGTACCTATTATAAGCTAATCGATTCACCTTAGACTTCTGACAATCATTTTAAGATTCTTTTGGAATTCACTTGGACATTAACACCGCCTATTATCCTCACCAATGGTGAAGCAGAGAACAATTCAAACATTTGAATATATACTCAAGGCATGTTTGATTTTCTAGAAATGATTAGGCAAACCATTCTTCATCGAACAAGATGCCTTACAACAATAATTAGCACATGAACATATTGACTGCACCAATTGAGGCACTCTATGGTTGAGGTGTCAATCATTTATTCACTGGTCAAAATCAGGAAAGTCCAACTCATTAGTCCATAACTCATTCATGAAACAACAAAGTGATCGTACATGATAAAAAATCACAAGCAACAACAAACGGCTAGATAAGCTACGTCGATATACGACGCAAAATATTGGAAGTATGTTCCATAAGTCGCAAACCATTAGAATTTCAAGTTGGCAACATATTTATTTTCAAAGTCCCGTCTTGGAAAGGCGTGGTACGATCCAGAAAAACATTGGACAACCCGATGCTACTCAAATACCCTCATCTTTTCACAAGTAACACCGTAGAACCTAACATGGACTGAATTCAGGGACTGAATTCCTTTTTGGATGGGAGAATGTGACAACTCGTACTTTCAGGTCATTTTTCAAATTTACTATTCATCTCGGGAATTTACTATTCATGCTTCACTATTCATCGTTTACGAGTATCAAATTCGCGTAACCTTAATGGTTTAGCTGCGAATTCATGAACAATCATCAATGACATTTCATTTAGACTAGGTTTAGTCTACATATCATTAGCATCATTATCATCATATTAGTTCATGCATGGTTTTACATATTACATTAAACGTGTAATTTCATATTAAATAAACGCTATCGCGTAATTAATTACTTTGAACATTTGATCCGATACTTCCAAAAATTATCCCGATATATTTTTATACTCATATTAAGATTATAAAAATAATATTATTAGTTTATCCGGTGTTTTAAACTAATTTGGAGAACAAATCATTTGGAGAACAAAAATTTGGAGAACAAACTTAGAAAAATCATATCTTTTTAACCGTAAGTCGTCACGGGTCGAGCCACCCGTCATTTCGAAGATAATTGAGTCTAGTTTCATGTAAAAATACTTTTTTTGGGTAAAGGGGAGTAATTGCACCCTGGTAAATAAATTAACCAAATAAACGTTTAAGTACAATGTATATGAGTGAAATCCCATATATCAGCCCGTTACATAGGCATAGAGCTTACATAACAAGATACTTCCTATTTTATAGACAAGAAAACAAACCACTACTCAAATGATAACAAATGACACAACAAAATAAGATTACTTCCTAGGACCTTGAAACTTTGTGCCATGCATGGCATTAAAGGCATCCAAATTACCAGGAAGATCACGAACCTGCCTAGCATAGTCATCAAGTCATAGTCATCATAATCATCTTCAAACTCTTGGCCACCACCAAATATATTAGCAGACTCATCAAATGGGTTAGCAACAACCTCATCTCTAATCAGACACCTCAATCTCTCCCACTTTAGAAAAAGGGTTAGCTCTCTTAGTAGAAGAGGTGGACGGAATAGGTTGACCATCATCATCCACAAGAGTAGCTTTCCCATCAATAATTAGTTTTCAAGCTTACCAATTTTGTCAACTATTGGAGTAGAACCAACATCTATTGTTCCCATTGAATCACTCACAAGCAGAACATGTGATGTAGAACCAGTCTTAATCAACTCATCCTCATTAACCTCCATTGTACAACCGGTATCCACATCCTGTATCGTCCATATTAAGAGCATCATCTCGATTAGGCGTATGATCCCGGTTCCACTCATTGCCACATTAGAAGCCATCGCCTTACCGACATTTACTTGGGTTCAGAGAGGCTTTTGGGCCGATATTCAAAATGCTTGCCCACCACGATTTAGTAGAACCTCCTCGACCCGATTCGCCCAACTTGCTTTCCCTTCTTCTTATTGTTAACAATCTGAAAACCATCACTTACGTTCTTATGAGGTTGAGCAGTTGGAATCACAACCTTAGGACAATCCACCAAAGTATGTCCAAATACCCGACATTTCTCACATCTAGGCGGTTTCCATTCATATTCAACATGGATCTTCTCAATAGTCGAACCCGTACCATCAAGTAAAGGAATCTCGATAGTGAGGCTGTCCCTAAGAACCTCATCCGACTTCACTTCAATCATACACTTAGCAAAACTACTAATGCCCCAAGATTCTTTGCACATTTGACTAGTAAAAGCATCTAACCTTTTGCAGGCGTACCAATGTAGCAAGAAGGCTGAGCCCGTCATCAGAAAACATAGCTAAAGGAACATCATGGAATTTAACCCACACCGAAATGTTAGTCAAATCCTCTTTAAGCAAGTTGGTGTTCAATGTCCATGGTTTAAGAATAATAGGAACATTACGAATCAACCAAGGACCATTATCAAGAACATCATCAGCGCCTTTTAGAATTAAACTTGAAGAACAAGAATCCCTTAGCGTTCATCATAACCTTTTGTAAACCATACTTAGCCCATTAACGATATAACATAATAGTCAACAACGAGGAAAAGCGAAGCGTTGACCAAGGAAGTATCCGTAAAGAGTATTCTCAAACCTCATGTTCACTTCTTCCACCACTTTCATTGGGACTGAAAGGTCAACATCATCCTTCTTTTGTTGCATTCTAACCTCCGAAAATTAAACACGTGTTTACGGGATTCATTGAAGCAACACCCGCGTAAGAAACCAACTTAACTCCATTACCACTAGTAGTAACAACCTTAGGTGCATTAGGATTCAGCTTCACTCACTTTGTTACTGAGTTTTATTTGAACTTGTTCCAAAATTTTGTGATTGAAAAGCAACATTGAAGCTTCGACTTGTGGAACCGTTCTCAAACCGACTCTCCCAACACACGTAATCATGTACATGACTAGTGTCTCGTCATGCAGTGCATATGTGTAGGACCATCATGTCGTTAATGATAGGTCATTATCGAATTTAGTTGCATTAGGAACAACCTTGGATCAAATTATACGCCCCATCACTCACCTTGTTGGTATCATCAATCGTAATAGTAGATTATTACAGAACTTTAGCCCAATTGGTCAATGTTGGAGAGTCGACGCAACATCGAGAGACGACACACTTGAACCAAGAACATCCAAAGACACACTCTCGAACCATCATCCTTTTCTTTTCTTCCTTTCACCTCCTCCTCCTGAATCGAAAAACCCCGCTTTCATCATCAAAACATGTATACCAAACACAAATCCAGAAGAACCAGGTAGCGTCTTAACTTCAAACACGCAGAAAACCCTAAACAATTTAGGGTAGGATCGAAAAGCACTTATAACTAACTCATGTTGAATATTGATGCAACCAACGAATGATGAGTAAGAGTATTAATCTATTGTTTAGTAGAGATCAATTGTTGCAATACCAAAGATCGATCGAATCGGCAAAAATTAAATAACCTGATATATGAATCACGTCAAAAGCATAACCAAAATCCAATTAAAAAACTATATTGTCCCTACAATGAAACAAGTATAATTTAATAAAGATAATGGAAGTATGCGTAGATCTGCGATAATAAAATAAGGGATGTAAGGGATTCGACTTTCGCCTAATTCGCCAAAGGATGGAGGAGTAAATTGGTTATGTCAATTTATGTAAAAATACTTTCAAGGGTCAGTTAGTTACAAAATTTTATCAGTTCAACGATTAGTAACAGCAGGTCAATTTGATGTCAAGTCATTTCCGCGTAAAAGATTTAAATTTCAATGATTTTAAGTCGTGTCGTCCATGGGGTGTTACAACTCAATATATTTTATTTTGATCCGTTAAAATTTATTTTTAGTTAACGCTACCTTACAAGCTCAAATATATATACTTAATTACCAAACTATGCTTATACAAATATACATTACAGAACACCTAAATACTTAATAAAAAAAATGTATACACTAGCCTACTAATACACCCTTGTCGATACAAGGGTGACTCACACCTTTTCTATACTAAATATCTAACTTATACTTTCACTTATATTCATTTTATACTTCCTACAACACATACAACTAAAATATCAAAGGTAAAAAAAAGCTATCCTCTCTTCCTCTCTTGCTCAAGAACCGGCCATAGGAGACCAAGCACAAGGAAACCATTTTTCTTCAAGTCAAGTTAATTTCATAACCCTAGCATACTCTTAAGTAAGGTTTTGAAATAAAAACCTAGGGTATTTAGGATAATCCTTGATTCATTAAACCTCATCAAGTAACTAGTAAGCATTTCATGGTCATTTTCATCTTTCATATTCATATTATGTTCATTTTATCATGCTTGAGAAAAACATGCAATTTGTATGGATAGCTATACCACTTTAAATGTTTTTTTTAGTGCTATATATATGTATATATCATCCTATAATTACTCCTTAAAACATATCATTTTTGGTGATGTCTAGGAACCCATGACACCCTAAGAAGGTGTATGGTAGGTTTAGAATAGATTTGGCGTTGGTTTGAAGTTGTTAGAATAAGTTTTACGCGAGAAAAATCCATTTCGACAACAATATATAAAGGTCTGATCATTTTTGCTAAATCTAGAAATTTCGACAGTTTTTAAAATATTTTGGGCTAGATATTCAGAAAATATACTTTAAAACAAAAACTTGGCCGCTTGAACGGGTTAAAACGGAGTTATAACGAAGAACTTATGTTGGATATTGGATTTCACAAACACATCAAACCATTAACACAAGTGGGCGTATAAGTGGAATTCTAGAGAGAGAAAGTTAGAGGTTTAGGGAACTTAGTGAGAGAAAGTGAAAGATATTATTATGAGCTCCAACTCTCTACCTTGGAAGGTAGAGAGTATTTATAGTCTTACATAAAACGCCACACAACGGGTGGATCGGGCATACAGTGGGTAAAGACCCGTCCGTCCTCCACGGTGTTACTTAACAAAATACTACTTAACTAAATATAACTATGACTACGAGCATTCTAACGATTACATATACTTGAGGTGACCGACTCTTTAATACCGGAATTTCTAATTCCTAACAATCTCCCCTAAGGGAGGTCACCTCAACCATATACTAAAATGACATTGAATACAATCGGATATTACATTAACAATTGATCTTGCATTCTTGATGTAGTACTTTGCTCAAAAGCTCGTAGTCATTGATTCCACTCATTGCATGTTTGGTTAATCCAAGTGGAGGTCTTTTCGATCCACGGATAATAATGTTGAGCCAGCTTTTGAGATCATCAGCTAATAGAAAATCTCAGATACATCCATTGTGGTGTTGGTATTATGTGATGTTGTGACATTCGGACCGACATGCTCACATTCGGGATCATGATATATTCTCATCAGAGTAGCGGAAGCTTTCGTTGATTCATGATATTGGCAGCCAGCGTAGCATGGAGTGATAATATCAGAGTCATTGATGCACTAATCATGATTTCTTTTGAGATGAATGTGTTAGGTGAGCATGCGGCTATGGATTGACCGCTTCATTCCGATCACCGCAAACGCCGGGTGTACCGCATAAGACAGTTAGCAATAAAGCGAACAAAAGTGTCTTTGATCACTTTCGATGAATTGAGGTACACGGCCCACGGTTCCCCGTTGATCAAGACAAGTACCGCCTGTGATCGTATAATTCAAGAATTTCCTTGACAGGGTTTCGCAATGCTCTAGCCGTTCTCAAACCGAACGTCTCAAAGAAGACAACACGGAGTGAGTGAACCAAATAATTTACGTCCATCGATTGATGAAAAGAGATTAGAAAAACAATCGTGTATTGCTCAATAGAAATTGTTTTTGCAATATAACGAAGGTTTTAATGAAAATCAATTATCAATCATAAAACACCTTTTGATTTGAAAAATTAGTACACGGTCGACGTGCTAATGAAAAGAGTTTTAAAGCACAAAGACCGGTTTTCAAAGGTATCCGTCAATCCATAACTGAACCGAGATTGATTCAAAAGAATGAATCGCCCCATTGTTTCGTTCAGCTTGTCACATGGTTGATCTGTATAATAGATCTCACATGCCACCTACCAGGAGCTTGTTAGATGTTGGCTCCTGAAGGCTTTCCATCTTCATTGTGAGTATGTTTGCATATCACTCGATGTTCGGCAATACCACAAGGAAAATGCGTAGGACTCTTAAGATATAATCTCTCTTTCCACATTGTGTGAAAAAGAGAGTCTTCATTGAAAGTGTCCTAATGAGATTTATTGATGATCTCGTGGCTCTAGACTCAATTTGTGCATATTTGGATCCTATATCGGAGACTAGGGAGAGGGTCTCCTCCTTCAATATCAACAATCTCTAAGAGAAAGTCGATAGATAATGTCCGTTCCCCGTGAGAATGAAACAAGTCCTTTTAAGAGGAACTTGAGTGGTTTGGAAAGTTGAAGTGCAGGCGTCCTGGGTCCATGACGTTTTGTCTTCAATACCGATGTTACCATCAGTAGCATATGAATTGAACCCGGTTTCCGCCCTAAGGTTGAATAAATGGAGGGCTATTTGTTTTCACCCTTTTCTCATTCAATTCTTTTTAATTCTTCAACCCCTTCGGTGCTTACCGAGACTTCATAGCTAGAACCTTGTTGGGTTTATTCCAGGACTAGCTCAGTCTTAGTCCGCACTCTTCCCATATCTCATTTTTCTCCTTTTATCATCATACCTAAGAACTCTACACTAACTAGTGGATAGTCCCTCGGTAGATCCCTCCGGTTCTGGCGGATCATGGGAACACATACCTAACCTTATCGTCCTTATATCACCATACATAATGTAAAGTTGGTCGGTCTTTTGGTATTGTTCATCTGCCATAGGAACCAATTGAAAACCATTTGAAAATCAATCCGGATACTTATGATATTTTATCAAAGCATTTTGTACCTGAATTGTTTTTGATATTTTTAGAAGAACTCCCCCTCAACATGTGAATCAAGTATTTGAAATAGTTTTCCACACGGAGGCAAGAGAAAGAATTAACTTCTTTGATTACCATTTTAAAAGAATATCAACATCACTTCCCTAATCGAATCAAGTAGATAAAGCATTTTTGGGAAGGATGAGGTTTTCATGATTTTGCTCCCCCTCAATATGTGCCTCGAGATTGAAAAGAGTTTTGCACATACTAGAGGAACCTGCACCTTGAGATAAGTTATCACGTTTCAAATCATAGGTTTAAGATAGATGCTCCCCTCAACATGTGCATGGAAAATTTGAAATCGTTTGTCACATGTGGGAAGGAGAGCTTGTACATCCTTATAAAACCATTTACCGAATTATCGGTTTAAATCCAATTTAAATCACACATTCTCCCCGATCACAATTATCAAATCATTTGAGATTTGTGATCTCTTATAGATTTAAATTGATTTTGAAAGCTTTTAAGGAGAATTGTGACTTGATTATGAAAGCGCTTTTAACCGATAATGATCGGATTTAAAGACTTTAGACTCCATTGATAAAACATGCTTGAATATCTTTTGAAAACAATTGAATGCCAAATAACTTTTTAATTTAATTGAAATCATTCTCCCCTCAATCAATGACATAGGTTGTTGATTGAGAGATTGATATTTTGACAAATAAGTCCATAGATTATCAAAAATAGAGACTGAAGTTATTTTTCAAAGCGATTAGTTTTCGCCAGATAAATGATTAAAGAATCGAGCATGGAATTTTGAAAACATGATAAAGTATGGCTCGTTCTTTCTTTGAAAAGCGGTTACTGCCTGAAATGACAATAAACCATTGTTTCTCCTTCTCCCAAAAATATTTTTTGATTTTTTTTTTGAATTAACAACATCTAAAGTCCCGTGTCATTCTTTGAATGATAGCACAAAGACCGTAGATATTATCGAACCGAGAAAACGCATGACAAAATGACAATATTTTTGAAGATTTTTCAATTTTCGATTTTTATGGATTTTACAGGTTTTATAATTTTGTATTTTGATTTTCGAATAGATATATACAAGAGATAGATGAAGATAGACCTTTACTCCTCGCCTTCTTCCTCAAAGACGTTTGAGTGTTTCTGATTGAAAGCTTTTCAAGCCTAGTCAAGGAAGTATGAACTCAAAACGTTCTCTTGGAAGAGCTTTGGTGAAGATGTCTGCTAACTGATGAAATGATGTCGAATGTCGATATGCTTTGCTCTTGAGTGTTGAACGTTGTTGCAAGAGAGAGCAATAGCACTTTTATTGTCACAAAGATGCAGGATTTTGTTGAATATAAAGCCATAGTCAGATAATTGAGATCTCATCCATAAGACTTGAGCACAACAAGATGACATGGCTATGTATTCACCTCTGTAGAGGAAATAGAAGTACTCATTTGCTTCTTTGAAGACCAGCTCACAAGCTTATCACCCAAAAAGCTGAGCACCTCCACGACGTATTCGGACGAGTATCTTGACATCCCGCATGATCGATCTCCGCGTGATAGGTCGTTAGTGACATACCAGAGTCCTTCGGGTACCAAAGTCCCATATTGATGGTTCCTTGGAGATACCGAAAGACCCGCTTAACCGCTTCAAGGTGCTTTTAGTAGGCTTAGCCTGGTATCTAGCACACATGCAAACAGCGAACAAGATGTCCGGTCTACTAGCAGTGAGGTACATCAGGGATCCAATCATACTACGATATTTTGTTTGGTCAATCATGATCCCTGAGTGGTCCTCATCTAGTTTGGTTCGATCAATCATGGGAGTGTCAACAGGTCACTTGAATCAAATCCAAATTTCTTTAAGATCTCAGTTGCATATTTAGATTGATTTATGAAAATGCCTCCGGACTTTGCGAAATTTGTAATCCCAAGAAAATGACATTTGTCCCATCATTGACATTTGAAATTTTGAACTCATTTCATTAGAAAACGATCACATTCCATTGGGTCAGTCGAGGCAAAAATAATATCATCAACATAAATTTGAACATGAGTTAAATGTTTGCCCGACTTCCTGGTGAACAATGTTGGATCAACTGCTCCTTTGCTAAATCCGGTTGATAGAAGAAACTTTGACAACGTATCATACCATGCCCTTGGAGCTTGCTTTAAACCATAAAGGGCCTTCTTCAAACGATAAACGTGAGTAGGATGCTCTTGATTTACAAATCCTTCAGTTGGTGACGTAGACGACTTATTTAAGATCTCCGTTCAGGAATGCCGTCTTTACGTCCATTTGATAGACTACCATGTTCTTACTTGCAAGCATTAGCCAAAAAATTCTAATTGCCTCGATTCGAGCAACAGGAGCAAAAGATTCTTCAAAGTCTATACCCTCCTCTTGACGGTATCCTTTAGCAACTAATCGAGCCTTGTTCTTTAACACATCACCATGCTCATCAAGTTTCACTTTGAAGATCCATTTTAGAGCAATAATCATAGCACAATCTGGAGTAGGTACTAATTCCCATACATCTAGTCGATCGAACTCATGAATTTCATCTTGCATAGCATTGAACCATTATTTTCATTCATGGCGGTTTTAACATCTTTTGGTTCGATCTTAGAGAGTACGCAGTTGAAGAAGCACCATAAGGCATCGGTTGCAAGTTGTTTCCGTGTGGATACCGGACGAGAGGGATTTCCAATGATGTTGTCTAATGGATGATCGTGAGTCCATTTTCTCAGGTGTTCATGTGGTAGTTGTTGAGGGACTGAAGTAGCGAGTCGATGTCTCCTCAAGAGGATGGTTCATGAAGATTCAGGAGCAAATATGTTTTCAAATGGAGCATCTTCATGATTAGCAAAGGGATTAACATCATCATTGATGCCAAAAACAGTTCCATGATGTACATTTGAAGAATGATGATTTGTTGATGAGACGGAAGGATCGGCAGAAGGCACTCCTTGACTTAAAGATATTGAGACTGAGGGATTGACTTCATTCACTGGAATATGAGCAGCCTCTTTTGTAGGGATCAACACCTCATTAGTACTTGGATCATAAAGTTCATCAAACATAGGATCAAACAATTTCTTTAAATCATCTTCAGGTGGAGGTACATATGGAGTTTCTTGAGAAGAGTTTGGAACAAGGGATGAACCAATTGGACTGATTTGAAGTGCGGTCCGAATCGAATTGTTCAGAGCCATTTGACCGGACAGCTCATCAAACGTAACGTGAATTGTTTCCATGATGTTTCGGGTTCTTTTGTTGTAGATTCGGTATCCCTTTTGTTTGGTGCATACCCTACAAATACTCCAATGTCTGCTTTAGCTCTAAGTTTGCCTAAGTCTTGACCCTCATTAGTTGGATAGCACAAAGCTCCAAACACACGAAGGAAAGAGAGATTAGGTTTTCTATTGTGGACAAGTTCATATGGTGTCTTTCCATGAACAGTGTGAATCAGGAACGATTTTGTGTGTAGCATGCAGTGGCAATAGCTTCAGCCCAGAGAAACATTGGAACTTTTGAGTAAATCAAGCATTGTTCTAGCAGCTTCTACAAGAGTTCGATTTCGCCTTTCAACTACACCGCTCTGTTGAGGAGTTCGTGGAACACTTCTTTGATGGCTGATTCCAATGCTTTCATAAAATTCACTAAGTTGTTTGTTAACAAACTCGGTTGTTGTCTGTCCGGATAATTCGACCGGTTTTGTTAAGTCGAACTGCACTGCTTTGATGAGTTTGATGATGATATCAGGAGTTTCATCCTTTGTCCTTAAGAACTTGACCCATGTGAATCTAGAGTAATCATCAACTATAACTAACACATATTTCTTCCCAAAGATATTCTCCACTCTCATTGGTCCACATAAATCCATATGAATTGTATGAAGAACTTCGTGTGAGAGTTAGTAGGTTTGGGTTTATGGGCATACTTCTTGCTTTTTCCCAATTGACATGTTGAACAAAGATGATCCTTTTCATACTTTAGTCGAGGTAAACCTACAACTAAGTCCTTTCTCGAGAGATCATTGATGGTGCCGGGTTCAAGTGATTGAGACGTCGATGCCATAACCATGACTTTGTTTTAGAAGCTTTTGACAGCAAGCAAATTGGAGAAGACTTCATCATATCATCTATAGAGATGGTGTAAAGATTTGAACCACGAGTTCCTCTTAAAAGTTCCTTACCATCAAGTTCTCTAACAAAACAAGTATGTTTTCTCAAGGCTACTTCTAGATCGAGTCACGAATTGACCGACAGATAATAGATTATGACCAAGACCTTCCACATAGTATACTCTAGAGATAACACTATCACCAACAACATAATCACCATAACCCTTAATTGCACGAAATGATCATTACCGAATCTAATCTGTCCGATGAATTTGCTCACGGTTCATGAGCCGCGACCGGCTCCGTCATATGCTTGGAACACCTGAGTCCGTGTACCACGAACGATTTGAATGATCTGCAGTTGAACACACACAAGAATGGATAACTGGATAATTGGGATCCCCATGCAAGAATGGGTTCCACTTGGTTAGTAATGAATTGGAACACCCACATCGAAACGAAACATCCATATCGTAAGTAGAAGCAATGGAATCATTGGGAATAGATGCAATGTCTGGTGTCAGATTTGACCTATTCAAAGTATGTTCACTTCTTAAGGGAATAGTTCTACCAAGAGGGCATCCATTTTCTAGTGGGCATAATCTTAGCTTGAGATCAAACTGATTATTCTTATGGCCAAAAGGTATCCAATAATAACCTATCTTTATAAAAGTTCTTCCCGTGGGTTTCCACTGTTTTCTAACAATCTTTCGCTTTTGCCTTTTTGCCTTATTTGCACGATTATTAGCATTAACAATTTTAATCGGGCATTTGACAAAGATTAGACAAAGCATTCACACCACATTCATGATTAGCAAAGCAATTCAAGGCACATCATTACAAGGTTTGCAAATAGTATCGAATTAATTAATTACAAGACGCCTAAGGCTAATAAAAGAATCAACACGATTCGTTTTATTCAACTCAAGCTTAAAGTTCCTAGATTGGTCTTCTACTCTCTTCCAATGCACATTCTTAGCTTGCAAGGTCCTATCATTCCTTGTATTGTCTTGAGACTTTGACTGCCGCTTTAAAGTCACCGATTACTCTGTAGAGGAATGGGAACATTAGTTGGTTGATCTAATTTTTGCATTCCTGAACTTGATGTGCAAGGATCTCAAGTACTAGAAGGCACATTAGTGTATACTTTCTTAAGATTGTGATTTGAGCTTTTTGCAGACACACTAAAGTTCACTTTCTTAGCACTAACATATCTCGAATCTGAACTACTTGAAGGCACATTAGTGTTTCCTTTCTTAAGACTGGGCATAGAACGGATTTCCGGCTTGGCACTAGGCATAGAACAAGGCATCACAGCTTTGCCTTTTGCACCTAAGGTTAAGGATTTGGGACATGTTGCAATTACACATTCTAGCAACTCTTGAGATCGTTTGGCCTGGAAGCAAGCAAACCTAATTTCACTATCAAGAGGTTTGTTAATGAAATCCTCTTTGACAATCTCACGGAGACATTCTAGACTATCCTTAAGGTGAGCACAGTATTCATGAAAAGCATGTTCATTATTCCTAAGATGAGGAGGAATATATTTAACTGCTCACAGTATTTTGCAATCTAAGGGTGATTTTGAGACAACATTCTTATTGAAAACAAGTGGCGCTTCCCATTTCGACTTCTCGATTCTCAATTTCCTTTTGTAAAGACGTTATTTTTCGTTGTTTTGGTCACGGGTGACTTTTATTGAATCATATAACTCTTTAAAATGTCGTTTAACCTTTTCATTTTCTTCTAGAAAACTTTCGTTTTCCTTTTGTAAAGCATTTACTAGGTTTTGAAGATGAAAAGTTTGAGAATTCTGAGAATCTAAAGGAGGAGGCATTTGGGAGCCCGTCATATTGTTCGTTTGACCCTTTAATTGAGAGATTTGGGCTTTCAACTTTCGATCGTGTTGCACGAGCTTGAATCTGTTCATCACGTTTGTTAATTTGAAAAACGCATCAAACTCGGAGCATCTGAAGATGTATTGATATTTGAAGTTTTGACATTTTCTTTGAGATGTTGATATTTTAGTTGTAAATTAAAATGCTCAACTTCTAGTTTAGAAAAATGTTTAACCAAATTGTCGGATCATCCAGCTTCAATTTTATCGTTTAGTTCATAATTAGTTTTTTCAAGCTCAATGACACGATCATGGGAGACTTTCGTGGCCATGATAGTTCATGAAATTTGGAAGCATTAATAGAGCAATTTGAAGCAGTGAAAAAAGATATCTTGAGCAACACATTCAGTAATAAGAGTCTCATTTAAGGTATGCAAGTTCTTCCTCTCAATCTCATTATATTTTAGTGCACGCTCATAATCACTAACTTCAACTACCATTGCATCAAATTCCTTTTCCATTCCCTTGATATCAGTTTCTATCCCTTTTTTAAGACTCTCAAAGTGATCTTTTAGAAGTTTAAAGAAAGGCATGACCTCGGTTAAATAACATTCTTTCATTTGCTCAAAACCCCTTTCCCCTTCAGTTATACCAATGGGTGTGATCCTTTTCTTGCAAGTTTTCTCAAAATCAACAAATAGTTGAAATATAACATATTGGCTAATTAAGGTCTTGCTTTTAGTGGCAATTGTTCTAGGAACAAGATGCATTGGTGTATTAGGAGGATACACAGTCGCTTTAGGCATTTTCCATAGGGGAGGGTTTGTTTCAACAATATTTTTCTCCTTATCTAAATCCTTTTTCCGAAAACTTGTTCGGAGTCAACAATGTCTAAGGCTTAAACATGTTCAAGGAAATCCAGTTTTCCTTCTTGTAGTCATGGGGAGTGATAATTATTTTTTTCTCTTTGCATTTAGGATCATCTAATTTTTTATTCATCCTTTCCCTAGTGACTTCATCTGATTTCTTATCTTCCTCAGTGCACTCAACGCAACTAGGTTTCTGTCTAGGTTTAAGAATCTCATTGCCATCATAGATCACACTTTGAGCAGCTTTAGCTATCTTTCCGTACTCATGGTTGGGTTTATCAATAATGGGAACACTATGCTTATCGCTTAGAACTCTATGTTTAGTGACCATGTGAGCAAATCAATGGTGTTTCCTTGTATGTACAACTTGTTTTCAAGTTTGTTTTTCAAAGTTTTCGGATTAGAAAAGTCTCTCAAGAGTTTTGATTCCTTTGCATTAAATTCTTGCTTAAGCATTTTCACATTTTCTTGAAGTTCTTGTTTTTGCTTAGCTTTTTTAGAAAGTTTTTCTTGCAAGGAATTTAATTCTTGTTTCAATACTTCTTCTCTAAAATTACTTTTTCTAATGACTGTACGCGCTTGGTCATCCATTTCCCTCGCCACGAGTGGTCAACTCAAATTTAGCACGTTGTTCATAAATAGAAACACGTTCTTTATAGGCATTTAGTTCTAGAAATTACGAATCATCAGTGGGCACATGCACAGTGTATTCATCAAAAACATAGTCATTGTTGACTCTAAGATGCATCACTTGGTACAACTTCACTTTCACTTTGTTTCACATATTGATCATATGGGATAATATCGATATTACCCATATTTTCAACATTTGATTCAATAGTTTCAGTTGATTGTACTTTGTCATGCATCTGTTGCACATCAACATTATCGTATAGTTTTAATACCTCTGAGATGAGTTTGTCTTGGGATGGGCCAGCTAGTGGTGAAGAAGAGACCTTGGGAGAAACCATTGGAGAAATGCTAGCCATAAAAATTGTGTGTGCCGAGGTCCATCATCCACATCAGAGTCGTATGCATCACAATCACGACTTGAAAGGCATTCGATGATTGTACCTATCTCCTGAATAGGCTGCTCATCCACATCTGCATCATAGGTCTTGGCATTGCCTACAGCCTAGAACAACAATTCCTCTTCATCCAAAGCAGACACCATTGTCCTGAGCTTGTACCCAAAGATCTTATCTCTCAAGTAATCAGATTCTGTGGACGCTTTGGAGATGTGCAGCTCCTTGCAATGTGTCCCTCACCACCACAGTTATAGCATTTGATTGGTTTAGCTTGACCTTGGTTACCATTCCTTCCTCGAGTCTGATTGCCAACATAACCTCTACCAGCTCCACCTCTTCCCTGATCATACTGTCTTTCCTGAATCTGTTGCACCACGATCCTTCCATCTTTAACAGTGGCTTGATTGTGTGGGTTAGATGCTGCTCTGAGGTTGTTGTTGGTTTGTGGGAGAGAATTCATGTTTTGACTAATCGGAAGAGCTAGTTGATTAATGAAGTTACCCACGTGTGCATCAGATCGCCTTGTTTGAACATAGGAATGAGTTTGTGATTACCATTACCCAAGGGTATGACTTGTGAAGCTTTGGTTGTGATTCCGATGTTTGAGTAGAAGGCAGTTGAGTCATTAGACGAGCTTGTCTCTCCCTCGTTGGTTTTGAACTGATTGAGAATCAATTTTTCAAACATAGCATGTCTCTCATTCTGAAGGAGGAAGGCATAGAGTTGCTCATAGTTTGTATTCTTCAATCCTTTAGTGAGCTTCACAGCGGTGACAAACTTGTGCCATTCGGGATTCATGTTGTTCACAAATTTTGAGTTCATCTGAATGTTAGGCATAGTCATTCTGATGTTCCTCATGTCATTCACCAACTTATGAAATCTCACATAGTACTCATAGACACTCTCATCTGGTTTCATCTTGAAGTGTTCAAATTCGTCATAGAGTTTTGATTCTCTGTCTTCCATAGTTAATTCTAAACCTGAGAGAAGCATCTTGACATTATCCCAAACTGCCTTTGCATCGGTGTTGTGATTGATCAGCTTGTAGATGTCTTTAGGAAGACCTTGAAGAACAATGTTTGAAGCCCTGATATCTGCATCGAATCTCTTTTTCTCCTTATCATCAAGCTCATCATACATTTTAGGTCTGTCCATTCCGTAAACAAGAGTACCATCTTCATTAGTATCAAGTATGTCTCTAGTCGTCTCAACTCGATATGGTCCTTCATCAATGGACTTAAGAATGTTGACACCATTTTCCTTTCCAAGGCAGTACAATCTGATTCGTTGAGCCCAAGAATCGTAGTCATTCTCGTCAAGCATGGGTGGACGAGTATCCGACCACCGCTTGAACATCCTCGGCAGCAGTGGAGATGATAGTAGGAACGTTGGTAGACATGTTAACAGATAATACGGAATTTTATAACTCTATGATTAAACCGAGAAATAGATTCTTTCACGGGATTTTACTAAATCAAGAGAAAACCGTAAGCAATCACCCAAGTCGCTAGAAGATAATGCACCAAGTCGCTAACACTTAATTCGCTACACCACTAAGTCGCTAGAGTCCCAAGTCGCTAGAAAAATGCAAGTCGCTAAGTAGTAACTCGCTAAGACTCAAGTCGCTAGCAAAATTTTGGCAGCAATTCGCTACTCAAGTCGCTAAAGATACAAGTCGCTAAAGAGCAACTCGCTACCAATTAAGCTACCTCGTAGTGGAGAGTCCACTACTTGTACTGTAACTCGCTAGATCTAAGTCGCTAGGTCTAAAACCGTAACTCGCTACAAATTTGTAAAGCAAGTTGCTACGAAGAAAGTATTCCGTGTGTTAAGTCGCTAGCAAGAAAAAACAACATAAACATCACTTTTCAATCCAAAAACAACCCAACCAAGATGATTCAAGCTTACCAAATGAAAACCTAAACACTTGTGATGATTCTAAACATGAAAGTACTAACAAAATCCAAGCTTTAACACAAGAAATCAACCAAATGATGCACAAACCACTAAACTTTTTCAAACTCAAAAACCACCTAAGAACCACTAGAAATCCAAAGATGTGCAAGATATGATCTAACCATGACTCTTGATACCAATTGTTGGATATTGGATTTCACAAACACATCAAACTATTAACACAAGTGGGCGTATAAGTGGAATTCTAGAGAGAGAAAGTTAGAGGTTTAGGGAACTTAGTGAGAGAAAGTGAAAGATATTATTATGAGCTCCAACTCTCTACCTTGGAAGGTAGAGAGTATTTATAGTCTTACATAAATCGCCACACAACGGGCCGTGGATCGTGCATACAGTGGGTAAAAACCCGTCCGTCCTCCACGGTGTTACTTAACAAAATACTACTTAACTAAATATAACTATGACTACGAGCATTCTAACGATTACATATACTTGAGGTGACCGACTCTTTAATACCGGGAATTTCTAATTCCTAACAACTTATGCTATTTTCAAGGTTAACGACGAAAACTATAATTTTCAGAAAATTCAGCATGTTGTCTCAACTTTTTACGAGTCAGAAATGAGTCTTAAGCGCTATAAAATGTGTCGACTTATCAAAAATATATTAGTGTACTTTAATACGAAGCTAAGGACATATAAAACGTAGAAAAAGGACTTGTAACGATTAAATTACACGCGTTTAAATAAAGTTGCCGTAACTATATTATATAAGCAAAACTAATATATTTCTATTAGACAAATATTACGGCCGCAAATGACCATGTTGAGGGTCGTTTTTAACATTGATGTAGTAATTTTTATAAAATGATGTCTTCTAATAAAAGTAAGTTCACCTGGTCTATTTTCTAAAATGTCCAACCGTTTGTCAAACGGAGTTGTAACGAGTAAAATACGGTCACTTAAACTTTGCCGAAAACCACCCTTAAACAATATTTTGGATACAAGTACCCTACTTCACCTATGTTTTTCTCCATGATCGAGACCTCTATGATGAAAACTTAAATGCTAGAACTTTGAGATAATGCTACAAGCTTTCCAAAAACGTTGAGTTTGTTTCCTAACACTCAATATTCACCATTTTACGACTAGCTTTTCGAGGTCATTTAGTCACTTTCACAAATTATCAAAGTATATTATTTTGCGACGAAAAGCTATAAATTCTTGATAAATCACTAAACGACTATCGTAGGAGGTTGTTTCAACGTAAATACTTGTAAAGTATTTTATAATATGACGAGATTTCATGAACATATATTTCGACGATAAATATTATTTTCAAATGTACAAGTGGTATGGATTTCATATGAGTTTGCATGCACTACATTGTTTCATGATTTACATTAGAACATATCATTCATAATAGGTCACGGTCAGAGGTTGCGCCTCATTTCAGTATTGCCATTATATCATCATAATCATTGCAACATGTGAGTTTTCATAGCACCCATTTATTCAAGTTTATACTTATTTCAAACCTACGGGGGAGAATACATTGCACATCATTTTTATTACGATACCAAGTATATCAAATTCATTACATTGCTTAAGTTACTTCATTGCCAATTAAATGTCCCCATTTCACGAATCATGAACCGTTAATTTCGAAAGAAGCGAGGGTGAGTGGATAGATCTATTGAGGGTGACTCCTCCATCCGTGTTGGTGGTCCCAACTGGTCAACGGATGCATTTCACTTCATTATCATTGAGTTGTTTGGCAAAACACTCTGCTTAACATCAGTCAGCTTTCTGTCATGTGCTTATAGAAATTGTAACATTTTATGTGACATATTTGTCATACATGGCCTATACTTGTGGTAGTCGTATAAAACGTTTTACAGAACTCTATGAACTCACTCAACCTTTGTGTTGACACTTTTAGCAATGTATTTTCAGGTAACTAAGGCATATTCATCATGGCATGCATGAGGACTTATTATAGAGTCGCGGTGACGACGCGTCACACATGGATTTATACATTTTTAAAACATCGTTTGACTTGTACCAAACTTATTTTCCGCACATGTTGATTTTCTTTTGGGACCTATCTTTGTAACTCTGAATGTTTTATAATATCAAACGATGTTCTTTTCAAACGACACTTTAAGTCGTTCAATATAACTGTGATTGTGGTGCTATGACAGTCATCCCCCAGGAATTCCATTCCGCTGCAAAACAGGTAATTTGGGGGTGTGACAAACACATATTCTTTGTGTTGTTGGATCAAATAGTCGGTAGGCTTTTGATCCTTGTTCAATTCCTAAGTATACCATTTATTGCTTCTGTCATCTAATTTTGTCAGATGTTGTGATGGTACCTTTGCATATGCTATGCAACCGAAAACTTTTAGATTTTCTAGGTTTGGCTTTCTTTGTTTGATTGCTTCATATGGGGTGATGTCTTCTAAGGCTTTTGTAGGAACGCTGTTTAGAATGTATATTGCATGTCTAACAACTTCGGCCCAAAAGTTTTGAGGCATGTTGGTTGCTTTCATCATGCATCTTGTTGTAGACATAATTCTCCTATTTCTTCGTTCAACTACTCCATTTTGTTACGGTGAGTAAGGTGCGGTAAGTTGTCATGCTATGCCATTTTCTTTGCAGTATTGTGTGAATTTGTTAGATGTGAATTCTCCTCCACGATCAGTTCTCAACATTTTCAATGTTGTCCTTAGCTCATTCTCTATTGTATTCTTGTATTCCTTGAAAGTATCACATGCTTGATCTTTCGTGTTTAGCAAGTACACCCACATATATCTTGAATAGTCATCGACTAGTAAGAATATGTATCTTTTTCTAGATGGTGTTGGTGGTGTAATTGGTCCACATAAATCTTCGTATACTAAATCTAAAGGTGAGGTTGATCTAGTTTTTGCTTTCTTGGGAAATGGCGCTCTGCTTTGTTTACCAACTAAACAGACATCACGGATTTGTGTTGTATGTCTAATGGCTGGTATTCCTTGAACTAACTCTCTTTGAGTCATTGATTTTAGTGACTCAAAGTTGAGATGTCCCAATCTTGCGTGTCATAACCAAGTGTTGTCCTTCAAGTTTGCTAGTAAGCAGACAAGTGTGTCTATCTTCAGACTTGCTTTGTATAGACGATTTCTTTGTCTTGTGACTTTCATGAAGATTTTGTTGTCCATGTCATAAATTCGTTGTTCATCATCTTCCATTACTACTTTACAAACGATTTCGGTGAATTGTCCAAGGCTCAATAAGTTGCTTTTTAGGCTGGGAATGTAATATACATGTGATATGATTATTTGTTTTTTGTCATCACATTTTATTAGAATTGAACCTTTTCATTAATCTCTAGGTAAGATCCATCTCCGAATCTTACTTTTCCACTAACGTTCTCATCTGGCTCTTTCAAGTGTTCTCTCATTCCAGTCATATGATTGCTGGCTCCATTGTCTAAGTACCATAGACTATCTACATTTGTCTCTTTATATCCTACATCTTCTTTGTGTAGCGAGGCAGTTTGATCTTTAAGTTTTGTTACAGGTGGGTCTTATAATATTGCCATTAGTAAGGTAGGCTCTACGTCCTCTTCGACAAGATTAGATTGCATACTAGTGTTTGGTTTTGAATAACACTTAGTTGCATAATGACCCATTTTATTGCATTTGTAACATTTTACTTTGCTAAGATCAATATGTGATTTTTTTAAGTTGTTGTGAGAGTTTTCTCCGTCTTTCTTTTCTTCCTTAATTTTTTCGTGGTTTTTTCCGTGTGAAAATTTATACTTCCCACGTCCACGTCCTCTAAAGTGTTTTCCTCTATTGTCGTGCCATGTGAACATCAATTTTTCTTGATTGTCCACATGTTTTCCCTTTTTGAATTTGATCATTTCTTCGTAAGTCTTAAGTCTTCCAATTGCTTCTTTCATTGTCATTTACTTAGGTCGGAATATTGTTCTACAGATGCGACTATTTGCAGATACCTATCGGGTACTTCATTTAGTAGTTTCCGTACTAAGGTTTCATCTTCTATTGTAAGCTTTGTTTACGAGAGTTGTAAGTTTTGTAGTGAAGGTGTCGATTGTTTCGTCTTCCTTCATGTATGACATCTCAAAGTCGGATTTGAGTGTTTGAAGTCTTGCTTGTTGAACTCTGTCTTCGCCAACGTGTCTACTTTTCAAAGCATTCCAAATATCTTTTGCGGTTTTGTGCTTTGTTATTTGAAGTAAATGTTCCTCGGGTAAGGCTTGGTAAAGAAATGCAATAGCGGTTTTGTCTTTTTTATTATTGGATTGAGTCTAATCAGTCGGCTCTACTGTTTCCCATAAGCTATTCGCTTCAAGAATGATTTGCATGAGAATTGCCCATAATGAGTAATTCCCGGGCTTTAGGATTGGGCATTGAAATTGGGGTGTATTTGTAATATTAGTACTAGATTACTTATTACCATTGTCTTTCGTCATATCTTAAAGATATTGACAATAAATCTCCAAGAGAATTTTAACACGAGGTGTGTTGAAATTTCTTAATTTTTAGTGAGCTCTAATGTTTTATTTTCCTTAAAGGTGTATAAAACTTTTATAGGTCTAGTTTTGAAAAACTATCCTGTAAGATTAAAAATTCTTAAATGAAATATCCTAAGGTTAATTACTCCTTAAAAATTATTTCTAATATAATAAACAGTGTAATCACTAGGTTACTATATTTTAACAAAATTTTTTTGATGAAGTACTAATTTTGTAAATAAAAGTAACTTATCAAAAAAATAATATATATCAAAATGAAATATATACTATATAAAAAAATGAAAGGGTGGTTTTGTAAATTTTGGAATTTGGAGGGCTTGATGGTCTAACCCGATTCCTTAAATAAAAAAAAATCCTTTTTTGCCCTAAATATTGAGCGCCTCTTTATTATGTTTTCTTATCCTTTATTTGAGATAAAAGACAACATAAACGTCTCTTTGAGAGAATGAAAATATTTTTTTTGGGTAAAGAAGAGAGAATGAAAATATTCGTCTCTTCTTTCTGGAATGATCCGTTCTATTTCTCTAATCTTTATGGCTTGTTGGCCTTCCTCTCTTCTCCGGTGTGTGGTGTTCTTCGCGAGCACTGATTCCCTCAATTGAAACTTTTAGGGTTTTGGTGAATTTGGGGGTTTTAAAATCCGTGATAGATTTGGATGATTGGAGACTGTAATTAAGTCGATTGGTGACTCAATTAACGTTCTGGGCTTGATTCGTTAATCTGAACAGGTGTGTTTGTTCTAATTTGAATTGTTATAATTTTGCCCTCATTGATGACTTCGTTATTATTTTTGTTTTGAATAAAAATTATATGATTTTAAATCGTTTTTCTGATCCTATTGGATTGGATAAAAAAGAAACTGTCTTCGATGTAATTTTTTTTTCTTGCGAATTGTTTTCTGATGCCGGGTTTGTGTAATCACGATTGTGATTGTTCCCTTGTTGCGACAGAAACAAAAATTCAAAAATGATGTCTTGATTTGTGTTCGAATTACTTTTGCCGAAAAATAAATTTCTAAGCGGTTTTCTTGTTTTTTGATTCTGAAACTAAACGAATAGATTGGTAAGTGATGATTTTGGTTAGTGTGACCAAACCGCTCTGATACCAATTGTTGGCCTCAATGGGGTATGGATCAATGGTCTTTCTAAGTTAAATCAAAATATACCAAATAGAATTGAAACAAGGATTTTGTAAATTGTTTTGTATTAATCAATATATGTCATCTGTATAATCTGTACAAAGTTGCTATCTATTTATAACAAGTGAAAGGATATAATGAAAAGATGTGTCGTTTGGGGCATAACTACCATATAGCAGTTATATTGTAACTGCCATTTAGCAGTTACAATTTGTAACTGTCATGAACTGCTGTGGTTGACTTTCTGTGTTTGACTTCTAGGTTGACCGGGTCATATGGTGTTGACTGAGTCGATTGGGATTAACCCAATAAAATATATTAATAACGAAAACTTTGAACAGGTTACATTGTGTTTCTCTAATAGCATGGACGTACCCAAGCTAAGTAAAAAAAAACTATCCTTATAATAAAAGAGTAACCCTAAAAACGATTTTCCTTTGGCGAATTCCGATTCCCTAAACCTCAAAATTCAAACCGACAATTCTTTTACTCTAATCACTTCTCTATTGCTCTGATTTGTTTCAATTCTGTAGTTACATTCGTGTTTTGCATAATTGATCCAGATTTGTGTAATCGTTTGGTGTTTGGGTTTGGTTTTGTCGATTCTATTTATTAGGGTTTCGCGAATTCAGGTTTTATTCTTAATATCGTTACCGTCGCTGCTATTGATCCTATTATCCTTACTGTTTTAACGAACCTGCTATTATGATTGGTGTTGGTTAGTCTCTTGTGCTTTAATCATGCCTTAGTGTTACTAAGGTTATCGTGACTGAAGATTGACGTGGATCTTCTTGTTCTCTTGGTGTCTCGTTGTCTTAGGGTTTTGGGTAATACTTTCTGGTTTTCGTTGTTTTAGGGTAGATTTACTTTCTTTTTTATGGTTATGGACAAGGTTGATGAGTTTAACGATGATGAGGCTACTGTTAGTCCTGGTGAGTCGATTTTTCAATCGACAATGAACCCTAATAGTAGGAATGATGGACAAGTAGAGCCGGTTTCACTTGGTTCGAGCCCTAGCAAGGACGCTTCTAGCCATGACACTCCTGAGGGTCAGGATACTTTATTGAAAATTCGTGCTATTGAAAAACAAATCTTTGAGGGAAAACTTGTGCTTGTGGGTGAAGATGGGCAACCATTAAAACCAGCTGTGACAGTGGATACTACTACTTCTACTAGGGCTCATTCACTTGAGCATCTTAAGGTGCCGCAGTCGCAGAAGGGTTTTGAAGCGAATAGTGGTCCTATGGCTTCTACTGCAAATGATAATAAGAATGCAAATGGGGCTGTAGGTAGTGAGACGGTTGGCAGTTTGAAACAACCGTCTTCATCTTATGCTGGTGTTACTTCTACTGAACCAAAGAAACACACGTCTAACTTTCGTAGGTTGGAGTGCAGTTCGAGCGCTAATGGAGTGGATCTTTCTGTCCCAATGAAAGTGGTAGAAGAGGTGAACACACGATTTGAGAATACTTTGTATGGGTATTTTCTTGGTCAACGCCTTGCTTTTCCTGTTGTTGATTACTTTGTACGCAATGCATGGGCTAAGTTTGGTATTCAAAAGGTAATGATGAATGCAAAGGGGTTCTTCTTCTTTAAGTTCAATTCGAAAAAAGGTGTTGATGATGTGCTTGAAAACGGTCCGTGGTTGATTAGAAATGTTCCTATTATTCTTAAACCATGGACCTTGAACACCAACTTACTTAAAGAGGATTTGACCAACATCCCGGTGTGGGTTAAATTCCATGATGTTCCTCTGGCTATGTTTTCTGATGATGGCCTTAGTCTTCTTGCCACAGTGATAGGCACGCCTAAAAGGTTAGATGCCTTTACTAGCCAAATGTGCAAGGACTCGTGGGGCCGTAGTAGTTTTGCGAGATGCATGATTGAAGTGAAGTCGGATGAGGTGCTTAGGGACAGCCTTACTGTGGAGATACCGTTACTTGATGGACCGGGTTCGACTATTGAGAAGATACGGGTTGAATACGAGTGGAAACCACCGCATTGTGATAAATGTATGATCTTTGGTCATAATTCTAGTGATTGTCCTAAAGTTGTTAAACCTCCTGCTCAGCCTTCTCAGTGTGCTAATGATGGTTTCAAGACGGTTAATAACAAGAAGAAGGGAAAGCAAGGTGGGTCGTCTATTCCGGGTCAAGGAGGGTTTTTCAAACCTGTTGTTGGTAAACAGTTTCAATACCAACCCAAAAAGACTCCTCCTGAACCGAAGAAAGTGGAAGTCACTAAGAAGAATGCTCCTGATGTGGCTAGTTCGAGTGGAATAAAGATCGCTACATCTAACAAGTTTGATGCTCTTAATATGGTACTTACGGATGCGTCTGGTACTCCTTCTAATGACACTTGCAAGGATGTGGATTCTGGTCGTTCTATGGAAGTTAATAAAGATAAGTCTACTAAGACAGGTACTGCATCACAAGAGCCCCTTGTGAGTGATTTGAAAGAGATGGAGTCGGTAGTGGCTCCTCAAACTAGTGATACTTGTATACCGCCTGCCTCTTCTACTAAGAGAGTTAACCCTTTTTCTAAAGTGGGAGAGATTGAGGTGTCTGATTCTGAAGATGAGGTTATTGCTAACCCATTTGATGAGTCTGCTAATATTTTTGGTGGTGGCCAAGGTTTTGAAGATGAGAATGATGACTATGACTTCGATGACTATGCGAAACAGGTTCGTGATCTTCCAGGGAATTTGGATGCCTTTAATGCCATGTATGGCACTAAGTTTCAAGGTCCTAGGAAGTAATTTTATTTCGTTGTGTCATATGTTATCATTTGAGCAGTGGTTTGTTTTCTTGATTAGAAAATAGGAAGTATCTTGTTATGTAAGCTTGATGCCTATGTAACGGGCTGAGATATGAGATTTCACTCATATCCATTGTACTTAAACGTTTATTTGGTTAATTTATTTACCAGGGTGCAGGATTACTCCCCTTTACCCAAAAAAAAAAAAAAAACTATCCTTATGATACATAGCCATCTGTGTAACCATTAATACCACATATCAAGATAATTTGCAATCTGTCATCTTTCCATTATTTTTATTTAATCATAGCAGCAGAAAAGCATTCTAGTATCCAACGACTACATAAACATAACTAAACTCAAGAAACACATTTCCATCCTCCGCCACATTTAATAACCAGATATTTCCAAATCTAACCAGTTAATCACTCGAGGCAGATTATTCTAGCAAACAATTTCATGACATTTCCGCTCTGAAAGCCTTTTATCCATAACCATCCAAATTAATGATCATTTCATTTCCAAATCTGTCAAAGAAAATTGCAGATAGAACGTATTAGAAAGTGTCTGTATATACAACAAAACTGAATCGTATTAAAAAGTGCAATGTTAATTCCATACTTTTTATTACTACTACAGCGACCTTCCAATAAAAAACCTAATAAGCCCATTCTTAAAGTGTTTCGCTAAGCTATTTTGAATACAACATAAACATGGCAATCTTGACTCAACCTGAACCAGTTGACCCACGACCCGTTTGACATGTGTTTCCATTTGACCCGTTTCGACCCATGACCCATTTGACCTATAACTAAACCATCACGGTAACAACTAAATCAACATTTTTCCTATTAAATTAAACATGTTAAAAGAGGTCACAAATTCTAAAGCAGATGTAGTTCATATAGTTTAATGCAAGCAGCGCCTGCTTCACATTACCATATCTATAAGATTCAACTTATTCAGCAAGGTATCAACCATATCTAAGTTAGAACAATAGCTCCATTTTGTTTTGTGTACCAAAAATACAACTAGATAATCGAATGGTGTGCTGATAGCAATTAACAGTTTGGCTGATTTTTTAAGAGAGGGGGAGTCACAATATGCATATATTATAGCAGCAATAGCACATTTCATACGTATTACTTTTGGGGTTATATATTTCATACCTGAAGTTTCTTTGCCAGTTCCTCATGCTTATTATAGCCCGAAGCTCTACCAACCACCTCATTTACATGACTCATCCTCTGAGTAACTTCTGCCTATAAAAAGAAACAGCATATAATGTGATTAATAAGTAGGAATAGAAAACCAGATTGTCATGCACCTGAGTGTTCAGTTCCTATTATAGTTGGTTCGCAGCAAAAGTTATGACAAAGTAATTCGGGCTGCATAAACAATTAAATAGTATTTACTTGTTGGTACACATTGCCATTTGCCATGATGCAAAAAAATTACAAACCTACTTCGGATACAAATAAGATACAACATATAGACAGACGCTCTGCACAAATAGACCAAGCAAGAAGTAGAGTTGGCTACTTGATTTTGTCCATTTCATCCTTATAAGGGGATAGGTAAGCATAACTAACTGTAAATTTGTTTTAATTGTAGGACATTGATGCAAGTTTTCAGTCAATAAATATAGTTTTAAGATACATATAACAAGCAAGGAGACACATGATGCACGGAAATGAACTATTCATATATTACATGCCTGCGCCACATCATTAAGTAAAGAGAAAAAGTTTCAAGCATATGCTACCAATGTCAATCCAAGTATCACTGTATTAGTATCCTTCACTTTGAATGTGAACCAAATAATCTTAATACTTATGCTTCTTATGTAAACATTATTAGACGAAGGACCAAATATGTTAGTTAGAAAGATTGTAACCATTAAACGGTTACTAGATGGCGGTTACTAACGGTTACCAAACCAAACCATCACAACGGTTGGATCATACCGTTTGGACATATATATATACTCGTATACATGTATCTTTTTAGAAGTTAATAGAAAATTTTACTTATTCATTTCAATACTTTGCAATCTATATACTTTGATCCATACGTGGGACAACATTGGCATCAAGAGCAGTGGTTAATATGCGACTCGTTTTGGATACCATACAATTAACGAGACAAAACCAAAGGATACGCAGCAAAAAATTTTGTTTTTTCGGCAAGATTTTTTTTGTTTTCTCTCCACTTCCAAGAGAAACAAGATGTGAATAAGCATACGTAAAAGATAGTGCACGATCATTTACGTAGGGGATTGCAAACATTTACACCAAATGGATTGGTGGGGAAACCATTGTTGGCGACAACATAGGGAAGGAAGGAAGACACTTTGTTCGGGATAGAGAGCAAGTGGGTAAATACTTTGTGAAACCGGTTAATTCAAAACTCAAAGTAGAAGAAAAACGCACGATCATTTACGCGGGGAAAACGTTGTAGTGGAATAAAAATACGTACGTGACAAGTTAGGAAGTAGAGCGCTTAGGTTTTGTGTGGAGTAGTGTCGGGACGACACAAGGAAAACAACAACAGGAAAGGAATTCAGAAGCAAACATCTTGTTTGTTTCAGTGTTGGTTACCATCTCGGTACCAAGGTTTTGTACGTGGGAAGTTTGATCTTGGAGAAAAGAAATCAAATAACGTACAAGGAAGAAGACGTGTCTAGTGTGAATTAACAAGAAAGAAAGTCTTTTGATTGATAAATTGGTACAAACCAATTCGACAACCAAGAAGACTAGGGATTCGTTTTTGGTTCGCAAGGAAGTTCGAAAAGAAAAAGAAAGCCGAGACTTTCTTGGGTCAGAACAGAACTTCGAGAAGGAAATAAACAAGACGTTGGGACTTTGTTTTGGGCTCGTTAAAAAAAAGGAGGCCGAAACTTTGAAAGCAATTTGAAGAAACTTGGTGTTTTGATTTCGAAGGGTAAAAAAAGTTCGAGACAAAGAAAAGGACAACAAGGGTGCGAGGCAAGGAAAGCGAAAGGAACCAAACTAGGGAATAACAAGAAGACGTTGGTAAACGATCTTACTAATGCAAGACAAAGGGAATACACTTGTGTTCATGTGACAACCCGTACTTTCAGGTCATTTCTCGAAACGATTTATGCTTCACTATTTCAACATTTATCGTAAACTTGGTTTACGTGTTCCAAATTCGCGTAACCTTAAAGGTTTAGCGGCGAATTCATGATCATAACATCACGTACATTTCATATGGACTAAGTTTAGTCTACATTTCATTTGCATCATTTGCATCATATTAGTCCATTCATGACATTTCATTTCACATTCAACGCGTAATTTTTATATTTAATAATCTTTATCGCGTGAGTTATTATTTTGAATATTTAATCCATTACTTTCAAAAATGATCCCGATGTATTTTTAAACTTACATTTAGTTATAAAAACTATATTTTTAGTTTTCCTAGTGTTTCAAATTTATTTTGTACACAAATCGTTAAAGTTAAATTATTACGTCGTTTTTCTTAAAAATTATACGATAATTATTTTATCACTCAATTTTCACAAGGAATGTATTTTTACAATTTTTATTATCTCATTACATCCTACTTTGATCTATTAAACATCTCTTTTACTTAAAAATTTCCATTTACATATACTTGTACATTTTCTTACACATTTACTACACTTTCTCACAAATTATATACAAGTAAATGTTTACATTATACATTTGATAAAAAAAAATATATATATATCTACATTCCCCCCCCTTGGCCGACCAAGGGGGAAGGGTTGCATTAATTGATGTATGGTTTTTAATTGTGTATGTTTCTACTCAATGCATAAAAGTCTTCACTTAATACTTTTTCTCATTCATTCACTTCACAAGTTATTTCTCAAGTGTTAAAAGGTTTTCTCTTCTTTGTGTTCCTCCATAACCGGTTATACATCAAGAGGCAAAGGGATCAAAATTTTTGCTAAGATCAAGTGTTATAACAACCTAGTTTATACTCTTTATATGGTTTTGAAATAAAAACCAAGAGTATTTAAGATAATCCTTGTTACTTACACCTCATCATTTTCATTAGTAAGCATATTTCTTTCATTTTCATGTTTCCTTATCATTTCATATGTTTCTTTTCATTTTTGGAGCAAGTATGCATGATATGTGATTTATACCATTTTATTTCATGATTTTAGAGTTATCTATATACTATGGTCATCCTATAAATATTCCCTTGGTATTCTTTGGTCTTGATGATGTCTAGGAACCCATGACACCCTAAGAAGGTGTATGGTAGGATTAGATTAGCTTTGGAGTTGATTTGAAGGGATTAGAATAGGTTTTGTCCGATAAAAACTATTTTTGATAAGTAAATATTGTGTTCTGTCCTTGTTTCATTTTTCTGGAAAAACCGACAGTTGGTACGAAACTTTGGCCTTGATATTTAGAAAATATACTTTAAAACGAATCCGTGGCCGCTTGAACGGAATAAAACGGAGTTATAACGAGAAAGTTATGGATTTTACAAGTTTGACGCATCTAAAATTATAGTTTTCCAAATTTCAGCATGCTGTTTTTACTTTGTTCGGGTCAAAAACGAGTCTTAAGCTTCACAAATTATTTCGACTTATCAAAAATATATTAGTATACTTCGATACTAAGCTAAGGACGATTATAATGAAAACGGATTTGAAAAGACAAAGATATGCACTTTTTCATAAACTTGCCGTAACTAATTTTCTGCACACAATTAGCCAAAACCACCATCTTTAACCCTTATTATCTTTATGTTCGAGACCTTTTGGACGAAAACTCCTGAACTGGAACTTCTAAATATCGATGCAAACTTTCCAAAACCGTCGAGTTCGTTCTCTAACGATCGACGTACACCGTTTTACGACTAGTTTTCCAAAGCCATTTTTGTTAATTTCATGAATATTCCGACGACATTGTTTTGCGACGAAAAGTGGAAATTTCACCAAAAATCATTATTAAACCATTGTAGGATGACATTTTGACGTAAAAACTTGAAAAGTGATTTTGGATTGGTCAAGACGTCAAACGAGTATTTTTCGACGATAAGTAATATTTTCAAAACTGGCAAATGGTATAAATAACATACATACACGAAATGCATGCATAACATTACATTGCAACTCATTACATGTCATATCATTCATCATAGGTCGAGATTTACGTATCACACTACATCTCGTGTACTCACTTTTTGTCATCGTAATCATTACAACAGGTGAGTTTTCATAGCCCCACTTTTAATTGTTTTTATACTACTTTTGGGGGAGATACATGCTCAAACTGTTTTCATTTGCTTTCACAAGTACTTTAACTTATATGAATTACCGTGAGTTTCATGGCCCCTACTTTTACTTGTTTTCATAACTGTTTTGGGGGAGATACATGCTCGACTATTTTTATTACATTCATGACTATTTGCAAATCATATGTTTAGCCGAACTGAATGCTTAGTCATGCGTAGTAACAGTTTTGCCATACTTAGAATTCCCATATTATATTCATTGGTCTAACGGTCTTGGTATATTCATTGGTCTAACGGACTTGGTATATTCATTGGTCTAACGGTCTTGGTATATTCATTGGTCTAACGGTCTTGGTATATTCATTGAGCTAACGGTCTTGGTATATTCATTGGTCTAACGGACTTGGTATATTCATTGGTCTAACGGACTTGGTATATTCATTGGTCTAACGGTCTTGGTATATTCATTGGTCTAACGGTCTTGGTATATTCATTGAGCTAACGGTCTTGGTATATTCATGGACTAATGGTCTTGGAACGATTTGAACATACACTATATACATTCTGGCAGTGGGTTGTGAACACACAGGTTGCAAGTTTTGTATGGGCGGGACTTGGAACTGAGTGGATTCACAATGCCTTTGCTGCATAAACGATTTCGATACATTGAGCCATGCACTATTATGTGAATTCATTTGACATCATGCACTTGAACATTAACTCTACATATTCTGGCAGTGGGTTGTGAACACACAGGTTGCAAGTTTTGTATGGGCGGGACTTGAACCGAGTGGATTTACAATGCCTTTGCTACATAATCGATTTTGATAGTCTTTACATTTCAATGATTTACAATGCCTTTGCTGCATAAACGATTTTGAAAGGCTTTACATTTCAACACAAACTCTATGAACTCACTCAACCTTTGTGTTGACACTTTTAGCATGTTTTATCTCAGGTATCTAAGGCATACACTTCATGGCATGCATTTGGACACCTCATGGAGTCGTGGGGACGACGCGTCTCACTTGGGTTTTACATACTTTAAAACTTCGTTTGAATTGTAACAACTTATTTCCGCACAAGATGATTTTCAATTGGGACCTATCTTTGTAAACTCTGATTATTTTATTAAATCAAACGATGTATTTTCCAAACGACACTTTAGGTCGTTCAATATAACTGTGATTGTGATGCTATGACAGTCAATCCCCAGGAATTCCATTCCGCTGCAAAACAGGTAAATTGGGGGTGTGATAGATTGGCATCAGAGCTTCGGTTATAGAGAACTAGGTTGCATCATTGACCCTAGACTATAACTACATCATCATAGCATCTCATCATTTCATCATAAGTGCATGTTCACTTTGTATACGATTTATACGTACATTTTTCGAGTTATTTACTTTCATTTCATAACGATTGTCACATGGATGCCCTGTCATTCTCTATCACAATTTTTACACTGGTTGACTTAACACCAAACAACATATGAGTCGATTAGTCCAAGCATTGCATAGTTACTCCTAAATTATACATAGCCTGATCACCTATGTCTAATTCAGGAAGAATCATGCAATGAAGGGAGTAGTAGGCTTATATGTGTAAGCAATTCCGTAATCGAGCCAAATTTTCAAAAGATTTTCTTCAAACCACTTGTTTCCAGTTTGATCCGCGAGACAGTTCTTGTTTGATGAGTTGCAAAGATCGAGCTAGAAACAAGTTGTTACCTAAACCGATTTAGCCTAATCGTATGACAGTTCTTGTTTGATGAGTTGTGGGATTAAGTAAAAATCGGTTACCAAAAAGTCTTTTGAGGATTTTGCTCGAGAATGGGAAAGTTTGCCACATCAAACCCTAAACCCGTTAGACCTAACAACGATTGAATTCAGTGGACTGAATTCCTTTTAGGATGGGCGAATGTGACAACCCGTACTTTCAGGTCATTTCTCGAAACGATTTATGCTTCACTATTTCAACATTTATCGTAAACTTGGTTTACGTGTTCCAAATTCGCGTAACCTTAAAGGTTTAGCGGCGAATTCATGATCATAACATCACGTACATTTCATATGGACTAAGTTTAGTCTACATTTCATTTGCATCATATTAGTCCATTCATGACATTTCATTTCACATTCAACGCGTAATTTTTATATTTAATAATCTTTATCGCGTGAGTTATTATTTTGAATATTTAATCCATTACTTTCAAAAATGATCCCGATGTATTTTTAAACTTACATTTAGTTCATAAAAACTATATTTTTAGTTTTCCTAGTGTTTCAAATTTATTTTGTACACAAATCGTTAAAGTTAAATTATTACGTCGTTTTTCTTAAAAATTATACGATAATTATTTTATCACTCAATTTTCACAAGGAATGTATTTTTACAATTTTTATTTTCTCAATACATCCTACTTTGATCTATTAAACATCTCTTTTACTTAAAAATTTCCATTTACATATACTTGTACATTTTCTTACACATTTACTACACTTTCTCACAAATTATATACAAGTAAATGTTTATATTATACATTTGATAAAAAAAAAATATATATATCTACATTCCCCCCCCTTGGCCGACCAAGGGGGAAGGGTTGCATTAATTGATGTATGGTTTTTAATTGTGTATGTTTCTACTCAATGCATAAAAGTCTTCACTTAATACTTTTTCTCATTCACTCACTTCACAAGTTATTTCTCAAGTGTTAAAAAGGTTTTCTCTCTTCTTTGTGTTCCTCCATAACCGGTTATACATCAAGAGGCAAAGGGATCAAAATTTTTGCTAAGATCAAGTGTTATAACAACCTAGTTTATACTCTTTATATGGTTTTGAAATAAAAACCAAGAGTATTTAAGATAATCCTTGTTACTTACACCTCATCATTTTCATTAGTAAGCATATTTCTTTCATTTTCATGTTTCCTTATCATTTCATATGTTTCTTTTCATTTTTGGAGCAAGTATGCATGATATGTGATTTATACCATTTTATTTCATGATTTTAGAGTTATCTATATACTATGGTCATCCTATAAATATTCCCTTGGTATTCTTTGGTCTTGATGATGTCTAGGAACCCATGACACCCTAAGAAGGTGTATGGTAGGATTAGATTAGCTTTGGAGTTGATTTGAAGGGATTAGAATAGGTTTTGTCCGATAAAAACTATTTTCGATAAGTAAATATTGTGTTCTGTCCTTGTTTCATTTTTCTGGAAAAACCGACAGTTGGTACGAAACTTTGGCCTTGATATTTAGAAAATATACTTTAAAAACGAACTGCGGGCCGCTTGAACGAATAAAACGGAGTTATAACGAAAAGTTATGGATTTTAAAGTTTGACTATCGAAAATTATAGTTTTCTGAAATTTCAGCATGCTGTTTTTACTTTGTTCGGGTCAAAAACGAGTCTTAAGCTTCACAAATTATTTCGACTTATCAAAAATATATTAGTATACTTCAATACGAAGCTAAGGACGTATTATATATTGACGAAAAACGGATTTGAAACGACAAAGATATGCACTTTTCATAAACTTGCCGTAACTAATTTTCTGCACACAATTAGCCAAAACCACCATCTTTAACCCTTATTATCTTTATGTTCGAGACCTTTTGGACTAAAACTCCTGAACTGAACTTCTAAATATCGATGCAAACTTTCCAAAACCGTCGAAGTTCGTTTCTCTAACGATCGATGTACACCGTTTTACGACTAGTTTTCCAAAGCCATTTTTGTTAATTTCATGAATATTCCGACGACATTGTTTTTGCACGAAAAGTGGAAATTTCACCAAAATCATTATTAAACCATTGTAGGATGACATTTTGACGTAAAAACTTGAAAAGTGATTTTGGATTGGTCAAGACGTCAAACGAGTATTTTTCGACGATAAGTAATATTTTCAAAACTCGCAAATGGTATAAATAACATACGAAATGCATGCATAACATTACATTGCAACTCATTACATGTCATATCATTCATCATAGGTCGAGATTTACGTATCACACTACATCTCGGTGTACTCACTTTTGTCATCGTAATCCTTGCAACAGGTGAGTTTTCATAGCCCCACTTTTAATTGTTTTTATACTACTTTTGGGGGAGATACATGCTCAAACTGTTTCATTTACTTTCACAAGTACTTTAACTTATATGAATTACCGTGAGTTTCATGGCCCCTACTTTTACTTGTTTTCATAACTGTTTTGGGGGAGATACATGCTCGACTATTTTTATTACATTCATGACTATTTGCAAATCATATGTTTAGCCGAATCAATGCTTAGTCATGCGTAGTAACAGTTTTGCCATACTTAGAAATTCCATATTATATTCATTGGTCTAACGGTCTTGGTATATTCATTGGTCTAACGGACTTGGTATATTCATTGGTCTAACGGTCTTGGTATATTCATTGGTCTAACGGTCTTGGTATATTCATTGAGCTAACGGACTTGGTATATTCATTGGTCTAACGGACTTGGTATATTCATTGGTCTAACGGACTTGGTATATTCATTGGTCTAACGGTCTTGGTATATTCATTGAGCTAACGGTCTTGGTATATTCATTGAGCTAACGGTCTTGGTATATTCATGGACTAATGGTCTTGGAACGATTTGAACATACACTATATACATTCTGGCAAAGGTTGTGAACACACAGTTGCAAGTTTTGTATGGGCGGGACTTGAACTGAGTGGATTCACAATGCCTTTGCAAGCATAAACCATTTATATACATTGAGCCATGCACTATTATGTGAATTCATTTGACATCATGCACTTGAACATTAACTCTACATATTCTGGCAGTGGTTGTGAACACACAGGTTGCAAGTTTTGTATGGGCGGGACTTGGAACTGAGTGGATTTACAATGCCTTTGCTACATAATCGATTTTGAAAGTCTTTACATTTCAATGATTTACAATGCCTTTGCTGCATAAACGATTTTGAAAGGCTTTACATTTCAACACAAACTCTATGAACTCACTCAACCTTTGTGTTGACACTTTTAGCATGTTTTATCTCAGGTATCTAAGGCATACACTTCATGGCATGCATTTGGACACCTCATGGAGTCGTGGTGACGACGCGTCTCACTTGGGTTTTACATACTTTAAAACTTCGTTTGAATTGTAACAACTTATTTCCGCACAAGATGATTTTCAATTGGGACCTATCTTTGTAAACTCTGATTATTTTATTAAATCAAACGATGTATTTTCCAAACGACACTTTAGGTCGTTCAATATAACTGTGATTGTGATGCTATGACAGTCAATCCCCAGGAATTCCATTCCTACAAGCTGAAAACAGTAAATTGGGGGTGTGACAGTTCATCACACCATCGAGGTCACAAGTTAAACTTTTATGGTCTTCATTTATAATAGAATAGTTATTTTCATACTATTAGGAAATCCCGAAAAACTATTTATTGATCCCGTATTACTAGGATTCCCGGAAGATTAGATATTCCCATTTTTAGAAATACCACACTAGGAAGGATAAAACCCATTAAAATTAGAAAGTGAAGATACTAAGCACTTTCAAGATGACCGTCGACGATATAGCAAGCACATCAACTACATCAAAACCCATAACACCTATTGCACAATATCAATGCCCTAAGCTGAAAAACACGACTTATGGGAAGCAATAGAACCAAAGATAGATACGCAAGTAGATGATAAGAAGGATAAGGCAACGACTGCCTTCCTATATCAAGCGTTGACTGAAGATGTGATATTACAAGTAACGAGTTGTAAAACGGCTAAGGAATTATGGTATTCGCTAAAGAAAAGACACGTTGGAGAAGATAGAGTACAGAAAGCACGGTTACAATCATTGATGATTGGGTTTAGCTCACTTCAGATGAAGGAAGATGAGACGGTGGATGCATTTACGGCTAAACTAAACGGCTATGCCACGAAGGCAAAAGAATTAGGGAAAACTTTGGATGCTTCGCTTTTAGTACGAAAACTATTAGACTCCAGCATCCATAGAACAAACAAGTGATCTCGACGACATCACTTTAGATGAGATCACTGGAAGACTCAAGGCATTTGAGGAAAGGATAAAGCTCCGGAAAGGAGGACAAGTAGAAAGCCAAGAAAACCTATTATTCACACATGGCGAACACTCTGGAAACAGGAAACGTTTTTACAAATGTGGAGGGAAATCAAATTTCTCATGAGGGAACTGGCAGAATAATAGAAATAGAAACAACTCACAAGGAGGGAACTCAAATCACAAAGAGAGTTCGGATAAGAATAAAAGTGAGTGGGGTGTAAGTAAGGTAAAGTGTTACAAGTGTCATAAACTTGGACATCTTAAAAGGATTGTAGAGGAACATCAGCAACTCAGGAACAATCAAACCTTATCTTAGAGGACGATGAACCATCACTTTTAATGACTATGCACGAAACTGAACACGAGGAAGTGTTGTTGAATGAAGAACAAATTCAACCAGGAAAATATGCTAAAACGGACGCAAGCATATGGTATTTAGATAATGGTGCAAGTAACCATATGACGGGAATAAAGAGTCATTTTAGGGATATTGATGAAAGCGTAACAGGACGAGTACGTTTTGGAGATGGATCGTATGTACAGATAATGGGTAGAGGGTCTATATTATTAGGTTGTAAGAACCAGGAACAGAAGGTAGTATCGGATGTATACTACATACCAAACCTCAAGAGCAACATACTTAGTCTAGGACAACTTACGGAAATAGGTTGTAAGGTCATTATGGATGGAAACAAGTTGACTTTCTATGATAAGAACAAGAAGTTGTTGATGAAGGTTGAAAGATCTAAGAATCGACTCTACAAGATTCAATTACAGATAGAAGCACCTATATGTCTCTTAGCAAATATAGATAACCAAGCATGGTTATGGCATGCTAGATTAGGTCATCTAAACTTTGACGATATTAACAAGATGACTAGGAGAGGTCTAGTAGAAGGGATTCCAAGGATAAATCATGCCGGGCAGATTTGTGACGCATGTTTATTAGGAAAACACAGTAGAACACCATTTCCAAATCAAGCTAAATTCAGATCAAAGAACCCGTTGGACTTAGTATATGGAGACCTTTGCGGTCCTATAAGTCCAGCAACACACTCAGGAAAGAAATTTAGTTTCTTGTTAGTGGATGATTGTACACGTTTTATGTGGGCCTACTTTCTAACATCGAAAGATGAGGCATTTAGTACCTTCAATGAATTTAGATAGAAGATAGAAATGGAGATGAGATTGAAAGTAAGGATGCTAAGAACGGATAGAGGTGGTGAATTCACATCAAATGAATTCACAAGGTACTCTAAGGAAAATGGAATAGCATGCCAGTTGACAGCACCTTACTCCCCACAACAGAATGGAGTAGTGGAGAGAAGAAATAGGACAGTGTTATCAACTACGAGGAGTATGATAAAAGCGATGAAGTTACCCTTAACTTTTTAGGCGGAAGCAGTTAAACATGCGATTTACATACTCAATAGGGTACCTACGAGGGCCCTGACAGATAAAATTCCATATAAGGTGCAACAACCCGCATGTTCGGGTTACTTTTCATTTTTTTGAAAAGTTACTATTCACTTTTACTATTCACTTTCACTATTCATCCCATAAAATTTTTATTTCTCATTCTTGTAAGTTAATTTATTTTAGTAATAACCTGAGAGTTTGACAATCGTTAGATCATCTTCGCAAAAGTTATTTAGAAAACATCGTCTTAAAGTTTCGTTTTGGTCGGAGCACCATTTAAACATCCCGCACATAACAAAAACCAACTCTGACAATTTTTCTCACATCAGATTAATTTTTAGATCACTCATAATAAATTAGAGAATTTTTAATATTTCATTTAAATCTTACCAAATAAACCCTGAGCCGTACGAGACTAAACTTACGTTTTAAACAATTCTACTTTGACCCAGACTTAACCATTCATGCACTGTATTTGCTAAGATGTTCAGACACTTTTACATTTTTTGGAAAAGTCAAACATATTTCCCTCCTCCTTTGACCATAAAAAATTAACCTTGTACGTTCTACATTTTTGCTTAAATCGCGTAACTTTTAGACTTCACGAATAACTGTTAAGTTATCCCACGTATAACGAAAACCACATTTTGACATCTCATATCACTTATAGACTAATTTTAGTCTACTTTAAATAAATTCACGGTTATTTCCCTGAAATCTCGTTCTTTTCTAATACATTGCATTTTTCACGTATTTAGCCTACGTTTACAGTTTTAACAGGGTTTACGCGACCAATTAAAATTATCACTCATTTTTATAAGATAATAATGATTATATTGATGAGTTTAATCATTCCTATAAGTTTCATATTTTTACGATACCTGGTTTTACGTTTCGTGACTTAACGGCTTAGAGTTAGCGATTAACGGAACCAAAACTCACTCCGTAACCAAGATAATACCAAGACTATCCACCTAAGTCATCTTATCTCCATAAGAACGACTTTAGGGAGGGGAGTCATCATATTGGTGGCTCGATCCTAACCATGCTTCATTTAGATCATTACTAGTGTCTAAACTTAACCATGGTTAACATTTAACCCAATATATGGTTAACCAAACTTTTCCTCATATAAATACAAAGCAAATCACTTCACAAAAATTACACCACACCTTCTTAACATCTAAAGTCCTAAACCTAAGGCATTTCTTATAGATATTGTAAGAACATTCATGTGTTCTTAAAGAAAAACTAGGTTTTGATCTTTGTTCTTGGAAGTTTTCAAGAAAGAGTCGTTATAATCTTCAAATAACTTCAAGTCTCCAAAAAGATGTTGTTATAATCTTCTATTATCCTTCGAGCTTTCAAGAAGGCATTGTTATAATCTTCAAATTTCCCTTTTCGAAGATTACAAATTCCACGCCGAAGCTCCGCCATATTTCTTTTCCCATAATACTCAAGCATCTATATTAAGTGTATTTCTAAGACTCAAAATTATTTAAATACTTATAAACTTTGTTAGTTTATTTATTGTATTTATAAACTCTAATATATCATGTAATCAAGTAATCAAAATACATGTTTTACGATTGAGCACTACCACACTAGGGAGCTTCATGTGAAGGGTTTCATTTGGGTAAACGGATTGACGAGTTGCTGGATTTACGAATTAAAGTGTACTAGCTCTAATGTTTACTACATGACCTCTGAATTGTGATGGCCCAAACGGTAGTACGATATATAAACTAAACATGTTTTCACATACTAAACCAGTTCTATAAACAATACCCAAACAACCATGGAGTACATCATGATCAATATAAGGAGTTATATATAGACACGTTTATGCTTTTGCATCATTATTCCATAATCTAAGACATGAAACGATATTCTAGGTTGCTCATAGAGGTTCTCACGGCATATCCATCTTCCTCACTATACATTTGCTATCATTTACTTTGAGGTGAGTTCATAGCCCCACTTTCTATTACTTAATTGTTTTACAAACCCTGGGGGGAGATACATGCTTTATTTTAAACCGAACACATTGCTTTCAAACTATATGTTTATCCGAACCGATCCTTATTTATGCTAAGTAACAAGATACATATGTGAATCACATTTATATAATTATGTGCATAAATAATTGTATCAAACCAAAGCGGCCTGTATCATATACTTGAGGCACCAGACAAACAAAAGCTGGCTCAAGTATCACGTATTGAGCAGCCGTATCAAACAAAAGCAGCCAAGTATCACGATTGAGGCAACCGTATAAAACAAAGCGGGCTCAAGTATCAATGTGACAGCGCCATATCAAACAAAATCGGGCTCAAGTATCACGTACTTGAGGCACCGGTATCAAACAAAAGTGGGCTCAAGTATCATATACTTGAGGCAAAGCCGTAAACAACAATAATAATCGCTTTGTTTTCAACATTATATATAACAACATAAACCCACACAAGCATTATTTGTTCAACTGATTTCCTAAACTCTATGAATTTCACTCAACCTTTGTGTTGACAGCTTTAAGCATGTATTTCAGTTCATATTGTATCAGGCGGGCATGGAGGAGCCCGGATACTCAAGGAGGCTATAAATTTTATTATCACCAAAACCCATTTAATGTATTTTGTAAACTTGGAATCAATCGGGACCTATTTTGTAAACTCTGATATATATTTAAATAATTTGAATGATAAATCCTTTTTAAAACGACTCCTTTAGAGATCGTTTTCTATTGTTATGGCTGTTGTGCCATGAAGTAACACCCAGTTTGAATTCGCCAGACAATGGTTGGGGTGTTACATTGGTATTAGAGCCACGTTATAGAGAAACGTCTAATCGAGACCTAAATTATAACCACTTTACAAACAAAACATTTTATAGCCTTATGCTCTCCGTGCCTTCCATCCTCCAGATGATTATGTGACTTCTAGGTAGTTTATGCTACACAAACATACTAGTATATTGATATATACACCTCGACATTTTCAATCATTTTATCTAAAATGATGATCTAAATATAATGCATGCCAATTCTAGGGCATTACTTAACACAATCATATTTTCCCAATCATGTATCTACCGTGCATTTTAGGATTACGAAACTTTATCCAAGACATTGTAACCGATTACATTGGTCTTTCCTACTTCCATTATTGTGAGATATAATGGTCTCATTCATTTTTCAAGACACTGTGAGATACAGTGGTCTCTATTACACTCTCTGAAATCATACAAAGGGTTTTATTATATTCTCGACACTGTGAAATCCTACAAAGGGTCTCAATTACATCCATAGACACTGTAAATGAAGCAATTAACTCATTTATTCCTTAGACATTGTGAGTTACACAATGATCTCCCCATCATTTCTCAAGACATTGTGAGTTACACAATGATCTCTCCATCATTTCTATTGTGAGTTGCACAATGGTCTTTATTATTTCCTAGACATTGTGAGTTGCACATTGGTCTCAACTATTTCTCGATATTGTGAGCCATACAATGGTCTCAACTATTTCTTAGATATTGTGAGTTGCACAATGGTCTCTATTATTTCCTAGACATTATGAGTTACACAATGGTCTCAACTATTTCTCGTGACATTGTGAGTGCACAATGGTTCTCAACTACTTCTCAGATATTTTAAGTTATACAATAGACTCTAGAAATTATCTTATAAAACACTATACGACATGGCATTCATCCTAAAACCACCTAAGACATGATCAACTTTGGAAATGGTTTGGATAACCACTTGCCACTATCACCTCCTACAAACATAACAACAATTATCAAATCATTATAAACCATTTCACATCAACAACATCTTATACATTTAGATTATCAACTTAAGCCACCACCAAAAACATAAAATGCTACATAATACATTCTATGACCAAACTTAAGAACGCGCAAATATTAGAATTCAAGCATATACCCACATTTTCCTAGACAATTCAACATCGGATAACACATACTGAATTCTGATGGAATTTCCATTAAAGTGGTGAGAGACAAGAATAACCCAAGATTTTCGGTTACTTTTCCATTTTTTGAAAAGTTACCATTCACTTTTAATATTCACTTTCACTATTCATCCCGTAAAATTTTTATTTCACGTTCTCGTAAGTTAATTTATTTTATTAATAACCCGAGTTTGACAATCGTTAGATCATTCGCAAAAGTTATCAAGAAACATCGCCTTAAAGTTTCGTTTTGGTTGGAGCACCATTTAAACATCCCGCCGATAAACGAAAACCAACTTTGACAATTTTTCTCACATCAGATTAATTTTTAGATCACTTATAATCAATTATAGAATTTTTAAGATTTCATTTAAATGTTACCAAATAAACTCGAGTCAAGACGAGACTAAACTTACGTTTTAAACAATTCTACTTAGAACCGCATCTAAACCATTCCTCAAGACTGTATTTCTAAGATGTTCGACACTTTTACATTTTTTTTGGAAAAGTAAAACATATTTCCCTCCTCCTTTGACCATAAAGAAATTAACCTTGTACGTTCTACATTTTTGCTTAAATCAAGATAACTTTTAGACTTCACGAATAACTGTTAAGTTACCTAATAACGAAACCACATTTTGACATCTCATATCACTTTTAGACTAATTTTATTCTACTTTAAATAAATTCACTAAGTATTTCCCCAAATCTTGTTCTTTCTAATACATTGCATTTTCACGATGAATACGCTATAGTTTTAATAAATAAGCATTTAATCTTACTAAAATTATAACTAATTTTTATAAGATTGATGACGTATAGTCTGGAGTCGGGTCATAAACCCGACTACAGCCCAATACTCACAAGCCCGCACGAATGGGCCGACATCAATAAGCGTTTGGACTCACGAAGCCCAAGCCCATATCTATTTACGGAATAGATATCCGATCTCTTCTAAAATAAGGGGATAATCATTCCCAACCGACTTAGGCGGATACGCCGAAGTTGGGGAACACGGAACCAACAAGGATTCCGTGCGCGATATAAAGGGGAATATATCCCTCGTTTAAGGTACGATCTCATAACCCTAAAACTCCTAAAACCTTAAAACCGATTACTCACTCTCACGCCGGAGGATAATCGTGGGAGACAATCCACGGTAAGCCTAACGTGTTTCTTGTCTCTTAGTGCGCAGTCTCAAGAAGCAATTTTAATTGGTAAGAACCGAGCTCCAAACCAGGGACGCCCTTTTGTATCAACAAGTGGCGCCATCCGTGGGACAATACACTAAGAACCAACACTAGAATGACAAAGCACGTAATCAGCCGATCGCAGTGACCTCATGGGGAAGAAGTCGCAGTGGGACTAACCCCTAAGGCACTCGACAACCAGAGCGCTAAAATAAGTGGATCGTGCCAAGACTTGATCTTCCCTTTGGTGGAACCGCACTCTGAACAACCAAGCCACCACAACCACCACGAGTGGAGTAGACCCATCAAGACCGCCTTTACTACCCTTCCAACCGGTGCCGAAACTAACCCGACAAAGGTACCGAGGCACCGTGACCGAATAAGGGTATAGCGGCAAACAAACGCACCCACTCTTGAGGGGTCGCACCGAGTTAGCACAGTAAGCTTTCGTATCCCAAAACTACTAAACATTAACGCCTCATGCAAGAGGAAGAGAAGAAGAGATCGTGTCGGAACTTAAAAGCCCGACTCAATTTCGACTCAATACGAAGCTTCCCCACGCTATCCAAAGAGAAGCACGGAAAAAAAGTCCACCCCCAAAGATTCAATAGAATCGAGAGGAGAATCGAGGGTGATGAGACATCTCACTCGCAACACTTGAGTGATAGTGATGGAGAAGAACGGCACACCGCTGTCTATGCCAGACGGTAGCCGTAAAGTACATGACGACTGGGACGAAAGCATTCCCCAGTGAGAGCCCTCAGATCCGCACTATAAGTCCGACTGAGGACAAATGCGCAAACGCCGTAAGAAGGGAAACTCATCTTCTCGATAACTCCTCGACAACGAGGATAGCGATACAGGACATTGGAAATCTAGAAACAGACACGACATCCAAGAGGAAGACATGTCTCTCCCATGGCGCCGTCAGAAAGTGGATGCGCTCACCGACGCATTAGTGATTTCTCGAAAACAAGAAGAGGCGATGCCTACAAATGTCAAGACCTATGATGGAACAGTGATCCCGACATCACCTAAAAATCTTTGAATCACCGCACCATTGAGAATTGGCCACAACCGCAGGGTGCCACATGTTTAATTCCACGCTAGTGGGAAGCGCGCTGAACTGTTCAACAAACTCCCACTAAGGAGCAAATGGTTTTGAGGAGTTGAGAAAGGCTTCCTCTAAATTTTACTCAACTAAAAAGTGCGCTAAAAACCCCGTCGAACTCGCCAGGTAAAGCAAAGACCAAGGAGAATCTACGAGCACATTCATGGAACGCTTTAAGGATGAATGCATGCAAGTTAAAGCATGCCCTGAGGTACTAAAGATCTCTGGCTTCATGAACGGATCAATAATCAGTAACTCATCAAGAGATTGAACGACAAGATCCTTGAGACCTTTGATGAACTCATGAAGCTCTCGTCTTTTGTCCAGGGAGAAGCCGCGGCGGATAGCAAAAGGAACTACTCGAGTTACCGTCACAGAACAACCGAGACAATCGAATCCACCGAGGGAGTAACCGTAATAGGAGCTATCGCACCAGAGGAGCCGCAGAGATAATGACAAGTACACTCCCCTGATCAAAACCCCAAAGGAAATACTCGCAACGGAAGGTGCGAATTTCCCAAGACCGCCGCAGATGCGACACCGTAAGATCGGCGACTGAATGGATATGTGACTACCACGCGCAAAAGGGTCACACCACTAACGAATGTGTCCAGCTGCGCCAACTCATCGACAAGATGGTCAAAGAGGGTAGGCTAGACCACTTGGTTAAAAACATTAAAGAGGGAAGAGATAAACAAAAGAATGGAAACAAGAAGGAGACACCCAAAGATAAGGCCGACACAATCTACATGATACAAACGTGGCAACGAATCACTAGACAAAAGGTCACCAGAGTTTTCCCGGAAGTTTAAATCTCTTTCCCTACTCTAACCGCGACAACACAGAGTGCAGAGCCACTCACCATTGAAATAAATGCCGGGGGTCACGATATACACCGCATGTACATTGATGGTGGGGCATCGGCAAATATCATGTATGAGCATTGCTTTAAAAGACTACGACCTGAAATACGTAGCCGCTAAACCCGCCAAAGACAGCTCACCGGTTTCACGGGTGAAAAGATATGGCCCATAGGCAACTGCGATTACTAGTCAAGATTGGCAATGCAGAGCACTCTACGACAACCCGATGGATTTCATGGTGATCAACCTCGCCATACAATGGCATCATTGGGAGACCCGATATCACCATGCGCGCGGTGCATCGACAACAAGACGGATGCTTAAATTCCTAGTAGAAGGGGGCATTGTTACTCTTCACAATGCCACGATACCAAACAGAGAATGTAACGCGGTTACATGCGAAATGGCACCGATTCCCAAACAAAGGCGCCGCCAAAGTCCCTAACTGCTGCGATTCACCCGTAATACCCGAACAGAAATAACCATCGGAGGGTCATTGTCGGACAACGCAGCGCTGCGGTGCGCGCCTCCTACAAAAGAACGTGGATATTTTCGCGGGAGCCAAAACATATGACCGGGTGCCACGCCGATCACAGAGCATAAACTGAGAATCCGACAAGGGTACTCACCGATACGCCGTAGAAGCGTGGCCAAGCCCCAGAGCGCAGTGCAATTCCGCAGAGGTACGTAAATTGGTAAATGCGGAATTATGCGTGAAGTCTACTACCACGACTGGCTTTCTAACCCAAGAATGGTCAAAAGCGACGGTAGCTGGCGTAATGTTAGACTTCACCGACCTTAACAAAGCATGCCCACGGATCGCTATCCATTACCAGAGATAGACTGAAAATAGAGTCCCAGCGATACCCGTTAAAGTGTTTTCTTGACGCTGCAAGGGATATCATCATGATACGATGGCTAAGGAAGACGAGGAAAAAAGCCTTCCACACGGCCAAGCATCGTTATACAAAAATTTTGGCTTGAAGAACGCGGGTGCCACCTATCACGCTTAGTAGACAATGCCTTTGAAAACAGTGGGCCGCAACCTGAAGTCTATGGGATGACCTGGTCATTAAAAGCCATACCGAAGTTGAGCTTGTGCGCGACATAGAAGAGACATTCAAGACTCTACGAGAGGTCAACATGAAGTCAATCCTAAGAAATGCACCTTCGGCGCATCTGAAGGCATGTTCCTAGGATACCGAGAACCTGACGGCATAAAACCTTGTCCGAAAAGACAAAGGCGGTAATAGAACTTCCTCACCGCGACGCCAAGGAAGTCCAATCTCTCAACGGAAACCTGGCCGGCCTAAACAGTTCCTATCTAAGTCACAGAAAGTCATTACCTCTTTGCAAAACACTCAAGAGGTGTATGAAAAAGAGTGATTTCCGGTGGACGACGGAGGCGGAAGAAGCCTTCACTACACTCAAACAAAGATCTAGCAACGCCCCAACACTCGCTTGCACCCCGACCAGGGAAGAGCGATCATGTATTTATCAGAACTCATGGGCCAATAAGCATGCTACTAATGATAGGGACTCAGGCAAACCCCTATCTATTTTGTAAGCAAAGCTCAAGAAGACGGAGATGAACTACGCTGCCATGGAAAAGTTAGTCTTGGCATTAGTGTTTGCCGCCGTTTAACTACGCCGGTACTTCCAAGCGCACCCGATAGTGGTAATCACGATCAACCCATCAAGCGATCATCTCCAAACCCGATGCATCGTGACGACTCCAGAAGTGGAGTGTGTTGCTAGGCGAACACAACATCTCGCACCACGCACCGCAATAAAAGGACAGTTTCTGGCAGACTTCATCATCGAGAAGCCCAGACCGATGCGTACCCACACCAAGACGAAGGAACTACAAGATCCATGGATTTTGTTTACGATGGATCCGCATGCGCCGACGGATCAGAGCTGGCCTCATTCTCACAAACCCGAGGGAATGGAATTCACTTACGCATCGCTTTGAATTTACCGCACAAACAATGAGGCGAATACGGCTCTAATCGCGGACTACGCATTGCAACTCGAATGGGTGTACGTAACTTGGAAGCAAATGTAGACTCCCGCCTAGTGGCCAACCACGGTTGGGCTTAATACGTGCCAAAGAAGAGAATATGATTCAAGATTCAGAAGACTAAGACACTTATCAAAGGCTTTGACAGATTTACTATCAAGCAAGTCCCTAGAGGAGAAAATCGCAAGGCAGACGCACTGAGCAAGATCGCCTCGACAAGCTTCGCACACTTATCAAAGCAAGTGCGGGTGGAAACATTGAAAAGCAAATCAATATCGGAGATAGCAGCCTCGTCATAGAGGAGGATGGCCCTACATGGATGACACCGATTACGACATTCCTACGCAAGGGAACATTACCCCAAGAAGACAAGCTCGCGTAATACGGCGCACGCGCAGAGATTCGAATTGCGACAACATATTATACCGACGTTTCCTCCAACCATGGCTCCGCTGGCTGGCCCTCTACAAGCAAATTACGCGGCTAGAAATCCATGAAGGTTCAAAGATGCACGCAGGACCGCGATCCGTTGTAGCACGCCATGCGATGATACTACATCGCCAACCATGCATCGAGATGCGCAGGACTTAATAAGGAAGTGCAATGATTGCCAAGTTCATAGACCCATCCCGCGCCAACCACAAAGACGAGCTAACGCCAATCACAGCGCCATGGCCATTCTACAAATGGGGCATTGATATTGCAGGTCCTTTTCCAATAGCAAGAAGCGGTCTCAAGTTTCTCATAGTAGCCATAGACTACTTCACCAAGTGGATCGAGGCAAAAGCAAAGCGACAATCACCCGGAACAGTGTGAAACGCTTTGTCGGGGACAACATTGTGTGCCGCTTCGGATTACCTGGTGAAATCATCTCGGATAATGGGAAACAATTCTGCGAAAACCCCTTCAAAGATTGGTGCGAGAAGTTAAACATCACCAACACTCGCTCGGTTACGCACTCCACAAACCAATGGCTTAGTAGAGCCGCAAACCGCCCGGGCGAAGGAATCAAAGCGCGCCGGATAGGCACAAAGGAAGGTGGGTCAAGAACTTTCGCGATGTACTATGGGCGCACCGCACTCCATAAAAACCAAAGACGGGACACCCCTTCTCTCTAGTCTATGGGATAAGCCGCTATACCAACTGAGATCGGAATGCCAACCATCCGCACTGCGGAGATCAATGTGACAACAAACGATGATGAGAGACGTGTCGACTTGGATCTGCTGGAAGAAAGACGCGAACGCGCAGCCATACGGAGGCAAAGTCGGTCAAAATGAAAGGCTACTATGATGCCAAGGTACGCAGTGTTTCATTTCACCCAGCGACTTTGTCTACCGTGCCAATGAGGCGAGCCACGCAAGATACAAGCTCGACCAAAATGGGAAGGACCCTATGAGGTTACTGGCAATAGGCAAGGCGCCGTACAGGCTACGAGGCTTGGATGGTCGTGACTACCGCAAGACATGGAACATCGGCAACCTCAAGAGGTGCTACCTATAAGAATAGCTATGGCACAGCGCGCAGACGCTTCGCACTTTCGGCTCTTAATAAACATTCATGTATTCATCTTTATTTTTTCATATACTGCTTTGTTATCTCTCAAAACACTTGCAAGTATCAATAAAATGCCGCGGTTTCTAGCTAATTCCGCGACACATTTTAAGTTGTTATCTCCATATACTGTATGTCTTTAGCAATTTTTTATTTCTTGCCCACGATGGCGTGCATGCACTACAAATAAACCCACGATGGTAAAAGGATAAGTTAACCTACTAAATAACTTGTTGAGTAAGAGGGTTGCAAACCCATCAACATCGGATCATGTATCCTTGTTAAACACCTTGTTCTCGAGACGTTGAAATAAGATATGTGCGCAACCCACGATGGTTGCGCAACAACAAGACACGTGCACGTTAACAACTTAGGAAACAAGACACTTGTTTCCTCAATGTGATATGTACAACACGCTGAATATCATACCATACACGATTATGATAAAGTACTTGGAATTATTTCTCAAGTAGACTAGGATTTTTCGTACATGATTATGGATTTTCTATATATTTGCACTGGCGTACACGCTTGTCTCTTCGCAACAAATACATCTTTTACGCATTTACGCATATACATATACATTACAATTATGCACAACAAGAAAGAGACTTTCATTCATAACCACGAGTTATTACAAGAGAGAGTTATTTCAAAACATATTACCAGCTGCATAACGCTTAAGTGAAGAGGTGCCAACGTGCCTTGTTGCACCTTTAACTTCGCTAACACTTTTCAACACGTCTGCATCTTGATGCGACACGGTGGCCACACTGACTGGCACCCCATCGGACCTTGGCAAGTGAGCCGCACCAACCCCGCACAAAATAGCTTTACCGCAATACCTTTTTTTTGGCAAGACGGGTCGCATGCGCTTCCAAGACCTCCCCGCAAAGGTACCTCTTTTTCCAAAGCAAAGGGATTCTGGCTATCCCTAGGACGCAAACACAGTACTTGCAACTGAGACTCATGGGCTTCAAATAATAGTCCAGTTTGTTTCGGCATCCTCGGCACGATGAAGCGCCAAGGTCAACCCCGCCATAATAACATTTATCGGATAATCTTGATCGCGCCAAGCTCCAAATCATTGGGAGCTCTAAATCTTTCATTCTCTGCATGGCAACACCAAATGATCATATGACTCCGCATCATAATTTGGTACCTTATCAACCGTCGCCTTCAACAGCTTTGCCTCGTGGAGCTCTTCAATTGCTTCTGATTTACCACGCCCAGCGCACCGCACAACCTCCCCGAAGGCATTAACTACCTCGCGCATTCAGGGTATTAAGGGCAGCTAGGCGGATACCGTGGCCTACGAGCCACCTGCGCTCCGCTATTGTGGACATAAGCTGCGGATACAACTCCTCGTCATATTCAATACTAAGCTTACGCAGCTTTTGCCTCCCGCACCTCCAATGACCAGCTCACAAGAGCCCCAAGCTCCCCAACTCAAGAAACAAATTTTCCTTACCCCGCCCAGATGTTTAAGTACCCAACGCGGACGCAGACTTGTTCTCGGCAAAGACAGCACGTTCTGATTTATTTGGACACATTAGCGCCATTTTGTCATCGGCCTGTTTTTGAGCGTATGCGCCAAATCCCTTGCTCTGATGGGCGCTATCCGTTGCGCCGAGTGTGGCCAGTTGGCCTCCAACGGCTATTGTCCGTCCTTTGTGAATCTTGGTTCACCCCACTCGCTACTCGTCTTTCACCACAATTAGTGCAGCCTTGCGTGCGGAGACCTGCACCAATTCTTCAACCAATTGCTCCATGGGCGCTCCGATCCGACCGTCTTCATTATCCGCTCAAGGCTCAACGCGCCAATGTATAGGACTAGCCTTGGGGGGCTTCTATCACCTGTTCCTCCCTCTGAATAATCACCAAATGTTAGATTAACAACTAGCATATCAACCAACAAACGGAAATTATATATATATATATGGCTTTACTCACTGGCTCAGCGACATCGCAGAAGGGTGCGAAGACGCTTCATCCGGGAGGATAATGCCACACGAACCATGGGGGCTTTTTCCTTGATGGGCTCGCACCGTCATCACTTCGGGTCCTTTTACGAATAAGCCCGGATTCTTCTTCTTCCTCTTCCTCCATAGGGTGAGCCACAGCTACGGGTGGTGGTGGTGCTACAAGCGAAGTTACTTTCAGAGTAGGTGGCTTTGCAGGGTGTTACCTCCATCTGCGATGAGGAACTGGTTCCTGCTCTCCCCGCATTCAGCTCTATGACGCGCCTCGCGTAGCAGCTAGGATTGGTTCCTCTCCTTCCTTTAACAGCCGCGCCCCTGTCACCACCTCAATCGGCTTCGCCAAGCGAACAACAAGAAAGAGGTCCATCTCAAGCAATCGAAACAAACAAACAAAGATTGGTTATATAATGTGGGAACAAAGGAAGATAATTCTTACTACAAAAGGAGGTGCGGAAGAACGAGTACCCACCCTGGCCATTAGCTTCTAAAAAGATTGGGATCTCATCTTCGACCAAAATAGTTCCTACTGATGCCCATGTGTACCAAAAATTCCTCGGATAGGAATTAATGGGGATGCGTTAGCGTTTATCAATTCCGCATCCTCAAGAACATAGGATCGCGGGGGGCACTCATCCTTCACCAACCTGGGTATGAAAGTCATAGGTCCACGGAAACACAACGCTATCTACCCGAAAAGGACTCCCTCCAATTCCTAAGCGCGCCTAGCTTCTTTGTATAACATTGAAATCTACCAAGGCTTTTAGCGACACCCACCCATGTGACCAGGTTGTATGGTAGAACACGCGGAAAAGGTTAATGGTGGGATTCACCGCCAGTAAACGGCAGTTCACCTCAAAATTTGTAATTTTAGCGGCGCCTATACAATGCAATTGTGATATGTGCAGATTATAATATTTCAATACATCGCACAGGAATTGGGATAGAGGCACGCTGATTTCGCGAATTCAAAAACGCTGTATACCCCACCTTCGGGAAATCGGCATAGACCAAGACCGAAGAATAACCGGATGTACGCTAAGCGGTATGTAGTAATCCGAAGTGAACTCTAAGAGATCACTCGTGGATAGATTGGAGGTGAACTCATGCAGTTGTTTGACCATAGTGGTGGATTTACAGCAACGCACGCGCGGGTACCTTGAGGTAGTTTAATTTCTGGTTTGTAGCTGGAGTTCTATTTCAACAATGGCGGATTGTTTTTACGGTGGATCACCTTGTGAAAATGAAGGGTGTTTTTATACTTTTCTCTCATCCACACGATACGTGCCACGTGGACTCCACTTATGTGGTTGAGATCACTCTGATGGGACGCTGACAGTTACTCCCCCAATAACGAGGCGCTTACATTTCACTTTGATGTCTAGATACAACGCACCTACGGGTATGTGTATGGCTTCTTTAATACGTTTCGTAAGTTTATTTTATTTTGGACTACGGTCATTAGTCTAGTATCCGCAGCTACGCATCGCAAGATACTAGACTGGGGACATGATGATAGTCTGGAGTCGGGTCATAAACCCGACTACAGCCCAATACTCACAAGCCCAGCACGAACTGGGCCGATATCAATAAGCGCCGCTCACCAAGCCCAAGCCCATATTTATTTACGGAATAGATATCCGATCTCTTCTAAAATAAGGGGATAATCATTCCCAACCGACTTAGGCGATAATGCCGGTTGGGGAACACGAACCAACAAGGATTCCATGCGTATATAAAGGGGAATATATCCCTCGTTTAAGGTACGATCTCATAACCCTAAAACTCCTAAAACCTTAAAACCGATTACTCACTCTCACGCCGGAGGATAATCGTGGGAGACAATCCACGGTAAGCCTAACGGTGTTTCTTGTCTCTAGTGCGCAGTCTCAAGAAGCAATTTTAATTGGTACGAGAACCGAGCTCCAAACCAGGGACCCCAATTTTTGTATCAACAAAGATAATAATATATATCGATGATTTTAATCATTCCTATAAGTTTCATATATTTTACTTATACCTGGTTTTACGCTTCAGGACTTAACGGCTTACGTTAGCGATTAACGGAACCAAAACTCACTCGCGAACTATAATACCAAGACTATCCACCTGTCATCTTATCTCCATAAGAACGACTTTATGGAGGGGATTCATCATATTGGTGGCTTGATCCTAACCATGCTTCATTTAGATCATTACAAATGTCTAAACTTAACCATGGTTAACATTTAACCCAATATATGGTTAACCAAACTTTTCGTCCTATAAATACCAAGCAAATCACTTGACAAAAATTTCAACACACCTTCTTAACATCTAAAGTCCTAAACCTAAGGCATTTCTTATAGATCTTGTAAGAACATTCATGTGTTCTTAAAGAAAAACTAGGTTTTGATCTTTGTTCTTGGAAGTTTTCAAGAAAGAGTCGTTATAATCTTCAAATAACTTCAAGTTTCCAAAAGACATTGTTATAATCTTCTATTATCCTTCGAGCTTTAGAAGCGAAGTTGTTATAATCTTCAAATTGCCTCGGTTTTTGAAGATTACAAATTCCACGCCGGCCATATTTCTTTTTTCCCATAATACTCAAGCATTCTATATTAAGGCAAGTAGTTATAAGACTCAAAATTATTTAAATACTTATAAACTTTGTTAGTTTATTTATTGTATTTATAAACCTAATATATCGTGGTAATCAAGTAATCAAAATACATGTTTTACGTATTGAGCACTACAACACTAGGGAGCTTCATGTGAGGGGTTTCATTTGGGTAAACGGATCGACGAAGGCCGGATTTACGAATTAAAGTGTCCTATCTCCTCGATGTTTACTACATGACCTCTCGAATTGTGATGGCCCGAACGGTAGTAATGATATATAAAACTAAACATGTTTTCACATACTAAACCGGTTCTATAAACAATACCCAAACAACCATGGAGTACATCATGATCAATATAAGGAGTTATATATAGACACGTTTATGCTTTCGCATCATTATTTCATAATCTAAGACACGAAACGATATTCTAGGTTGCTCGAGAGGCACTGGCATATCCATCATCCTCACTATACATTTGCTATCATTTACTTTGAGGTGAGTTCATAGCCCCACTTTCTATTACTTAATTGTTTTACAAACCCTTGGGGAGATACATGCTTTATTTTTAAACCGAACACATTGCTTTGAAACTATATGTTTATATGAATGAATGTTTATTTATTATGCTAAGCAATATTGCATACGTGAATCGCATTTATATAATTATGTACATAATTGTATCAAACCAAAGCGGCTCAAGTATCATATACTTGAGGCAGCCTATAAAAAAAAGCGGCCAAGTATCACGTAGATTGAGGCACCAGATCAAACAAAAGCGGGATCAAGTATCACGTATTGAGGCAGCCGTATCAAACAAAAGCGGGCTCAAGTATCACGCATCAGACAAACAAAGCCGGTTCAAGTATCACGTACTTGAGGCAGCCGTATCAAACAAAAGCGGATCAAGTATCATATCCTTGAGACACCGCACAAACAACAATAATAATGTTTTGTTTTCAACATTACAGGTGTATAACAACGTAACCCACACAAACATTATGGGTTCAACTGATTTCCTAAACTCTATGAATTTCACTCAACCCTTGTGTTGACAGTTTTAAGCATGTATTTCAGGTCCATATTGTACGAGGTGGCACCGGAGGAGCAACGGATAATCAAGGAGGCTATAAATTTTATTATGATTCGAAAACCCATTTAATGTATTTTGTAAACTTGAAACCAACTGGGACCTATTTTGTAAACTCTGATATATTTAAATAATTTGAATGATAAATCCTTTTTAAAACGACACCTTTAGAGATCGTTTCTATTGTTATGACTGCAAAGCATTAAGTAACACCCAATTTGAATTCGCTATGCATCACGGTTGGGTGTTACATGAGGCAATCTACAACAAAACCGAATCTGAAAACCTAAGAATATTCGTATTCACAACTTATGCAAAGATAACAATACCTCACTTAAAGATGATGACGACATAGAAGCATACCAATGATTTACTTAGGAGAGTAGAGGATCAAAAGCATGTAGGTTATATGATCCAATAGCCAAGAAGAAACATGTTAGTAGGGACATAAAGTTTATGGAAACAAAACCGTGGGATTGGAATAAAGATGAAGAGGATATAAGTACACAAGACACATTTTGGACTAGTTTTGTGGTAGAAGGAGTTGACAATGAAAACCTTACACCAGTCAACACAAAACATGTTAGTAGGGATAAAGTTTTGTGGTAGATAGTATGATAACGAAGATACCAATGGATACCGGACTAAGTTGCTCAAGGCGGAAGATGAAACTCAGCTGGACGCAACTTATTACGTAGTTTAATCGGAAGTCTCAGGTACTTACTACATACAAGACCGATCTTAGTTACTCACGGACTCAGCAGATTCATGCAAGACCCGAAGGATCATCACCAAAGCAAGAAAGGTAATCCGATATATCAAAGGAACAAAAGAGCATGGCATGATATACAAGCAAGAAGGCGGCTGCAAGATTACAGGTTACAGCGACAATAGTTATGGAATCAACACTGATCAAGGAAAAGGAACTACTAGGATAGTTTTTTATTTTGGAGAGTCACCGATACCGGTGTACTCGAAGAAACAAACAAAGCGCTATCATCATGTGAAGCAACAAACAGAGCGCTATCATCATGTGAAGCAACAAACAAAAGCGCTATCATCATGGTTAACCAAACTTTTCACCCTATAAATACCAAGCAAATCACTTGACAAAAATTTCAACACACCTTCTTAACATCTAAAGTCCTAAACCTAAGGCATTTCTTATAGATCTTGTAAGAACATTCATGTGTTCTTAAAGAAAAACTAGGTTTTGATCTTTGTTCTTGGAAGTTTTCAAGAAAGAGTCGTAATAATCTTCAAATAACTTCAAGTCTCCAAAAAGACGTTGTTATAATCTTCTATTATCCTCGAGCTTTCAAGAGGCGTTGTTATAATCTTCAAATTGCCTCGGGTTTTCAAAGATTACAAATTCCACGTCGAAGCTCCGCCATATTTTCTTTTTCCCATAATACTCAAGCATTCTATATTAAGGTAAGTAGTTATAAGACTCAAAATTATTTAAATACTTATAAACTTTGTTAGTTTATTTATTGTATTTATAAACTCTTAATATATCGTGTAATCAAGTAATCAAAATACATGTTTTACGTATTGAGCACTACAACACTAGGGAGCTTATGTGAGGGTTTCATTTGGGTAAACGGATCGACGAGTTGCTAGATTTACGAATTAAAGTGTCCTATCTCCTCGAATGTTTACTACATGACCTCTGAATTGTGATGGCCCGAACGGTAGTACGATATATAATCTAAACTTGTTTTCACATACTAAACCGGTTCTATAAACAATACCCAAAAAACCATGGAGTACATCATGATCAATATAAGGAGTTATATATAGACACGTTTATGCTTTTGCATCATTATTTCATAATCTAAGACACAAACGATATTCTAGGGTTGCTCGAGAGGTTCTCACGCATATCCATCTTCCTCACTATACATTTGCTATCATTTACTTTGAGGTGAGTTCATAGCCCCACTTTCTATTACTTAAATTGTTTTACAAACCCTTGGGAGAGATACATGCTTTATTTTTAAACCGAACACATTGCTTTGAAACTATATGTTTATATGAATCAATGTTTATTTATGCTAAGTAACAATATTGCCATACGTGAATCGCATTTATATAATTATGTGCATACATAATTGTATCAAACCAAAGCGGGCTCAAGTATCATATACTTGGAGGCACCAGATAAAAAAGCGGGCCAAGTATCAACGTATTGAGGCACCGTATCAAACAAAAGCTGGCTCAAGTATCACCGTAAAGGCATCCGTACAAACAAAAGCGGCCTAAGTATCACGTACTGTATCAAACAAAAGCCGGTTCAAGTATCACGTACTTGAGGCAGCCGTATCAAACAAAAGCGGATCAAGTATCATATCCTTGAGACAGCCGTACCAAACAATAATAACTGTTTTGTTTTCAACATTACAGTGTGTGTAACAACAACGTAACCTTACACAAACATTATGTGTTCAACTGATTTCCTAAACTCTATGAATTTCACTCAACCCTTGTGTTGACAGTTTTAAGCATGTATTTCAGGTCCATATTGTACGAGGCTGGCACGGAGGAGCACGGATAATCAAGGAGGCTATAAATTTTATTATGATTCGAAAACCCATTTAATGTATTTTGTAAACTTGAAACCAACTGGGACCTATTTTGTAAACTCTGATATATTTAAATAATTTGAATGATAAATCCTTTTAAAACGACTCCTTTAGAGATCGCTTTCTATTGTTATGACTGGAAGCCATTAAGTAACACCCAGTTTGAATTCTGCCATATCACGGTTGGGGTGCATTATAAATCTACAACAGAAACCTAACTGGAAAACCTAAGAATATTCAGATTCACAACCTATGCAAAGATAACAATACCTCACTTAAAGATGATGGACGACAGAAGCATACCAATGATTTACTTAGGAGTAGAGGAAGGATCAAAAGCATGTAGGTTATATGATCCAATAGCCAAGAAGAAACATGTTAGTAGGGACATAAAGTTTATGGAAACAAAACCGTGGGATTGGAATAAAGATGAAGAGGATACGAGTACACAAGACATATTTTGGACTAGTTTTGTGGTAGAAGGAGTTGACAATGAAAACCTTACAACCAACACAGTAGAACATGTTAGTAGGGACGAAAGTTTGTGGTGTATAGTAATGATAATGAAGATACCAATGGATACCGGTACTAAGTTGCTCAAGGCGGAAGATGGAAACCCAGTTGACGCGAACTTATTACAGTGTTTAATCGAAGTCTCGTGTACACACATACAAGACCAGATCTTAGTTACTCAGCCGGACTACTCAGCAGATTCATGCAAGACCCGGGATCATCACCAAGGCAGAAAGCGTAATCCGACATATCAAAGGAACAAAAGAGCATGGCATGATATACAAGCAGAAGCGCGGCCGCAAGATTACAGTGTTACAGCGACAATAGTTATGGAATCAACACTGATCAAGGAAAAGGAACTACTAGGATAGTTTTTTATTTTGGAGAGTCATCGATTACCTGGTGTACTCAGAAGCAACAAACAGTAGCGCTATCATCATGTGAATCAGAATTCATGGCGGCTATCAAGAAGCAACAGATGTCAAACCTTATGGTTAAAGCGATTGCTTAGTGAATTAACTGGATGGGAAGAGAAAAGGATAACATCAAGGCTCCATTAACGCTTTAAATAGCACTCGCCGAACCCGCTTTTTCATTGGAAAGGCTACACATCGACATTCACTACCATTTCACTTAAA
>OU343225.1:39759008-39893507 GCA_910596185.1 Chrysanthemum makinoi | reverse complement strand
CTATGTTTTTCTCCATGATGGAGACCTCATAATTTAGAAAACTTAAATACTAGAACAGCGAATAATACAAGCTTTTCTCAAAACCGTTGAGTTTGTTTCTAACTACTGTCTTCACCATTTCTGAACCTTAGCTTTTAGAGGTCATTTGAATCCTTTCACAAATTATCAATTATATTATTTTACCTTGGCTATAAATTCTTGATAAATCCTATGACTTCTCGTGGAGGTTGTTTCAAAACGTAAATACTTGTAAAGTATTTTATAATATGGCAGAATGTCATAAACGCTATTTCGACGATAAATATTATTATTTTTCAAAATACAAAATTGGTATGGATTTCATTATGAGTTTGCATGCTACATTGTTTCATGATTACATTAGAACATATCATTCATAATAGGTCCGGTCGGAGGAGGTTAGCCTCATTTAGATTATTGCCATTATATCATCATAATCATTGCAACATGTGAGTTTTTTCACCACCATTTATTCAAGTTTATACTTATTTCAAACCTACGGGGAGAATACATTGCACATCATTTTTATTACGATACCAAGTATATCAAATTCATTAATTGCTTAAGTTACTTCATTGCCAATTAAATGTCTCCTTTTCATAGAATCATGAACAGTTAATTTGAAAAGAAGGGTGAGTGGATAGATCTAGAGGGTGACTCATCCATGTCAGTGTTGGTGGTCCCAAGCTTGTCCATGGTTGCATTCACTTCATTATCATTGAGTTGTTTGGCAAAACACTCGTTGAGGCGAACATCGATCCGACTTGATTGTCATGTGCTTATAGCAATTGTAACATTTTATGTGACATATTTGTCATACACACTGTACTATACTTGTAGTAGGTATAAAACATTTTCAGAACTCTATGAACTTCATCAACCTTTGTGTTGACACTTTTAGTAATATTTTTGGGTAACTAAGGCATATTCATCATAGCATGCGGAGGACTTATCATAGAGTCAGCGGTGGCGACAGCGTCACGTGGTTTATACATTTTTAAAACATCGTTTGACTTGTACCAAACTTATTTTCCGCACATGTTGATTTTCATTTGGGACCTATCTTTGTAACTCTGAATGTTTTTAATATATCAAACGATGTTCTTTTCAAAACACTTTAAGTGGATTTCAATATAGCTAATGATTGGTGCTATGGCGGTCATCCCCGAATTCCATTCCCCTACAAAGCAATTAATTTGGGGTGTGACAGTTGGCATCGAGCTTGATTATAGAGAACTAGGTTGCATCATTGACCCTAGACTATAACTACATCATCATAGCATCTCAACATTTCATCATAAGTGCATAGTCACTATACATGGGTTTCATCGCTGTTCACGAGTTATTTACTTTCATTTCAAATCGATTGTCACATTAATGCCTTGAGATACCCGTCCATCCTTTGACATGGAGAATGCCACATCATTCCCTATCACAATTTTAACATCCAATTGACTCAACACGATAACATCGATGATGAGGCGAACCCTTTTAGGGGACAGTTGCACCTACCATCACAATCACCATTGATTCTTTGTAGGATCGGGGCGGTTTTATCATTCTGTTAGGACGAGATCATACCATTTGGTAGTACTACGGGCTTAGTCCTAATGGACCTATTAGGATGCTTACTACAAGGAATATAGTAGTATTTCATTTACCATCATCTCCTAACTTACCACTAGGATTTCCATCATCATCATCGTCATCATTTTCATCTAGAGCATCATTAATACCATCATCCTCATACACTATTTACTCATATATGACTTGCGGCAGGGCGTGCTTGATTTAACACACCATTACCATATATCACAAAGACTATAGACATTACACCATCTTAAAGGTTTGAGAGGCTGTAAAGTTAGGGTTTATTCTTTGAACAACTCTCTACACTTGAGACATGATTAGACTACCAGCAGAGCAGGATAATAAGTACCTTTCTAGCTAATGTAATCTTTATCATTTATTATCTCCCGATAATAATCCTTTGTTTATTTCATTCCTTATTCCAATTGCCCAATTTTTCAATCATTTCGCGATAATACATCACTATCTTACTAGGGGTTAGGCCGACTTTATTCTTGACTAATTAGGAGAATATTACCATTCTATGAGGTTCTCCCATGTATCCTACAAACCATTCAACAAATTATATTTCAAGTTACTTTGCTACTACTTCATAACATTATTTCATTTAATTTTATTTCAAGCTATTTTACACCATCTTAGAAGCGTTGTTTCACGTAAAGTTTTAAAACAAGTTGTTTTGTTACCATCCTATCAATTGGTTTCGGTCATTTTATCAACTATTTAATACCATCATAAAGCGATTTTTCATATTACTCACGAAAAATTATTGAGCCATTATCTTCTAAAACAAAGCGTTGAATACCATTTAAAACTTGAGGAGGAACATAATAACATTTCAACAAACCAAGCATCACATCATTTTGTCCTCGATTATACATGGCACGATCACTATGTATAATTTAGGAAGAATATGTCATGAAAACAATCTTCACTCAAAAAGCAAAGCTTGTAATCGGATAAATTGTTCATAAACATTTCTTTTGTTAACACTCTATAGAAGCCTACGCCGTTCATCCCTCACTCAGCCAGAAGTTAGAATTTGATGAGTGACCTTTTTAGGAAAGGCTTCCTATACCATCTATGAGGAGGATTCCTCGATACAAGAAAAAAAATAGAAAGGATTTCAGATTTCCCCACAAGGACTAGAAGTATGTAGTAAGATGATTCAAAACTCAATAAAAATCCTAAAACATCACGAGACATTAGAACCACTATTTTGTACTAGAAGCCAAATTATATCATTTCAAAAGTACTAGCTAGACCGAGTTACAAGATTTGAGTGCGGCGAATACACACTAAGTAACACTATAGAAATAAACCAAGCCTCTCACTTGAGACTAGAACATTTCATTAAACATGAAAGCTTCAATATGTGTGAACTTCCTACAATGAGTTTCCTTAAAGGAAAATTTAGTTAAATTAAGGTTATCGATATAAACTTTCTATAAGACATTGTGTTCTCTAGAAATTAGAATATCCTCCACTTTCATATTAAGAGATCAACGAGGGTTTATTATAGGACAATCAATGACTCTCCATCTACAAGTGATTAGAACAAACATTCTTGACATAAGTATGGTGATATCTATTTTCTTGTAGCATGATAACAATATAAATTGATGAAATATTTTAGAAACACTCAATATCGGAGACAAATCTTGAAAATCAATCACTACACACATCACTTAAACATTTAAGGTTTGTGATTTGACAACATATATGTGTGGAAATATTTTATATAAGAGAAATTAGGAGAGACACTATCAAACAATAAACATTTTGGTAATGGAAACTAAGCACTATAGGCTAGTAAGACTCAAGTCATGACATTAGCTAGAGCATCGAGAATCACAAACATTACCTATAATCTATTCTTTTCAATAAGGTTCTTTTAATGAGACTGTATTTTAAATTTGGCATGAGAACCGTGGTATCAATTCCACTTGTACCTATTATAAGCTAATCGATTCACCTTAGACTTCTGACAATCATTTTAAGATTCTTTTGGAATTCACTTGACATTAACACCTATTATCCTCATTCTCGATGGTGATGAGAGAACAATTCAAACATTTGAACATATACTCAAGGCATGTTTGATTTTCTAGAAATGATTAGGCAAACCATTCTTCATCGAACAAGATGCCTTACAACAATAATTAGCACATGAACATAATTTTCCGATTGGGGCACTCTGGTTGAGGTGTCAATCATTTATTCAACTACAGTCAAAATGAGGAAAGTCCAACTCATTAGTCCAAACTCATTCATGAAACAACAAAGTGATGCGATGCAGATAAAAATGATTCCAAGCAACAACAAATAGCTAGATAAGCTCGTCGTGCTCTGGCTATAAAATATTGAAGTATGTTCCATGTTATAAACCATTAGAATTTCAAGTTGTTAGCAATTTATTTCAAAGTCCATCTTGGAAAGGCGTCTAGTGCGATCGAAACATTGGACAACCCGATGCCTCAAATACCCTCATCTTTTCACAAGTAACCATTAGAACCCTAACATGGGTAATTGATTTGAATTCCTTTTTAGATGGGAGAATGTGACAACTCGTACTTCGGTCATTTTTCAAATTTACTATTCATCTCGGGAATTTACTATTCATGCTTCACTATTCATCATTTACGAGTATCAAATTCGCGTAACCTTAATGGTTTAGCTGCGAATTCATGAACAATCATCAATGACATTTCATTTAGACTAGGTTTAGTCTACATATCATTATTATCATCATATTAGTTCATGCATGGTTTTACATATTATTACATTAAGCGTGTAATTTCATATTAAATACGTATCGGTAATTAATTACTTTGAACATTTGATCCGATACTTCCAAAAATTATCCCGATATATTTTATACTAATATTAATATTATAAAATAATATTAGTTTTATCAGGTGTTTTAAACTAATTTGGAGAACAAATCATTTGGAGAACAAAAATTTGGAGAACAAACTTGGAGAACAAACTTGGAAAAATCATATCTTTTTAATAGTAGTCGTCAGATTAGAACCACCGTCATTTTTTGAAGATAATTGAGTCTAGTTTCATGTAAAAATACTTTCAAGGGTCAGTTATTTACAAAATTTTATCAGTTCAACGATTAACAACAGCAAATTCGTTTGATGTCAAGTCATTTCAGCGTAAAGATTTAAATTTCAATGATTTTAAATTCGTGTCGTCCACGAGGTGTTACAACTCAATATATTTTATTTTGATCCGTTAAAATTTATTTTTAGTTAACGCTACCTTACAAGCTCAAATATATATACTTAATTACCAAACTATGCTTATACAAATATACATTGGTACCTAAATACTTAATAAAAAAAATGTATACACTAGCCTACTAATACACCCTTGTAGACACAGGGTGACTCACCTACTTTCTATACTAAATATCTAACTTATACTTTCACTTATATTCATTTTATACTTCCTACAACACATACAACTAAAATATCAAAGGTAAAAAAAGCCCTCTCTTTCTCTCTCTTGCTCGAGAGCAGGCCATAGGAACCACACAAGGAAACCATTTTCTTCAAGTCAAGTTAATTTCATAATCCTAGCATACTCTTAAGTAAGGTTTTGAAATAAAAACCTAGGGTATTTAGGATAATCCTTGATTCATTAAACCTCATCAAGTAACTAGTAAGCATTTCATGGTCATTTTCATCTTTCATATTCATATTATGTTCATTTTATCATGCTTGAGAAAAACATGCAATTTGTATGGATAGCTATACCACTTTAAATGTTTTTAATTAGTTATATATATATGTATATATCATCCTATAATTACTCCTTAAAACATATCACTTTTGGTGATGTCTAGGAACCCATGACACCCTAAGAAGGTGTATGGTAGGTTTAGAATAGATTTGGCGTTGGTTTGAAGTTGTTAGAATAAGTTTCTACGAGAAAAATCCATTGACAACAATATAAAGGTCGATCATTTTTGCTAAATCTAAAATTTAAACAGTTTTAAAATATTTTAGGCTAGATATTCGAAAATACTTTTAAAACAAAAGCGTGGCGCTTGAGCGGGTTAAAAGCGGAGTTATAACGAAAGAACTTATGTTGGATATTGGATTTCACAAACACATCAAACCATTAACACAAGTGGGCGTATAAGTGGAATTCTAGAGAGAAAGTTAGAGGTTTAGGGAACTTAGTGAGAGAAAGTGAAAGATATTATTATGAGCTCCAACTCTCTACCTTGGAAGGTAGAGAGTATTGATAGTCTTACATAAAAGCGCACACACGGCGTGGATCGGGCATACGAGTGGGTAAAGACCGTCCGTCCTCCACGGTGTTACCTAACTAAATACTACTTAACTAAATATAACTATGACTACGAGCATTCTAACGATTACATATACTTGAGGTGACCGACTCTTTAATACAGGGAATTTCTAATTCCTAACAATCTCCCCCTAAGGAGGTCACCTCAAACATATACTAAAATGACATTGAATACAATCAGATATTACATTAACAATTGATCTTGCATTCTTAATGTAGTACTTTGCTCGAAGCTTCGTAGTCATTGATTCCACTCATTGCATGTTTGGTTAATCCAAGTGGAGGTCTTTTCTTGATCCGCGTGATAATAATGTTGAGCCGACTTTTGAGATCATCGGCTAATAGAAAATCTCTGATACATCCATTGTGGTGTTGGTATTATGTGATGTTGTGACATTTGGACCGACATGCTCACATTTCGGATCATGATATCTTCTCATCAGAGTAGCGGAAGCTTTAGTTGATTCATGATATTGGCGGCAGTAGCGAAGCATGGAGTGAAAATATCCGAGTCATTGATGCACTAATCATGATTTCTTTTGAGATGAATGTGTTAGGTGAGCATGTGGCTATGGATTGACGCTTCATTACGTCATTTTGCAAGCGTCGGGGTGTACACATAAGGCGATTAGCAATAAAGCGGCGAAAGTGTCTTTGATCACTTTCGATGAATTGAGGTACCACGACCACGGTTCCCGTTGATCATGGTACAAGTCTTACTGTGATCGAGGTATAATTCGAAGAATTTCCTTGTGAGGGGTTTTTTGCTCTAGCTGTTCTCAAACCGGACGTCTCAGAAGACAACGGAGTGAGTGAACCAGCGAATTCGTCCAGCGATTGATGAAAAGAGATTTGAAAAACAATCGTGTATTGCTCAATAGAAATTGTTTTTGCAATATAGCGAAGGTTTTAATGAAAATCAATTATCAATCATAAAACACCTTTTGATTTGAAAAATTAGTACACGATCGACGTGCTAATGAAAAGAGTTTTAAAGCACAAAGACCGGTTTTTAAAGGTATCCGTCAATCCATAACTTTGAACGGGATTGATTCAAAAGATTGATAAGCCCCATTGTTTACATTCGGTTGTCACATGGTTGATCTGTATAATAGATCTCACATGCCACCTACCGGGAGCTTGTTAGATGTTGGCTCCAGAAGGCTTTCCATCTTCATTGTGAATGTGTTTGCATATCACTCGGATGTTATGGCAATACCACAAGGATAAAGCGTAGGACTCAAGATATAATCTCTCTTTCCACATTGTGTGAAACGAGAGAGTCTTCATTGAAAGTGTCCTAATGAGATTTATTGATGATCTCGTGGCTCTAGACTCAATTTGTGCATATTTGGATCCTATATCGGAGACTAGGGAGAAGGTCTCCTCCTTCAATATCAACAATCTCTAAGAGAAAGTCGATAGATAATGTCGGTTCCCGTGAGAATGAAACAAGTCCTTTTAAGAGGAACTTGAGTGGTTTGAAAAGTTGAAGTGCGGTCGTCCTTTGGGTCCATGGCGTCTTGTCTTCAATACCGATGTTACCATCAGTAGCATATGAATTGAACCGGTTTTACGCCTAAGGTTGAATAAATGGAGGGCTATTTGTTTTCACCCTTTTCTCATTCAATTCTTTTAAATTCTTCAACCCCTTGATTGCTTACGAGAGACTTCATAGCAAGAACCTTGTTGGGTTTATTCGATTACTAGCTGGTCTTAGTCCGCACTCTTCCCATATCTCATTTTCTCCTTTTATCATCATACCTAAGAACTCTACACTAACTAGTGGATAGTCCACAGGTAGATCCCTCGGTTACGGCGGATCATGGGAACACATACCTAACCTTATAGTCCTTATATCACCATACATAATGTAAAGTTGGTCGGTCTTTTGGTATTGTTCATCTGCCATAGGAACCAATTGAAAACCATTTGAAAATCAATCCAGGTACTTATGATATTTTATCAAAGCATTTTGTACCTGAATTGTTTTGATATTTTTAGAAGAACTCCCCCTCAACATGTGAATCAAGTATTTGAAATAGTTTTCCACTCGGAGGCAAGAGAAAGAATTAACTTCTTTGATTACCATTTTAAAAATATCAACATCACTTCCCTAATCGAATCAAGTAGATAAAGCATTTTGGGGAAGGATGAGGTTTTCATGATTTTGCTCCCCTCAATATGTGCCTCGAGATTTGAAAAGAGTTTTGCACATACTAGAGGAACACTATGAGATAAGTTATCACGTTTCAAATCATAGGTTTAAGATAGATGCTCCCCTCAACATGTGCATGGAAAATTTGAAATCGTTTGTCACATGTGGGAAGGAGAGCTTGTACATCCTTATAAAACCATTTACCAAATTATCGGTTTAAATCCAATTTAAATCACACATTCTCCCCGATCACAATTATCAAATCATTTGAGATTTGTGATCTCTTATAGATTTAAATTGATTTTGAAAGCTTTTAAGAGAATTGTGACTTGATTATGAAAGCGTTTTAGCTGATAATGATCGGATTTTAAGACTTTAAACTCCATTGATAAAACATGCATGAATATCTTTTGAAAACAATTGAATGCCAAATAACTTTTTAATTTAATTGAAATCATTCTCCCCTCAATCAATGACATAGGTTGTTGATTGAGAGATTGATATTTTGACAAATAAGTCAGATGATTATCAAAAATAGAGAGAGTTATTTTTCAAAGCATTTAGTTTTCGGCGAGATAAATGTTTAAAGAATCGAGCATGGAATTTTGAAAAAACATGATAAAGTATGGCTCTGTTCTTTCTTTGAAAAGCGGGTTCTTGCACGAAATGACAATAAACCATTGTTTCTCTTTCTCCCAAAAATAATTTTTTTAAGATTTTTTTTTTTTTAAAATTGAACAACATCTAAAGTCCGTGTCATTCTTTGAATGACAGCACAAAGACCGTAGATATTATCGAATCGAGAAAACATGACAAAATGACAATATTTTTGAAGATTTTTGAATTTTTGATTTTATGGATTTTGAAGGTTTTATAATTTTGTATTTTGATTTTTTGAATAGATATATACAAGAGATAGATGAAGATAGACCTTTGCTCCTCGTCTTCCTCACGAAGGCGTTTGAGTGTTTACGGTTGAAGGCTTTTCAAGCCTAGTCGTGGAAGTATGAACTCAAAGCGTTCTCTTGGAAGAGCTTTGGTGAAGATACGCTAAGCGATATTCGGACCTCACAAAATAGAGCTTGTTCCTGATGAAATGATGTCGAATGTCGATATGCTTTGCTCTTGAGTGTTGAGCGTTGTTGCATGAGAGAGCAATAGCACTTTTATTATCACGATCTGGAGAGGATTTTGTTGAATTCAAAGCCATAGTCGGATAATTGAGATCTCATCCATAAGACTTGAGCACAACAAGATGACATGGCTATGTATTCACCTCTGTAGAGGAAATAGAAGTACTCATTTGCTTCTTTGAAGACCAGCTCACAAGCTTATCACCCAAAAGCGAGCACCTCAGGGTGCCTTGGCGAGTATCTTGACATCTGCATGATCGGCATACGCATAGGTTGTTAGTGACATACCGGTGTCCCCCAAAGTCCCATATTGATGGTTCCTTGGAGATACCGAAAGACCCGTTTAACCGCTTCAAGGTGCTTTTTAGTAGGCTTAGCATGGTATCTAGCACACATGTAAACAGCGAACAAGATGTGCGGTCTACTAGGCGTGAGGTACATCGGGGATCCTATCATACTACGATATTTTGTTTGGTCAATCATGATCCCTGAGTGGTCCTCATCTAGTTTGGTTCGATCAATCATGGGAGTGTCAAAAGGGTCACTTGAATCAAATCCAAATTTCTTTAAGATCTCAGTTGCATATTTAGATTGATTTATGAAAATGCCTCAGGGACTTTGTGAAATTTGTAATCCCAAGAAAAATGACATTTGTCCCATCATTGACATTTGAAATTTTGAACTCATTTCATTAGAAAAACGATCACATTCCATTGGTTCAGTCGAGGCAAAAATAATATCATCAACATAAATTTGAACATGAGTTAAATGTTTGCGACTTCTTTGGTGAACAATGTTGGATCAACTGCTCCTTTGCTAAATCCGGTTGATAGAAGAAACTTTGACAGCGTATCATACCATGCCCTTGGAGCTTGCTTTAAACCATAAAGGGCCTTCTTCAAACGATAAGCGTGAGTAGGATGCTCTTGATTTACAAATCCTTGGGTTGGTGGCGTGAGCGACTTCTTTAAGATCTCCGTTCGAAATGCCGTCTTTACATCCATTTCGATAGACTACCATGTTCTTACTTGCAGCATTAGCCAAAAAGATTCTAATTGCCTCGATTCGAGCCACCGGAGCAAAAGATTCTTCAAAGTCTATACCCTCCTCTTGACGGTATCCTTTAGCAACTAATGAGCCTTGTTCTTCAACACATCACCATGCTCATCAAGTTTCACTTTGAAGATCCATTTTAGAGCTATAATCATAGCACAATGCGGAGCGGTACTAACTCCCATACATCAAGTCGATCAAACTCATGAATTTCATCTTGCATGGCATTGAACCACCTATCTTCATTCATGGCGGTTTTAACATCTTTTGGTTCGATCTTAGAGAGTGCGGAGTTGAAGAAGCACCATAAGGCATCGGTTGCAAGTTGTTTCTGTGGATCTTGGGCGAGAGGATTTCCAATGATGTTGTCTAATGGATGATCGTGAGTCCATTTTATGAGGTGTTCATGCGGTAGTTGTTGAGGGGCTGAAGTAGCGAGTCGATGTCTCACGAAGAGGATGGTTCGATGAAGATTCGAGAGCAAATATGTTTTCAAATGGAGCATCTTCAGGATTAGCAAAGGGATTAACTTCATCATTGATGCCAGAAACATTTCCATGATGTACATTTGAAGAATGTTGATTTGTTGATGAGGCGGAAGGATCGTGAGAAGGCTCCTTGACTTAAAGATATTGAGGCGAGGATTGACTTCATTCAGGAATATGAGCGACCTCATTTGTAGGGATCAACACCTCATTAGTACTTGGATCATAAAGTTCATCAAACATAGGATCAAACAATTTCTTTAAATCATCTTCGGATGGAGGTACATATGGAGTTTCTTGAGAAGAGTTTGGAACAAGGGATGAACCAATTGGGTGATTTGAAGTCGGGTCAGGCCGGAATTGTTGGGGAGCCATTTGACCGTCGACTCATCAAACGTAGCGTGAATTGTTTCCATGATGTTTTGGGTTCTTTTGTTATAGATTCGGTATCCCTTTTTGTTTGGTGCATATCCTACAAATACTCAATTGCACTTTAGCTCTAAGTTTGCCTAAGTCTTGACCCTCATTAGTTGGATAGCACAAAGCTCCAAACACACGAAGGAAAGAGAGATTAGGTTTTCTGTTGTGGACAAGTTTATATGGTGTCTTTCCATGAGCGGTGTGAATCGAGGAAGCGATTTTGTGTAGCATGCGGTGGCAATAGCCCGGCCAGAGAAACATTGGAACTTTTGAGTAAATCGGCATTGTTCTAGCGGCTTCTACAAGAGTTGATTTAAGCCTTTCAACTACACCGTTACGTTTGAGGAGTTCGTGGAACACTTCTTTGATGGTTGATTCCAATGCTTTCATAAAATTCACTAAGTTGTTTGTTAACAAACTCGGTTCCATTGTCTGTCCGGATAATTACGGCGGTTTTGTTAAGTCGAACCTGCAGTTGTTTGATGAGTTTGATGATGATATCTGGAGTTTCATCCTTTGTCCTTAAGAACTTGACCCACGTGAATCTAGAGTAATCATCAACTATAACTAACACATATTTCTTCCCAAAGATATTATGCACTCTCATTGGTCCACATAAATCCATGTGAATTGTATGAAGAACTACGTGAGTTAGTAGGTTTGGGTTTATGGGCATACTTCTTGCTTTTTCCCAATTGACATCTTGAACAAAGATGATCCTTTTCATACTTTAGTCTAGGTAAACCTACAACTAAGTCCTTTATGGAGAGATCATTGATGGTGCCGAAGTTCAAGTGATTGAGGCGTCGATGCCATAACCATGACTTTGTTTTTGAAGCCTTTGACAGCAAGCAAATTGGAGAAGACTTCATCATATCTTCTATAGAGATGGTGTAAAGATTTGAACCACGAGTTCCTCTTAAAGTTCCTTACCATCAAGTTCTCTAACAAAACAAGTATGTTTTCTGAAGGCTACTTCTAGATGAGTCCACGAAATTGACCGATAGAGAGCGATTATGACCAAGACCTTCCACATAGTATACTCTAGAGATAACACTATCACCAACAACATAATCACCATAACCCTTAATTGCTCCGAAATGATCATTACGAATCTAAGCTGTCCGATGAATTTGCTCACGAAGTTCATGAGCATGACCGGTCTCAGTCATATGCTTGGAACGGCTGAGTCCGGTACCGCGAGCGATTTGAATGATCTGCAGTTGAACCTGAACAAGAATGGATAAGCTGGATAATTGGGATCCCCATGCAAGAATGGGTTCCACTTGGTTAGTAACTGATGGTGGAACACCCACATCGAAAAGCGAAACATCCATATCAGTAGAAGCAATGGAATCATTGGGAATAGATGCAATCTTTGGTGTCGTATTTGACCTATTCAAAGTATGTTCACTTCTTAAGGGAATAGTTCTACCGGTAGGCATCCATTTTCTAGTGGGCATAATCTTAGCAGTTTGAGAACAAAGCTGATTATTCTTATGGCCAAAAGGTATCCAATAATAACCTATCTTTATAAAAGTTCTTACTGTGGGTTTCCACTGTTTTCTAACAATCTTTCGTTTTGCCTTTTTGCCTTATTTGCGATTATTAGCATTAACAATTTTAAGCTGGGCATTTGGATAGCATTAGACAAAGCATTCACACCACATTCATGATTAGCAAGCGAATTCAAGCGGACATCATTACAAGGTTTGCAAATAGTATCGAATTGAATTAATTACTGATGCGCCTAAGGCTAATACTAGAATCAACACGATTCGTTTTATTCAACTCAAGCTTAAAGTTCCTAGATTGGTCTTCTACTCTCTTCCAATGCACATTCTTAGCTTGCAAGGTCCTATCATTCCTTGTATATTCTTGAGACTTTGACCCTTAGCTTTAAAGTCCGATTACTCTGTAGAGGAATGGGAACATTAGTTGGTTGATCTAATTTTGCATTCACGAACTTGATGTGCAAGGATCTGAAGTACTAGAAGGCACATTAGTGTATACTTTCTTAAGATTGTGATTTGAGCTTTTTGCAGGCACACTAAAGTTCACTTTCTTAGCACTAACATATGGAATCGAACTACTTGAAGGCACATTAGTGTTTCCTTTCTTAAAGGCGGGCATAGAGCGGATTTCTGCTTGGCACTAGGCATAGAACAAGGCATCACAGCTTTGCCTTTTGCACCTAAGGTTAAGGATTTGGGACATGTTGCAATTACACATTCTAGCAACTATTGAGATCGTTTGGCACGAGGCAAGCAAACCTAATTTCACTATCAAGAGGTTTGTTAATGAAATCCTCTTCGACAATCTCACGGAGACATTCTAGACTATCCTTAAGGTGAGCATAGTATTCATGAAAAGCATGTTCATTATTCCTAAGATGAGGAGGAATATATTTAACTGTCACAGTGTATTTGCAATCTAAGGGTGACTTTGAGACAACATTCTTATTGAAAACAAGTTGTAGTTTCCCATTTCACGACTTCTCAGATTCTCAATTTCCTTTTGTAAAGGCGTTATTTTTTCGTTGTTTTGGTCACGGGTGACTTTTATTGAATCATATAACTCTTTAAAATGTCGTTTAACTTTTTCATTTTCTTCTAGAAAACTCTCGTTTTCCTTTTGTAAGGCTTCAACTAAGTTTTGAAGATGAAAAGTTTGAGAATTCTGAGAATCTAAAGGAGGAGGCATTTGGGAGCTGTCATATTGTTCTTTTGACCCTTTAATTGAGAGATTTGGGCTTTCAACTTTACGATCGTGTTGCTGAGCTTGAATCTGTTTATCACGTTTGTTTATTTGAAAAACTGCATCAAACTCTGGAGCATCCGAAGATGTCTTGATATTTGAAGTTTTGACATTTTCTTTAAGATGTTGATATTTTAGTTGTAAATTAAAATGCTCAACTTCTAGTTTAGAAAAATGTTTAACCAAATTGTCGTGATCATCCAGTTCAATTTTCTCGTTTAGTTCAGAATTAGTTTTTACAAGCTCAATGACACGATCATGGGAGACTTTCGAGGCCCAGATAGTTCATGAAATTTGGAAGCATTAATAGAGAAATTTGAAGCGATGAAAAAGATATCTTGAGCAACACATTCAGTAATAAGAGTCTCATTTAAGGTATGCAAGTTCTTCCTCTCAATCTCATTATATTTTAGTGCACGCTCATAATCACTAACTTCAACTACCATTGCATCAAATTCCTTTTCCATTCCCTTGATATCGGTTTCTATCCCCTTTTTAAGACTCTCAAAGTGATCTTTTAGAAGTTTAAAGAAAGGCATGACCTCAGTTAAATAACATTCTTTCATTTGCTCAAAACCCTTTCTCCTTCCGTTATACCAATGGGTGTGATCCTTTTCTTGCAAGTTTTCTCAAAATCAACAAATAGTTGAAATATAACATATTGGCTAATTAAGGTCTTGCTTTTAGTGGCAATTGTTCTAGGAACAAGATGCATTGGTGTATTAGGAGGATACACGGTCGCTCTAGGCATTTTCCATAGGGGAGGGTTTGTTTCAACAATATTTTCGACTTTACGCTTATCTAAATCCTTTTCGAGAAAACTTGTTGAGAGTCAACAATGTCACGAGGCTTAAACATGTTCAAGGAAATCCAGTTTTCCTTCTTGTAGTCATGGGGAGTGATAATTATTTTTTCCTCTTTGCATTTAGGATCATCTAATTTTTTGTTCATCCTTTCCTAGTGACTTCATCTGATTTCTTATCTTCCTCAGTGCACTCAACGCAACTAGGTTTTTGTCTAGGTTTAAGAATCTCATTGCCATCATAGATCACACTTTGAGCAGCTTTAGCTATCTTTTACTTTCGGGGTTGGGTTTATCAATAATGGGAAGATTATGCTTATCGCTTAGAACTCTATGTTTAGTGACCATGTGGCGATCTGAATGGTGTTTCCTTGTATGTACAACTTGTTTTCAAGTTTGTTTTTCAAAGTTTTCTGATTAGAAAAATCTCTCAAGAGTTTTGATTCCTTTGCATTAAATTCTTGCTTAAGCATTTTCACATTTTCTTGAAGTTCTTGTTTTGCTTATTTGTTTTAGAAAGTTTTTCTTGCAAGGAATTTAATTCTTGTTTCAATACTTCTTCTCTAATATTACTTTTTCTAATGTTGTATGCGCACTTGGTCATCCATTTCCGCTCACAGTGGTCAACTCAAATTTAGCTACGTTGTTCATAAATAGCAACACGTTCTTTATAGGCATTTAGTTCAGAAATTACAGAATCATCAGGGGCACATGCGGTGTATTCATCAAAAACATAGTCATTGTTGATTTGCGAGAAGATGCATCACTTGGTACACCTTCACTTTCACTTTGTTTCACATATTGATCATATGGGATAATATCGATATTACCCATATTTTCAATATTTGATTCAATAGTTTCAGTTGATTGTACTTTGTCATGCATCTTTTGCACATCGGCATTATCGTATAGTTTTAATACCTCTGAGATGAGTTTGTCTTGGGATGGGCCAACTAGTGGTGAAGAAGAGACCTTGGGAGAAACCATTGGAGAAATGCTAGCCATAAAAATTGTGTGTGCAGTAGGTCCATCCATCATCCACATCGAGTCGCATTATGCATCACTGTCGGCGACTTGAAAGGCATTCGATGATTGTGACCTATCTCTGAATAGAATTTGCTCATCCACATGCATCATAGGTCTTGGCATTGCCCTCAGCTAAACAACAATTCCTCTTCATCCAGCAGCACCATTGTCACGAGCTTGTACCGGTGACATCTTATCTCTGAAGTAATCGGCATTCGTGGGCGCTTTGGAGATGTGCAGTTTCTTGCAATGTGTCCCTCACCACCACAGTTATAGCATTTGATCGGTTTAGCTTGACCTTGGTTACCATTCCTTCCTCGATTCGATTGCCAACATAACCTCTACCGACTCCACCTCTTCCACGATCATCTTGTCTTTCCGGAATCGTTTGCACCACGATCCTTCCATCTTTAATAGTTGGCTTGATTGTGTGGGTTAGATCGTTGAGGTTGTTTTGGTTTGTGGGAGAGAATTCATGTTTTGACTAATCAGAAGAGCTAGTTGATTAATGAAGTTACCCACGTGTGCATCGGCATCAGCTTGTTTGAACATAGGATCAGGAATGAGTTTGTGATTACCATTACAAAAGGGTATGACTTGTGAAGCTTTGGTTGTGATTCCGATGTTTGAGTAGAAGGCAGTTGAGTCATTCGATGAGCTTGTCTCTCCCCGTTGGTTTTGAATTGATTGAGAATCAATTTTTCAAACATAGCATGTCTCTCATTCCGAAGGAGGAAGGCATAGAGTTGCTCATAGTTTGTATTCTTCAATCCTTTAGTGAGCTTCACCGCGGTGACAAACTTGTGCCATTCGGGATTCATGTTGTTCACAAATTTTGAGTTGAACTGAATGTTAGGCATAGTCATTCCGATGTTCCTCATGTCATTAACTAACTTATGAAATCTCACATAGTACTCATAGACATTCTCATCCGGTTTCATCTTGAAGTGTTCAAATTCGTCATAGAGTTGGGATTCTCTGTCTTCCATAGTTAATTCAGAACTTGAGAGAAGCATCTTAACATTATCCCAAAATGCCTTTGCATCGGTGTTGTGATTGATCAGCTTGTAGATGTCTTTAGGAAGACCTTGAAGTACAATGTTTGAAGCCACGATATCGCATCGAATCTCTTTTCTCCTTATCATCAAGCTCATCATACATTTTAGGTTTGTCCATTCCGTAAACAAGAGTACCATCTTCATTAGTATCAAGTATGTCTCTAGTCGTCTCAACTCGATATGGTCCTTCATCAATGGATTTGAGAATGTTGACACCATTTTCCTTTCCAAGGCGGTACAATCTGATTCGTTGAGCCCAAGAATGGTAGTCGGATTCTGTCAAGCATGGGTGGACGAGTATCGACCGATTTACCGCTTGAACATCCTACGCAGCGATGGAGATGATAGTAGGTACGTTGGTAGACATGTTAACAGATAATACGGGATTTTATAACTCTATGATTAAACCGAGAAATAGATTCTTTCACGGGATTTTACTAAATCAAGAGAAAACTGTAAGCAATCACCCAGTAAGCTAGAAGATAATGCACCAAGTCGCTAACACTTAATTCGCTACACCACTAAGTCGCTAGAGTCCCAAGTCACTAGACAAATGCAAGTCGCTAAGTAGTAACTCGCTAAGGCTCAAGTCGCTAGCAAAATTTTGGAAGCAATTCGCTACTCAAGTCGCTAAAGATACAAATTAAGCTAAAGAGCAACTCGCTACCACCAAGTCGCTACCCAGTGGAGAGTCCACTACTTGTATGTTCGCTAGATCTAAGTCGCTAGGTCTAAAAGCGTAACTTCGCTACAAATTTGTAAAGCAAGTCGCTACGAAGAAAGTATTCCGTGTGATAAGTCGCTAGCAAGAAAAAACCACATAAACATCACTTTTCATCCAAACAACCCAACCAAGATGATTCAAGCTTACCAAATGAAAACCTACACACTTGTGATGATTCTAAACATAAAAGTACTAACAAAATTCAAACTTTAACACAAGAAATCAACCAAATGATGCACAAACCACTAAACTTTTTCAAACTCAAAAACCACCTAAAACCACTAGAAATCCAAAGATGTGCAAGATATGATCTAACCATGGCTCTTGATACCAATTGTTGGATATTGGATTTCACAAACACATCAAACCATTAACACAAAGTGGTATAAGTGGAATTCTAGAGAGAGAAATTTAGAGGTTTAGGGAACTTAGTGAGAGAAAGTGAAAGATATTATTATGAGCTCCAACTCTCTACCTTGGAAGGTAGAGAGTATATATATAGTCTTACATAAGCATACACAACGGGCGTGGATCGGGCATACGGTGGGTAAAGACCCGTCAGTCCTCCACGGTGTTACTTAACAAAATACTACTTAACTAAATATAACTATGACTACGAGCATTCTAGCGATTACATATACTTGAGGTGACCGACTCTTTAATACCGGGAATTTCTAATTCCTAACAACTTATGCTATTTTTCAAGTTTAACAGACGAAAACTATAATTTTCGAAAAATTCGAAAGCATGTTGTCTCAACATGTGAAATTTTAATCATTTTCTAGTTCGAAAATGAGTCTTAAGCGCTATAAAATGTGTGAATTATCAAAATATATTAGTGTACTTTTAATGTAAGCTAAGGACATATAAAACGAAAAAGGACTTGTAACGATTAAATTACAAGCGTTTAAATAAAGTTGCCGTAACTATATTATATAAGCAAAACTAATATATTTCTATTAGACAAATATTGACGCAAAATGACCATGTTGAGGGTCGTTTTAACATGATGTAGTAATTTTTATAAAATGATGTCTTCTAATAAAAGTAAGTTCACCTGGTCTATTTTCTAAAATGTCCAACCGTTTGTCAAGCGAGGTTGTAACAGTAAAATACGGTCACTTAAACTTTGCCGAAAACCACCCTTAAACAATATTTTGGATACAAGTACCCTACTTCACCTATGTTTTTCTCCATGATCGAGACCTCTATGATGAAAACTTAAATGCTAGAACTTTGAGATAATGCTACAAGCTTTCCAAAAGCGTTGAGTTTGTTTCCTAACACTCAATATTCACCATTTTACGACTAGCTTTTAGAGGTCATTTAGTCACTTTCACAAATTATCAAAGTATATTATTTTGCGACGAAAAGCTATAAATTCTTGATAAATCACTAAACGACTATCGTAGGAGGTTGTTTCAACGTAAATACTTGTAATGTATTTTATAATATGACAATTTCATAAACATATATTTCGATGATAAATATTATTTTCAAATGTACAAGTGGTATGGATTTCATATGAGTTTGCATGCACTACATTGTTTCATGATTTACATTAGAACATATCATTCATAATAGGTCACGGTCAGAGGTTGCGCCTCATTTCAGTATTGCCATTATATCATCATAATCATTGCAACATGTGAGTTTTCATAGCACCGATTTATTCAAGTTTATACTTATTTCAAACCTACGGGGGAGAATATATTGCACATCATTTTTATTACGATACCAAGTATATCAAATTCATTACATTGCTTAAGTTACTTCATTGCCAATTAAATGTCCCCATTTCACGAACCATGAACCGTTAATTTCGAAGAAGCTTGGGGTGAGTGGATAGATCTATTGAGGGTGACTCCTCCATCCGTGTTGGTGGTCCCAACTGGTCAACGGATGCATTTTACTTCATTATCATTGAGTTGTTTGGCAAAACACTCTGTTGGGGCGAACATCACCCGGCCGATTGTCATGTGCTTATAGCAATTGTAACATTTTATGTGACATATTTGTCATACATGGCCTATACTTGTGGTAGTCGTATAAAACGTTTTACATGAACTCTATGAACTCACTCAACCTTTGTGTTGACACTTTTAGCAATGTATTTTCAGGTAACTAAGGCATATTAATCATGGCATGCATGAGGACTTATTATAGAGTCAGCGGGCTATGACGCGTCACATGGATTTATACATTTTAAAACATCGTTTGACTTGTACCAAACTTATTTTCCGCACATGTTGATTTTCATTTGGGACCTATCTTTGTAACTCTGAATGTTTTATAATATCAAACGATGTTCTTTTCAACGACACTTTAAATTAGTTCAATATAACTGTGATTGTGGTGCTATATTTGTCATCCCCAGAATTCCATTCGCTGCAAACAATTGGTATTTGGGGTGTGACAAACACATATTCTTTGTGTTGTTGGTCAAATAGTCGGTAGGCTTTTGATCCTTGTTCAATTCCTAAGTATACCATTTGTTGCTTCTGTCATCTAATTTTGTCAGATGTTGTGATGGTACCTTTGCATATGCTATGCAACTATGAAAACTTTAGATTTTCTAGGTTTGGCTTTCTTTGTTTGATTGCTTCATATGGGGTGATGTCTTCTAAGGATTTTGTAGGAACGCTGTTTAGAATGTATATTGCATGTCTAACAACTTCGGCCCAAAAGTTTTGAGGCATGTTGGTTGCTTTCATCATGCATCTTGTTGTAGACATAATTCTCCTATTTCTTCGTTCAACTACTCCATTTTGTTACGGTGAGTAAGGTGCGGTAAGTTGTCATGCTATGCCATTTTCTTTGCAGTATTGTGTGAATTTGTTAGATGTGAATTCTCCTCCACGATCAGTTCTCAACATTTTCAATGTTGTCATTAGCTCATTCTCTATTGTATTCTTGTATTCCTTGAAAGTATCACATGCTTGATCTTTCGTGTTTAGGAAGTACACCCACATATATCTTGAATAATCATCGACTAGTAAGAATATGTATCTTTTTCTAGATGGTGTTGGTGGTGTAATTGGTCCACATAAATCTTCGTATACTAAATCTAAAGGTGAGGTTGATCTAGTTTTTGCTTTCTTGGGAAATGGCGCTCTGCTTTGTTTACCAACTAAACAGACATCACGGATTTGTGTTGTATGTCTAATGGCTGGTATTCCTTGAACTAACTCTCTTTGAGTCATTGATTTTAGTGACTCAAAGTTGAGATGTCCCAATCTTAGTGTCATAACCAAGTGTTGTCCTTCAAGTTTGCTAGTAAGCGGAGACAAGTGTGTCTATCTTCTACTTGCTTTGTATAGACGATTTCTTTGTCTTGTGACTTTCATGAAGATTTTGTTGTCCATGTCATAAAGTCGTAGTTCATCATCTTCCATTACTACTTTACAAACGATTTCGGTGAATTGTCCAAGGCTCAATAAGTTGCTTTTTAGGCTGGGAATGTAATATACATGTGATATGATTATTTGTTTTTTGTCATCACATTTTATTAGAATTGAACCTTTTCATTAATCTCTAGGTAAGATCCATCTCCGAATCTTACTTTTCCACTAACGTTCTCATCTGGCTCTTTCAAGTGTTCTCTCATTCCAGTCATATGATTGCGGCTCCATTGTCTAAGTACCATAGACTATCTACATTTGTCTCTTTATATCCTACATCTTCTTTGTGTAGCTGAGTTTGATCTTTAAGTTTTGTTACGGTGGGTCTTATAATATTGCCATTAGTAAGGTAGGCTCACGTCCTCTTGAAAGATTAGATTGCATACTAGTGTTTGGTTTTGAATAACACTTAGTTGCATAATGACCCATTTTATTGCATTTGTAACATTTTACTTTGCTAAGATCAATATGTGATTTTTTTAAGTTGTTGTGAGAGTTTTCTCCGTCTTTCTTTTCTTCCTTAATTTTTTCGTGGTTTTTTCCGTGTGAAAATTTATACTTCCCACGCCCACGTCCTCTAAAGTGTTTTCCTCTATTGTCGTGCCATGTGAACATCAATTTTTCTTGATTGTCCACATGTTTTCCCTTTTTGAATTTGATCATTTCTTCGTAAGTCTTAAGTCTTCCAATTGCTTCTTTCATTGTCATTTACTTAGGTCGGAATATTGTTCTACAGATGCGACTATTTGCAGATACCTATCGGGTACATCATTTAGTAGTTTCCGTACTAAGGTTTCATCTTCTATTGTAAGCTTTGTTTCACGAGTTGTAAGTTTTGTAGTGAAGGTGTCGATTGTTTCGTCTTCCTTCATGTATGACATCTCAAAGTCGGATTTGAGTGTTTGAAGTCTTGCTTGTTGAACTCTGTCTTCGCCAACGTGTCTACTTTTCAAAGCATTCCAAATATCTTTTGCGGTTTTGTGCTTTGTTATTTGAAGTAATTGTTCCTCGGGTATGGCTTGGTAAAGAAATGCAATAGCGGTTTTGTCTTTTTTATTATTGGATTGAGTCTAATCAGTCGGCTCTACTGTTTCCCATAAGCTATTCGCTTCAAGAATGATTTGCATGAGAATTGCCCATAATGAGTAATTCCCGGGCTTTAGGATTGGGCATTGAAATTGGGGTGTATTTGTAATATTAGTACTAGATTACTTATTACCATTGTCTTTCGTCATATCTTATAAATCTCCAAGAGAATTTTAACACGAGGTGTGTTGAAATTTCTTATTTTTTAGTGAGCTCTAATGTTTTATTTTCCTTAAAGGTGTATAAAACTTTTATAGGTCTAGTTTTGAAAAACTATCCTGTAAGATTAAAAATTCTTAAATGAAATATCCTAAGGTTAATTACTCCTTAAAAATTATTTCTAATATAATAAACAGTGTAATCACTAGGTTACTATATTTTAACAAATTTTTTTTGATGAAGTACTAATTTTGTAAATAAAAGTAACTTATCAAAAAAATAATATATATCAAAATGAAATATATACTATATAAAAAAATGAAAGGGTGGTTTTGTAAATTTTGGAATTTGGAGGGCTTGATGGTCTAACCCGATTCCTTAAATAAAAAAAAATCCTTTTTGCCCTAAATATTGGAGCTTACTCTTTATTATGTTTTCTTATCCTTTATTTGAGATAAAAGACAACATAAACGTCTCTTTGAGAGAATGAAAATATTTTTTTTGGGTAAAGAAGAGAGAATGAAAATATTCAGTCTCTTCTCTGGAATGATCCGTTCTATTTCTCTAATCTTTATGGCTTGTTGGCCTTCCTCTCTCTCCGGTTGTGGTGTTCTTCGCGAGCACTGATTCCCTCAATTGAAACTTTTAGGGTTTTGGTGAATTTGGGGGTTTTAAAATCCGTGATAGATTTGGATGATTGGAGACTGTAATTAAGTCGATTGGTGACTCAATTAACGTTCTGGGCTTGATTCGTTAATCGAGCAGTGTGTTTGTTCTAATTTGAATTGTTATAATTTTGCCCTCATTGATGACTTCGTTATTATTTTTGTTTTGAATAAAAATTATATGATTTTAAATCGTTTTTCTGATCCTATTGGATTGGATAAAAAGCTGTCTTCGATGTAATTTTTTTTTCTTGAATTGTTTTACGTCTTTGGGGTTTGTGTAATCACGATTGTGATTGTTCCTTGTTGCGACGAAACAAAAATTCAAAATGATGTCTTGATTTGTGTTCGAATTACTTTTGCTGAAAAATAAATTTCTAAGCGGTTTTCTTGTTTTTTGATTCTTAAACTAAACGAATAGATTGGTAAGTGATGATTTTGGTTAGTGTGACCAAACCGCTCTGATACCAATTGTTGGCCTCAATGGGGTATGGATCAATGGTCTTTCTAAGTTAAATCAAAATATACCAAATAGAATTGAAACAAGGATTTTGTAAATTGTTTTGTATTAATCAATATATGTCATCTGTATAATCTGTACAAAGTTGCTATCTATTTATAACAAGTGAAAGGATATAATGAAAAGATGTGTCGTTTGGGGCATAACTACCATATAGCGCGTTATATTGTAGCGCCATTTAGCATTACAATTTGTGCTGTCATGAACTTCTTGTGGTTGACTTTCTGTGTTTGACTTCTAGGTTGACCGGGTCATATGGTGTTGACTGAGTCGATTGGGATTAACCCAATAAAATATATTAATAACGAAAACTTTGAACAGGTTACATTGTGTTTCTCTAATAGCATGGACGTACCCAAGCTAAGTAAAAAAAACTATCCTTATGATACATAGCCATCTGTGTAACCATTAATACCACATATCAAGATAATTTGCAATCTGTCATCTTTCCATTATTTTTATTTAATCATAGCAGCAGAAAAGCATTCTAGTATCCAACGACTACATAAACATAACTAGACTCAAGACACACATTTCCATCCTCCGCCACATTTAATAACTAGATATTTCCAAATCTAACCGGTTAATCACTTTCGGCAGATTATTCTAGCAAACAATTTCATGACATTTCCGCTCTGAAAGCCTTTTATCCATAACCATCCAAATTAATGATCATTTCATTTCCAAATCGTCAAAGAAAATGCGGATAGAGCGTATTAGAAAGTGTCTTGTATATACAACAAAAGCTGAATGGTATTAAAAGTGCAATGTTAATTCCATACTTTTTACTACTACTGTGACAACTTCAATAAAAAACCTAATAAGCCCATTCTTAAAGTGTTTCGCTAAGCTATTTTGAATACAACATAAAATTGGCAATCTTGACCCAACGAACAGTTGACCCGACCGTTTGACATGTGTTTCCATTTGACCCGTTTCGACCCATGACCCATTTGACCTATAACTAAACCATCACGGTAACAACTAAATCAACATTTTTCCTATTAAATTAAACATGTTAAAAGAGGTCACAAATTCTAAAGCAGATGTAGTTCATATAGTTTAATGCAAAGCGGCCTACTTCACATTACCATATCTATAAGATTCAACTTATTCAGCAAGGTATCAACCATATCTAAGTTAGAACAATAGCTCCATTTTGTTTTGTGTACCAAAAATACAACTAGATAATCGAATGGTGTGTGTCTGATAGCAATTAGCAGTTTAGTGATTTTTAGAGAGGAGTCACAATATGCATATATTATAGCGACAATAGCACATTTCATGCGTATATTACTTTTGGGGTTATATATTTCATACCGAGTTTCTTTGCCTCTCATGCTTATTATAGCCCGAAGCTCTACCAACCACCTCATTTACATGACTCATCCTCTCGGTAACTTCGCCTATAAAAGAAACAAAGATATAATGTGATTAATAAGTAGGAATAGAAAACCAAATTGTCATGCACAGTGTTCGGTTCCTATTATAGTTGGTTAGCGAAAAAGTTATGACAAAGTAATTGTTTTGCATAAACAATTAAATAGTATTTACTTGTTGGTACACATTGCCATTTGCCATGATGCAAAAAAATTACATGCCTTACTATAGATACAAATAAGATACAACATATAGAGCATTCGCTTTGCACAAATAGACCAAGCAAGAAGTAGAGTTGGCTACTTGACTTTGTCCATTTCATCCTTATAAGAGGATAGGTAAGCATAACTCAGAATTTGTTTTAATTGTAGGACATTGATGCAAATTTTAAGTCAATAAATATAGTTTTAAGATACATATAAAAAGCAAGGACACACATGATGCACTTGAAATGAACTATTCATATATTACATATGTAGCATACACATCATTAAGTAAAGAAAAAGTTTCAACATATGCTACCAATGTCAATCCAAGTATCTCGTATTAGTATCCTTCACTTTGAATGTGAACCAAATAATCTTAATACTTATGCTTCTTATGTAAACATTATTAGACGAAGGACCAAATATGTTAGTTAGAAAGATTGTAACCATAAAACGGTTACTAGATGGCGGTTACTAACGGTTACCAAACCAAACCATCACAACGGTTGGATCATACCGTTTGGACATATATATATATGTATACATGTATCTTTTTAAGTTAATAGAAATTTACTTATTCATTTCAATACTTTGCAATCTATATACTTTGATCCCATACGTGCGGGGACAACATTGGCATCAAGCGTGGTTAATATGCGACTTCGTTTGGATACCATACAATTGCGAGACAAAACCAAAGGATACTGTGACAAAAAATTTTGTTTTTTCGGCAAGATTTTTTGTTTTCTCCACTTCCAAGAGAAACAAGATGATGAATAAGCATACGTAAAAGATAGTGCACCGATCATTTCGTAGGGATTGTAAACATTTACACCAAATGGATTGGTGGGGAAACCATTGTTGGCGACAACATAGGGAAGGAAGGAAGACACTTTGTTAGGGATAGAGCAAGTGGGTAAATACTTTGTGAAACCGGTTAATTCAAAACTCAAAGTAGAAGAAAAACGCACGATCATTCTGGCGGGAAAACGTTGTAGTGGAATAAAAATATGCGTGACAAGTTAGGAAGTGAAGCGCTTAGGTTTGTGTGGAGTAGTGTCGGGACGACACAAGGAAAACAACAACAACGGGAAAGGAATTGAAGCAAACATCTTGTTTGTTTAGTGTTGAATTACCATCTTGTACCAAGGTTTTGTACGTGGGAAGTTTGATCTTGGAGAAAAGAAATCAAATAACGTACAAGGAAGAAGGCGTTCTAGTGTGAATTAACAAGAAAGAAAGTCTTTTGATTGATAAATTGGTACAAACCAATTCGACAACCAAGAAGACTAGGGATTAGTTTTTGGTTAAGGAAGTTAGAAAAAGAAAGCGAGACTTTCTTGGGTCGTAACGAACCGGAAGGAAATAAACAAGGCGTTGGGACTTTGTTTTGGGCTCGTTAAAAAGGAGGCGAAACTTTGAAAGCAATTTGAAGAAACTTGGTGTTTTGATTTGGGGTAAAAAGTTCGAGACAAAGAAAAGGACAACAAGGGTGCGAGGCAAGGAAAGCGAAAGGAACCAAACTAGGGAATAACAAGAAGACGTTGGTAAACGATCTTACTAATGCAAGACAAAGGGAATACACTTGTGTTCATCACACCATCGAGGTCACAAGTTAAACTTTTATGGTCTTCATTTATAATAGAATAGTTATTTTCATACTATTAGGAAATCCCGAAAAACTATTTATTGATCCCGTATTACTAGGATTCCCGGAAGATTAGATATTCCCATTTTTAGAAATACCACACTAGGAAGGATAAAACCCATTAAAATTAGAAAGTGAAGATACTAAGCACTTTCAAGATGACCGTCGACGATATAGCAAGCACATCAACTACATCAAACCATAACACCTATTGCACAATATCAATGCCTAAGCTGAAAACACGACTTATGGGAAGCAATAGAACCAAAGATAGATACGCAAGTAGATGATAAGAAGGATAAGGCAACGACGCTTCTATATCAAGCGTTGCTGAAGATGTGATATTACAAGTAACGAGTTGTAAAACGGCTAAGGAATTATGGTATTCGCTAAAGAAAAGACACGTTGGAGAAGATAGAGTCTGAGAAAGTACGGTTACAATCATTGATGATTGGGTTTAGCTCACTCAGGATGAAGGAAGATGAGGCGGTGGATGCATTTCTGGCTAAACTTAAAGCTATGCCACGAAGGCAAAAGAATTAGGGAAAACTTTGGATGCTTCGCTTTTAGTACGAAAACTATTAGACTCCAGCATCCATAGAACAAACAAGTGATCTCGACGACATCACTTTAGATGAGATCACTGGAAGACTCAAGGCATTTGAGGAAAGGATAAAGCTCCGGAAAGGAGGACAAGTAGAAAGCCAAGAAAACCTATTATTCACACATGGCGAACACTCTGGAAACAGGAACGTTTTACAAATGTGGAGGAAATCAAATTTCTCACGAGGGAAGCGCAGAATAATAGAAATAGAAACAACTCACAAGGAGGAACTCAAATCACAAAGAGAGTTGGATAAGAATAAAAGTGAGTGGGTGAAGTAAGGTAAAGTGTTACAAGTGTCATAAACTTGGACATCTTAAAAGGATTGTAGAGGAACATCGAAGAACTTCAGGAACAATCAAACCTTATCTTGAGGACGATGAACCATCACTTTTAATGACTATGCACTGCGAACAGGAAAATGTCGTTGAATGAAGAACAAATTCAACCAGGAAAATATGCTAAAACGGCCAAGCATATGGTATTTAGATAATGGTGCAAGAAGTAACCATATGGCGGGAATAAAGAGTCATTTTAGGGATATTGATGAAACGTGAACGAGCGTTTTGGAGATGGATCGTATGTACAAATAATGGGTGAGGGTCTATATTATTGGTTGTAGAACCAGAACGAAGGTAGTATCGGATGTATACTACATACCAAACCTCAAGAGCAACATACTTAGTCTAGGACAACTTACGGAAATAGGTTGTAAGGTCATTATGGATGGAAACAAGTTGACTTTCTATGATAAGAACAAGAAGTTGTTGATGAAGGTTGAAAGATCTAATAATCGACTCTACAAGATTCAATTACAGATAGAAGCACCTATATGTCTCTTAGCAAATATAGATAACCAAGCATGGTTATGGCATGCTAGATTAGGTCATCTAAACTTTGACGATATTAACAAGATGACTAGGAGAGGTCTAGTAGAAGGGATTCCAAGGATAAATCATGCCGGGCAGATTTGTGACGCATGTTTATTAGGAAAACACAGTAGAACACCATTTCCAAATCAAGCTAAATTCAGATCAAAGAACCCGTTGGACTTAGTATATGGAGACCTTTGCGGTCCTATAAGTCCAGCAACACACTCAGGAAAGAAATTTAGTTTCTTGTTAGTGGATGATTTGCGTTTTATGTGGGCCTACTTTCTAACATCGAAAGATGAGGCATTTAGTACCTTCAATGAATTTAGATAGAAGATAGAAATGGAGATGAGATAGAAAGTAAGGATGCTAAGAACGGATAGAGGTGGTGAATTCACATCAAATGAATTCACAAGGTACTCTAAGGAAAATGGAATAGCATGCCAGTTGACAGCACCTTACTCCCCACAACAGAATGGAGTAGTGGAGAGAAGAAATAGGACAGTGTTATCAACTACGAGGAGTATGATGAAAGCGATGAAGTTACCCTTAACTTTTTGGGCGGAAGCAGTTAAACATGCGATTTACATACTCAATAGGGTACCTACGAGGGCCCTGACAGATAAAATTCCATATAAGGTGCAACAACCCGCATGTTCGGGTTACTTTTCATTTTTTTGAAAAGTTACTATTCACTTTTACTATTCACTTTCACTATTCATCCCATAAAATTTTTATTTCTCATTCTTGTAAGTTAATTTATTTTAGTAATAACCTGAGAGTTTGACAATCGTTAGATCATCTTCGCAAAAGTTATTTAGAAAACATCGTCTTAAAGTTTCGTTTTGGTGAGCACCATTTAAACATCCGCACATAACAAAAAACCAACTCGACAATTTTTTCACATCAGATTAATTTTAGATCACTCATAATAAATTTTTAATATTTCATTTAAATCTTACCAAATAAACCACGAGCGTACGAGACTAAACTTACGTTTTAAACAATTCTACTTTGACCCAGACTTAACCATTCATGCACTGTATTTGCTAAGATTTTCAGACACTTTTACATTTTTTTGGAAAAGTCAAACATATTTCCCTCCTCCTTTGACCATAAAAAATTAACCTTGTACGTTCTACATTTTTGCTTAAATCGCGTAACTTTTAGACTTCACGAATAACTGTTAAGTTATCCCACGTATAACGAAAACCACATTTTGACATCTCATATCACTTATAGACTAATTTTAGTCTACTTTAAATAAATTCACGGTTATTTCCCTGAAATCTCGTTCTTTTCTAATACACTGCATTTTTCACGTATTTAGCCTACGTTTACAGTTTTAACAGGGTTTACGCGACCAATTAAAATTATCACTCGTTTTTATAAGATAATAATGATTATATTGATGATTTTAATCATTCCTATAAGTTTCATATTTTTACGATACCTGGTTTTACGTTTCGTGACTTAACGGACTTCTGATTAGCGATTAACGAACCAAAACTCACTCGTAACCAAGATAATACCAAGACTATCCACCTAAGTCATCTTATCTCCATAAGAACGACTTTAGGGAGGGGAGTCATCATATTGGTGGCTCGATCCTAACCATGCTTCATTTAGATCATTACTAGTGTCTAAACTTAACCATGGTTAACATTTAACCCAATATATGGTTAACCAAACTTTTCCTCCTATAAATACAAAGCAAATCACTTCACAAAAATTACACCACACCTTCTTAACATCTAAAGTCCTAAACCTAAGGCATTTCTTATAGATATTGTAAGAACATTCATGTGTTCTTAAAGAAAAACTAGGTTTTGATCTTTGTTCTTGGAAGTTTTCAAGAAAGAGTCGTTATAATCTTCAAATAACTTCAAGTCTCCAAAAAGATGTTGTTATAATCTTCTAGTATCCTTCGAGCTTTCAAGAAGGCATTGTTATAATCTTCAAATTTCCTCGGGTTTTCGAAGATTACAAATTCCACGTCGAAGCTCCGCTCATATTTCTTTTTTCCCATAATACTCAAGCATTCTATATTAAGGTAAGTATTTCTAAGACTCAAAATTATTTAAATACTTATAAACTTTGTTAGTTTATTTATTGTATTTATAAACTCTTAATATATCATGTAATCAAGTAATCAAAATACATGTGTTACGTATTGAGCACTACCACACCAGGGAGCTTCATGTGAAGGGTTTCATTTGGGTAAATGGATTGACGAGTTGCTGGATTTACGAATTAAAGTGTACTAGCTCCTCGAATGTTTACTACATGACCTCTGAATTGTGATGGCCCGAACGGTAGTACGATATATAAACTAAACATGTTTTCACATACTAAACCGGTTCTATAAACAATACCCAAACAACCATGGAGTACATCATGATCGATATAAGGAGTTATATATAGACACGTTTATGCTTTTGCATCATTATTCCATAATCTAAGACATGAAACGATATTCTAGGTTGCTCATAGAGGTTCTCACGGCATATCCATCTTCCTCACTATACATTTGCTATCATTTACTTTGAGGTGAGTTCATAGCCCCACTTTCTATTACTTAATTGTTTTACAAACCCTTGGGGGAGATACATGCTTTATTTTTAAACCGAACACATTGCTTTGAAACTATATGTTTATCTGAACCGAATCTTTATTTATGCTAAGTAACAGTATTGCCATATGTGAATCACATTTATATAATTATGTGCATAAATAATTGTATCAAACCAAAGCGGGCTCAAGTATCATATACTTGAGGCAGTCGTATCAAACAAAAGCGGGCTCAAGTATCACGTATTGAGGAAGCCGTATCAAACAAAAGCAGCTCAAGTATCACGTATTGAGGCAACCGTATTAAACAAAAGCGGGCTCAAGTATCACGTATTGAGGCAGCCATATCAAACAAAATCGGGCTCAAGTATCACGTACTTGAGGCACCGGTATCAAACAAAAGTGGGCTCAAGTATCATATACTTGAGGCATCCGTACCAAACAATAATAACTGTTTTGTTTTCAACATTATGGGTGTATAACAACGTAACCCACACAAACATTATGTGTTCAACTGATTTCCTAAACTCTATGAATTTCACTCAACCTTTGTGTTGACAGTTTTAAGCATGTATTTCAGGTTCATATTGTACGAGGCTGGCATGGAGGAGCCCGGATACTCAAGGAGGCTATAAATTTTATTATCACTCGAAAACCCATTTAATGTATTTTGTAAACTTGGAATCAACTGGGACCTATTTTGTAAACTCTTATATATTTAAATAATTTGAATGATAAATCCTTTTTAAAACGTCTCCTTTAGAGATCGTTTTCTATTGTTATGATTGTTGTGCCATGAAGTAACACCCAGTTTGAATTCCGCTGCGTATCACGAAGTTGGGGGTGTTACAGATTGGTATTAGAGCCACAGTTATAGAGAAACGGGTCTAATCGAGACCTAAATTATAACCACTTTTACTAACAAAACATTTTATAGCCTTTTGCTCTCCGTGCCTTCCATCCTCCAGACGATTATGTGACTTCTAGGTAGTTTATGCTACACAAACATACTAGTATATTGATATATACACTCGACATATTTTCAATCATTTTATCAAAATGATAGACGAAACATATCTGCGTATGCCAATTCTAAGGCATTACGACACAATCATATTTTCCCAATCATGTATCTACTCGTGCATTTTAGGATTACGAAACTTTATCCAAGACATTGTAACCGATTACATTGGTCTTTCCTACTTCCCAGACATTGTGAGATATAATTGTCTCATTCATTTTTCAAGACACTGTGAGATACAGTGGTCTCTATTACACTCTCTGTAAATCATACAGTGGTCTTTATTATATTCTCAGACACTGTAAATCTTACAGTGATCTCAATTACATCCCAGACACTGTAAATGAAGCAATTAACTCATTTATTCCTTAGACATTGTGAGTTACACAATGATCTCTCCATCATTTCTTAAGACATTGTGAGTTACACAATGATCTCTCCATCATTTCTCAGACATTGTGAGTTGCACAATGGTCTTTATTATTTCCTAGACATTGTGAGTTGCACATTGGTCTCAACTATTTCTCAGACATTGTGAGTTACACAATGGTCTCAACTATTTCTTAGATATTGTGAGTTGCACAATGGTCTCTATTATTTCCTAGACATTATGAGTTACACAATGGTCTCAACTATTTCTCAGACATTGTGAGCTGCACAATGGTCTCAACTACTTCTCAGATATTTTAAGTTATACAATAGACTCTAGAAATTATCTTATAAAACACTATACGACATGGCATTCATCCTAAAACCACCTAAGACATGATCAACTTTGGAAATGGTTTGGATAACCACTTGCCACTATCAAGACTTTCCTACAAACGACAATTATCACATCATTATAAACCATTTCACATCAACAACATCTTATACATTTAGATTATCAACTTAAGCCACCACCAAAAACATAAAATGCTACATAACACATTCTATGACCCGAAACTTAAGAACGCAAAGATTAGAATTCGGCGCATATACCCACATTTTCCTAGACAATTCAACATCGGATTACACACACTGAATTTCGGGATGGAATTTCCATTAAAGTGGTGAGACAGTAACAACCCGCATTTTCGGGTTACTTTCCATTTTTTTGAAAAGTTACTATTCACTTTTAATATTCACTTTCACTATTCATCCCGTAAAATTTTTATTTCACGTTCTCGTAAGTTAATTTATTTTATTAATAACCTGAGAGTTTGACAATCGTTAGATCATCTTCGCAAAAGTTATCAAGAAAACATCGTCTTAAAGTTTCGTTTTGGTTGGAGCACCATTTAAACATCCCGCGCATAACGAAAACCAACTTTGACAATTTTTCTCACATCAGATTAATTTTTAGATCACTTATAATCAATTATAGAATTTTTAAGATTTCATTTAAATGTTACCAAATAAACTCGGGCGTTGAGACTAAACTTACGTTTTAAACAATTCTACTTAGAACCAGACTAAACCATTCCTGCACTGTATTTTCTAAGATGTTCAGACACTTTTACATTTTTTGGAAAAGTAAAACATATTTCCCTCCTCCTTTGACCATAAAGAAATTAACCTTGTACGTTCTACATTTTTGCTTAAATCGCGTAACTTTTAGACTTCACGAATAACTGTTAAGTTAACCCACGAATAACGAAAACCACATTTTGACATCTCATATCACTTATAGACTAATTTTAGTCTACTTTAAATAAATTCACGGTTATTTCCCTGAAATCTTGTTCTTTTCTAATACATTGCATTTTTCACGTATTTAGCCTACGTTTACAGTTTTAACAGCGTTTACGCGACCCATTAAAATTATAACTAATTTTTATAAGATAATAATGAGTATATTGATGATTTTAATCATTCCTATAAGTTTCATATTTTTACGATACCTGGTTTTACGTTTCGTGACTTAACGGCTTACAGTTAGCGATTAACGGAACCAAAACTCACTCCGTAACCAAGATAATACCAAGACTATCCACCTAAGTCATCTTATCTCCATAAGAACGACTTTATGGAGGGGATTCATCATATTGGTGGCTTGATCCTAACCATGCTTCATTTAGATCATTACAAATGTCTAAACTTAACCATGGTTAACATTTAACCCAATATATGGTTAACCAAACTTTTCGTCCTATAAATACCAAGCAAATCACTTGACAAAAATTTCAACACACCTTCTTAACATCTAAAGTCCTAAACCTAAGGCATTTCTTATAGATCTTGTAAGAACATTCATGTGTTCTTAAAGAAAAAACTAGGTTTTGATCTTTGTTCTTGGAAGTTTTCAAGAAAGAGTCGTTATAATCTTCAAATAACTTCAAGTCTCCAAAAAGACATTGTTATAATCTTCTATTATCCTTCGAGCTTTCAAGAAGGCGTTGTTATAATCTTCAAATTGCCTCGGGTTTTTGAAGATTACAAATTCCACGTCGAAGCTCCGCTCATATTTCTTTTTTCCCATAATACTCAAGCATTCTATATTAAGGCAAGTAGTTATAAGACTCAAAATTATTTAAATACTTATAAACTTTGTTAGTTTATTTATTGTATTTATAAACTCTTAATATATCGTGTAATCAAGTAATCAAAATACATGTTTTACGTATTGAGCACTACAACACTAGGGAGCTTCATGTGAGGGGTTTCATTTGGGTAAACGGATCGACGAGTTGCTGGATTTACGAATTAAAGTGTCCTATCTCCTCGAATGTTTACTACATGACCTCTGAATTGTGATGGCCCGAACGGTAGTACGATATATAAACTAAACATGTTTTCACATACTAAACCGGTTCTATAAACAATACCCAAACAACCATGGAGTACATCATGATCAATATAAGGAGTTATATATAGACACGTTTATGCTTAAGATCATTTATTTCATAATCTAAGACACGAAACGATATTCTAGGTTGCTCGTAGAGGTTCTCACGGCATATCCATCTTCCTCACTATACATTTGCTATCATTTACTTTGAGGTGAGTTCATAGCCCCACTTTCTATTACTTAATTGTTTTACAAACCCTTGGGGGAGATACATGCTTTATTTTTAACCGAACACATTGCTTTGAAACTATATGTTTATCTGAACTGAATGTTTATTTATGCTAAGTAACAGTATTGCCATACGTGAATCGCATTTATATAATTATGTGCATACATAATTGTATCAAACCAAAGCGGGCTCAAGTATCATATACTTGAGGCAGCCGTATAAAAAAAAAGCGGGCTCAAGTATCACGTATTGAGGCAGCCGTATCAAACAAAAGCGGGCTCAAGTATCACGTACTGTATCAAACAAAAGCCGGTTCAAGTATCACGTACTTGAGGCAGCCGTATCAAACAAAAGCGGATCAAGTATCATATCCTTGAGACAGCCGTACCAAACAATAATAACTGTTTTGTTTTCAACATTATGGGTGTATAACAACGTAACCCACACAAACATTATGGGTTCAACTGATTTCCTAAACTCTATGAATTTCACTCAACCCTTGTGTTGACAGTTTTAAGCATGTATTTCAGTCCATATTTAATACGAGGCAGTACCCGGAGGAGCACGGATAATCAAGGAGGCTATAAATTTTATTATCATTCGAAAACCCATTTAATGTATTTTGTAAACTTGAAACCAACTGGGACCTATTTTGTAAACTCTGATATATTTAAATAATTTGAATGATAAATCCTTTTTAAAACGACTCCTTTAGAGATCGTTTTCTATTGTTATGACTGTTGTGCCATTAAGTAACACCCAATTTGAATTCCGTTGCGTATCACGAAGTTGGGGGTGTTACATGAGGCAATCTACAACAGAAAACCGAATCTGGAAAACCTAAGAATATTCGTATTCACAACTTATGCAAAGATAACAATACCTCACTTAAAGATGATGGACGACAGAAGCATACCAATGATTTACTTAGGAGTAGAGGAAGGATCAAAAGCATGTAGGTTATATGATCCAATAGCCAAGAAGAAACATGTTAGTAGGGACATAAAGTTTATGGAAACAAAACCGTGGGATTGGAATAAAGATGAAGAGGATACGAGTACACAAGACATATTTTGGACTAGTTTTGTGGTAGAAGGAGTTGACAATGAAAACCTTACACCAGTCAACACAGAAACATGTTAGTAGGGACGTAAAGTTTTGTGGTAGATAGTAATGATACGAAGATACCAATGGATACCGGTACTAAGTTGCTCAAGGCGGAAGATGGAAACTCAGTTGACGCAACTTATTACAGAAGCTTAATCGGAAGTCTCAGGTACTTACTACATACAAGACCAGATCTTAGTTACTCAGTCGGACTACTCAGCAGATTCATGCAAGACCCGAAGGATCATCACCTGAAGGCAGTAAAGCAAGTAATCCGATATATCAAAGGAACAAAAGAGCATGGCATGATATACAAGCAAGAAGGCGGCTGCAAGATTACAAGTTACAGCGACAGTAGTTATGGAATCAACACTGACCAAGGAAAAGGAACTACTAGGATAGTTTTTTATTTTGGAGAGTCACCGATTACCTGGTGTACTCAGAAGCAACAAACAGTAGCGCTATCATCATGTGAAGCAACAAACAGTAGCGCTATCATCATGTGAAGCAACAAACAGTAGCGCTATCATCATGGTTAACCAAACTTTTCGTCCTATAAATACCAAGCAAATCACTTGACAAAAATTTCAACACACCTTCTTAACATCTAAAGTCCTAAACCTAAGGCATTTCTTATAGATCTTGTAAGAACATTCATGTGTTCTTAAAGAAAAAACTAGGTTTTGATCTTTGTTCTTGAAGTTTTCAAGAAAGAGTCGTTATAATCTTCAAATAACTTCAAGTCTCCAAAAAGACATTGTTATAATCTTCTATTATCCTTCGAGCTTTCAAGAAGGTGTTGTTATAATCTTCAAATTGCCTCGGGTTTTTGAAGATTACAAATTCCACGTCGAAGCTCCGCTCATATTTCTTTTTTCCCATAATACTCAAGCATTCTATATTAAGGTAAGTAATTATAAGACTCAAAATTATTTAAATACTTATAAACTTTGTTAGTTTATTTATTGTATTTATAAACTCTTAATATATCGTGTAATCAAGTAATCAAAATACATGTTTTACGTATTGAGCACTACAACACTAGGGGAGCTTCATGTGAGAGGTTTCATTTGGGTAAACGGATCGTAACGAGTTGCTGATTTACAATTAAAGTGTCCCATCTCTCGAATGTTTACTACATGACCTCTGAATTGTGATGGCCCGAACGGTAGTACGATATATAAACTAAACATGTTTTCACATACTAAACCGGTTCTATAAACAATACCCAAACAACCAAGGAGTACATCATGATCAATATAAGGAGTTATATATAGACACGTTTATGCTTTCACATCATTATTTCATAATCTAAGACACGAAACGATATTCTAGGTTGCTCGTAGAGGTTCTCACGGCATATCCATCTTCCTCACTATACATTTGCTATCATTTACTTTGAGGTGAGTTCATAGCCCCACTTTCTATTACTTAATTGTTTTACAAACCCTTGGGGGAGATACATGCTTTATTTTTAAACCGAACACATTGCTTGGAAACTATATGTTTATCTCGAATGAATGTTTATTTATGCTAAGTAACAAGATTTTAATTGCTACGTGAATCGCATTTATATTATTATGTGCATACATAATTGTATCAAACCAAAGCGGGCTCAAGTATCATATACTTCGAGGCGCGTATAAAAAAAAAGCGGCTCAAGTATCACGTATTGAGGCAGCCGTATCAAACAAAAGCGGGCTCAAGTATCACGTATTGAGGCAGCCGTATCAAACAAAAGCGGGCTCAAGTATCACGTACTGTATCAAACAAAAGCCGGTTCAAGTATCACGTACTTGAGGCAGCCGTATCAAACAAAAGCGGATCAAGTATCATATCCTTGAGACAGCCGTACCAAACAATAATAACTGTTTTGTTTTCAACATTATGGGTGTATAACAACGTAACCCACACAAACATTATGGGTTCAACTGATTTCCTAAACTCTATGAATTTCACTCAACCCTTGTGTTGACAGTTTTAAGCATGTATTTCAGGTCCATATTGTACGAGGCTGGCACGGAGGAGCACGGATAATCAAGGAGGCTATAAATTTTATTATCATTCGAAAACCCATTTAATGTATTTTGTAAACTTGAAACCAACTGGGACCTATTTTGTAAACTCTGATATATTTAAATAATTTGAATGATAAATCCTTTTTAAAACGACTCCTTTAGAGATCGTTTTCTATTGTTATGACTGTTGTGCCATTAAGTAACACCCAGTTTGAATTCCGTTGCGTATCACAAAGTTGGGGGTGTTACATGAGGCAATCTACAACAGAAAACCGAATCTGGAAAACCTAAGAATATTCGTATTCACAACTTATGCAAAGATAACAATACCTCACTTAAAGATGATGGACGACAGAAGCATACCAATGATTTACTTAGGAGTAGAGGAAGGATCAAAAGCATGTAGGTTATATGATCCAATAGACAAGAAGAAACATGTTAGTAGGGACATAAAGTTTATGGAAACAAAACCGTGGGATTGGAATAAAGATGAAGAGGATACGAGTACACAAGACATATTTTGGACTAGTTTTGTGGTAGAAGGAGTTGACAATGAAAACCTTACACCAGTCAACACAGAAACATGTTAGTAGGGACGTAAAGTTTTGTGGTAGATAGTAATGATACCTTGAAGATACCAATGGATATCGGTACTAAGTTGGTCAAGGCGGAAGATGGAAACTCAGTTGACACAACATATTATTACGGCTTTTAATCGGAAGTCTCGGTACTACTACATACTAGACCGCATCTTAGTTACTCAGTCGGACTACTCAGCAGATTCATGCAAGACCCGAAGGATCATCACCTGAAGGCAGTAAAGCAAGTAATCCGATATATCAAAGGAACAAAAGAGCATGGCATGATATACAAGCAAGAAGGCGGCTGCAAGATTACAGGTTACAGCGACAGTAGTTATGGAATCAACACTGACCAAGGAAAAGGAACTACTAGGATAGTTTTTTATTTTGGAGAGTCACCGATTACCTGGTGTACTCAGAAGCAACAAACAAAGAGCGCTATCATCATGTGAAGCAACAAACAGTAGCGCTATCATCATGTGAAGCAACAAACAGTAGCGCTATCATCATGGTTAACCAAACTTTTCGTCCTATAAATACCAAGCAAATCACTTGACAAAAATTTCAACACACCTTCTTAACATCTAAAGTCCTAAACCTAAGGCATTTCTTATAGATCTTGTAAGAACATTCATGTGTTCTTAAAGAAAAAACTAGGTTTTGATCTTTGTTCTTGGAAGTTTTCAAGAAAGAGTCGTTATAATCTTCAAATAACTTCAAGTCTCCAAAAAGACATTGTTATAATCTTCTATTATCCTTCGAGCTTTCAAGAAGGTGTTGTTATAATCTTCAAATTGCCTCGGGTTTTCGAAGATTACAAATTCTACGTCGAAACTCCCCTCATATTTCTTTTTTCCATAATACTCAAGCATTCTATATTAAGGTAAGTAGTTATAAGACTCAAAATTATTTAAATACTTATAAACTTTGTTAGTTTATTTATTGTATTTATAAACTCTTAATATATCGTGTAATCAAGTAATCAAAATACATGTTTTACGTATTGAGCACTACAACACTAGGGAGCTTCATGTGAGGGGTTTCATTTGGGTAAACGGATCGACGAGTTGCTGGATTTACAATTAAAGTGTCCTATCTCCTCGAATGTTTACTACATGACCTCCAATTGTGATGGCCCGAACGGTAGTACGATATATAAACTAAACATGTTTTCACATACTAAACCAGTTCTATAAACAATACCCAAACAACCATGGAGTACATCATGATCAATATAAGGAGTTATATATAGACACGTTTATGCTTTCGCATCATTATTTCATAATCTAAGACACGAAACGATATTCTAGGTTGCTCGTAGAGGTTCTCACGGCATATCCATCTTCCTCACTATACATTTGCTATCATTTACTTTGAGGTGAGTTCATAGCCCCACTTTCTATTACTTAATTGTTTTACAAACCCTTGGGGAGATACATGCTTTATTTTTAAACCGAACACATTGCTTTCAAACTATATGTTTATCGAATCAATGTTTATTTATGCTAAGTAACATATTGCCATCGTGAATCGCATTTATATAATTATGTGCATACATAATTATACCAAACAAAAGCGGGCTCAAGTATCATATAGGAAGCGGTAATAAAAAAAAGGGCTCAAGTATCACGCATTGAGGCGTAGTATCAAACAAAAGCGGGCTCAAGTATCACGTATTGAGGCAGCCGTATCAAACAAAAGCGGGCTCAAGTATCACGTACTGTATCAAACAAAAGCCGGTTCAAGTATCACGTACTTGAGGCAGCCGTATCAAACAAAAGCGGATCAAGTATCATATCCTTGAGACAGCCGTACCAAACAATAATAACTGTTTTGTTTTCAACATTATGGGTGTATAACAACGTAACCCACACAAACATTATGGGTTCAACTGATTTCCTAAACTTTATGAATTTCACTCAACCTTTGTGTTGATAGTTTTAAGCATGTATTTCAGGTCCATATTGTACGAGGCTGGCACGGAGGAGCACGGATAATCAAGGAGGCTATAAATTTTATTATCATTCGAAAACCCATTTAATGTATTTTGTAAACTTGAAACCAACTGGGACCTATTTTGTAAACTCTGATATATTTAAATAATTTGAATGATAAATCCTTTTTAAAACGACTCCTTTAGAGATCGTTTTCTATTGTTATGACTGTTGTGCCATTAAGTAACACCCAGTTTGAATTCCGTTGCGTATCACGAAGTTGGGGGTGTTACATGAGGCAATCTATGAAAACCGAATCTGGAAAACCTAAGAATATTCGTATTCACAACTTATGCAAAGATAACAATACCTCACTTAAAGATGATGAATGACGCATACCATGATTTACACTTAGGAGTAGAGGAAGGATCAAAAGCATGTAGGTTATATGATCCAATAGCCAAGAAGAAACATGTTAGTAGGGACATAAAGTTTATGGAAACAAAACCGTGGGATTGGAATAAAGATGAAGAGGATACGAGTACACAAGACATATTTTGGACTAGTTTTGTGGTAGAAGGAGTTGACAATGATTACCTTCAACCACAGTAAACATGTTAGTAGGGACGTAAAGTTTTGTGGTAGATAGTAATGATACGAAGATACCAATGGATACCGGTACTAAGTTGCTCAAGGCGGAAGATGGAAACTCAGTTGACGCAACTTATTACGTAAACTTAATCAAGTCTCGGTACTTACTACATACAAGACCGATCTTAGTTTCTCAGTCGGACTACTCAGCCAATTCATGCAAGACCGAAGGATCATCACTGGCAGCAAAAAGCAAGTAATCCGATATATCAAAGGAACAAAAGAGCATGGCATGATATACAAGCAAGAAGGCTGCAAAGATTACAGGTCAGCGGTAATAGTTATGGAATCAACTTCAATCAAACGGAACTACTAGGATAGTTTTTTATTTTGGAGAGTCACCGATTACCTGGTGTACTCAGAAGCAACAAACGTAGTATCATCATGTGAATCAGAATCCATGCTGCTTGCAGCAGCATGTCAAACCTTATGGTTAAAGCGATTGCTTAGTGAATTAACTGGATGGGAAGAGAAAAGGATAACACTGAAGGTCGACAACGTTTCAGAAATAGCACTCGTCAGGAACCCAGTTTTTCTTGGAAGAAGCAAGCACATCGATATTCACTACCATTTCATTCGTTAAAGCGTAGAGAATGGGCACATCAATGTGGAACATGTCAGCAGAGAACTACAAAGAGCAGATATTCTAACGAAGAATCAACCAAGATTGAAGTTCGTGACTATGCGACAAATGCTCGGAGTTCAAGATTTAGGACGAAGCAACGATCAAGATTAAGGAGGAGAATGTGAACCAAATAATCTTAATACTTATGCTTCTTATGTAAACATTATTAGACGAAGGACCAAATATGTTAGTTAGAAAGATTGGAACCATAAAACGGTTACTAGATGGCGGTTACAAACAGTTACCAAACCAAACCATCACAGCAGTTGGATCATACCGTTTGGTAATATATATATACTCGTATACATGTATCTTTTTAGAAGTTAATAGACAATTTTACTTATCCATTTCAATACTTTGCAATCTATATACTTTGATTTATACGTGGGACAACATTGAATACCCACTCCAAACTCAAAAAATATATGACAAGTAAAACTAAACATGGAAAATTTCTAGGAGAAATTGTGTTTCATGAACTAATCTCTCGCTCAAATGGCTCTTTAGCACCTATTGTAGTACAGGCTGTCCATATTGGCAAGCTCGATCGGTTTCACACATAATATCTACTCTAGTATCTAACTTGATAATTAATATATATACACTTTATGTTATCAAACATAGTAGTACATAAAGCTCTGATGCTTGCTTTGTTTATGTAATAAAAAACATATAAACGGATGATTAGCTCACAAATTAGAAAAATCAGAGGTAAATAAACAGTTATCCAGATGAACTATATATCCTTTCTACACGCTAAAATGAATGAAAATAGTAAAAATTATGTAATGATTTGGTATGTATTGTGGTACTTCGCCTAATTTCATTATCTAATATCACATGAAAACTATAAGATTCTTATCTCCATTAAGCTAGACTTACCTATATGCAAACTTAATACTAATTCATTTTGTGCTGTAAGAATCTTTAATATTGTCATTATTGAACAATATTTCTATTAATCTATATATTAGGTCTTTGGTTTTACACATATTAAAGTACTTGTATGTTTATAGAAAAGTTTTCATATAACATAAATGTGCCTACACACACAAGATAATTTCATGTTATCAGCAGTTACCCAACCCAACCATTTTGCTAACTTTAAGCATCTATTAGCCCACATTGTGTTATGTGCCTGCCACGGTAAAGTTTTTTGTGACTCTGAAATCACATGAAAACTAATGTAACACTGTTGCTAAATTTGCATTTGCATTGGTAGATAGAGATGCGATCCTTTACAAAGTAAGGAAAATTAAAAATCCTAGAAAGCCACTAACAATATGACAAGTGTCCCCCATTCAGTCCCTCCTTTTTTCTTATTAAATTCGGTTAGGGGGTATTTTTGTCATTTTAACCCGTTTTTTATATTCCACACCAAATTTCAAACGCAAATAACTTTCAAACGACAAATTTTTACGAAAAACCGATTTCCTCATGATTTTTAAAATTCGATTTTCTTTAATTTGGTATAAATCTTGATAAATATTTTGAATTTTTTTTTACATATCAAATAGTTCTTGATTTTCTTGATATTTTTGGCATTTTCGGCCCTATTTTTTACCTTCATAAATGTCGAATCGTGAAAAACTTAAAGCATGCAAGTTATAGATTTTTTTCACTCTTTACTCAAAAATTTAAATCACTCAAATTCGATATCATATGGGTAAGATATCACACGTTAAAGATGGTGTTTTACTCATATTTGTTGCATACAAAGTGTTTGATGAAATGTCAAGCTTAGATTTCTAGTGTTAAAGTTGAGCAAAATGCACTAATTTTTGTCCCACAACGCATCATTAATCATTTATTAATGTAAAATTCAAAAAGTGATTTTTTTTAATAGTTAATGTTTTTAACTATTAAAACTGATGAACTGATGAACCAAACCAAAACTGATGAACCAAACCAAACTGTTTAAAAAAAAGCATAAAACCAAGACTGATGAACCTAACCAAACTGATGAACCAAACTAAAACTGATGAACCAAACCAAAACTGAAACTATGATTGGTGAACCAAACCAAACTGATGAACCAAACCAAACTGATGACCCAAACCAAAAACTGATGAACCAAACCAAAAGTGACGAACCAAACCAAAACTGAAACTATGATTGATGAAACAAACCAAACTGATGAACCAAACCAAAATCTGATGAACCAAACCAAAACTGATAAACCAAACCAAAACTGAAACTATGATTGATGAACCAAAATAAACTGATGAACAAAACAAAACTAACACCAACATGTTAAGTCGCTGCGATTTGATGAACCAAAATAAACTGATTAACTATGTTTGGTTTGGTTCATCAGTTTTGGTTTGATTCATCAGTTCATCCGTTTTGTTTGGTTCATCAGTTTTGGTTTGGTTCATCAGTTTTAATAGTTAAAAACTTTAACTATTAAAAAACATCACTTTTTGAGTTTTACATTAATAAAATGATTAATGATGCGTTGTGGGACAAAAATTAGTTCATTTAGCTCAATTTTAACACTAAAAATCTAAGCTAGACATTTCATCAAACACCTTGTGTGCAACAAATATGACTAAAACGTCATCTTTAACGTGCAATATCTCACTAATATCATATCGGATTTGAGTGATTCAAATTCCTGGGTAAAGAGTGAATCAAAATCTAAAACTTTTGTTTTTAAGTATTTTATGATACAATTTTAAGTTAAAAATAGGATCGAAAATAACATCAATCATGACCCAATGAATATGTCAAAAAAAAAGTTTCCAAATAGTTAAAAAGATTTATACCAAATTAAAGAGAATCGAATTTTAAAACTTATGGTGAAATCGGTTTTTACTAAGAGATATGTGTGTTTGAAATTTGTGGTGGAAAAGAAAAAATGGGTCAAAAGACCATATTACCCCTGGGCAGATTTTATGTATAATTTAGAGTGGGGGAAACGTGTCACACTATGAATTGGCTTTCTACACTTTTTAATTTTACCAACTTTGCAATAGATCCCTAACCTTGGCAGATATGTATACACAAGAACAGTGCACAAACTGCCATTTTGCTCCGGAATACATAAGGGCAATTTAAAAAACAATATATGTCGATTGAAACAGTAAGTGATAAACTAGCCATTAGATGCGAAATTAGTAGCAAAACTTCCCATTTCTGCAATTGACAGGCAAAACTAAACCTAAAACAGAGAAGAGCAAACTGTAGATTGGAAATACGACGTGAAAGTTGAATCACAATCATCATTTCACCGCTATTATCCAATGACTAAAAATTTTTTCGGAGTTGATTATCATACTAACGACCAAAACTTATTATTTGTATACGAAAAATGGTATACGAATCTGGTTATGTTATGGAAATACCTATGCGGACAAAAAACAAAATATCTTATGTTATTAGTCAAGAAGGTACTGCTAGTTGCTTATTTTATTAGTCAAAAAACAAAACAGCTTATGTTATTGGCGGGCTAATGAGTCTTTGGTAAGTTTCTTCCATTGTTCTGTTGTTTAACGTTACCTAACAGACATCTTGGACCATTATTCCTTAAATTAAAGTTAATAATGCAATATAAGTCGAGTCTTCCCACTCCCAAGTTTTCTTCAACAAAGAAAAGCAATACCTTGAGTTAATAATTTGAGCTATCATGTAAAGTATTTCATGCTAAACTGATAGTTAATAAATTGAATTATATTTGTTTATAAAAGGGAATATATGAATGTGCTCTATCTTAATTATAAATTGCAGCATTCGTTTGTATCGAACTTCTGTACCAAAATGCATGATTGAATATATGAATGTGCTCGTAATTGAATCAGATACATTAATAAAGAAAAGTAAAGATGTAATTTACAAGTTGCTTAAAACTAGGACAATTATTCCTTAAATTAAAAATTATAAAAATGAATAGTATGGCTATCAAAACTTGATTAGCTAGTATGTTCTCAATGAAAAGTCTTGGTCACCATAAAAATAATAAAAATTATAAGGAATCCGTGGACGCTATTTGCATGTCACGGACATTAACATGCAAAACTAAGTATAAAAAAACAATGCTTGTTCTTATAATTTTACGTAAACTTTCAAAAATGAAGCCACTACAAGCAATAATATACTTATCATCTTCCTGTCATATTTCTTTTCTCTTTTACGGTCTCGTGATAACATGTCTTACTTCCTACTTGTCTGCAGCACCGTGTAATGAGACTGATTATCACGCGTTTTTGTCATTCAAGTCAAAAATCACCCAAGATACATACCAAGTTCTAACCTCGTGGAACCATTCCTTTCCTTTCTGTGACTGGAGTGGTATTTCATGTGGAAAGCGGCACAAACGAGTGACTGCTACATTGTTTTGAAAGGCTTAGAAGGCTCATTGTCTCATGTAGGAAACCTCGCTTCCTCCGTGAGCTTCATCTCGAACAACACTTTCAAGGAACCATTCCTCATGAACTTGGTGGTCATCTAGGCTAGTCTTTTACTGTATACAAACAAATTCAGTGGAGTCATTCCAACAAACTTGTCTGGCTGCTCTAACCTCAAAGATCTTGACCTCGCTCTAAATGAGCTAGCAGGAAGCATACCCAAGGAGATTAGTTTACTCTCCAAACTTACTCGTCTTGTAATTGAAGACAATAAGTTAACAGGTGGAATCCCACCTTTCCTGGGGAATATTACATCAATGGAAGTCTTCGCTGCTCGCAGAAACCCGTTGGTGGGAGAATTCCGATACCTGGGTCATTGGAAAAGCTTGACGGTATTTCACTCTGGTGAGTGCAACTTATACGGAAGCATTCCTCATTCCATTTTCAACCTCTCACTCCTAGTTAATTTAACCATAGCTGAAAATCACCTCACTGGTAGTCTTCCTTCAGAAATTGGTAATCGGCTCCCAAATCTTGAGTTCCTTCAGTTACGGGATAACGAACTGACAAGAATTTTTCCACCTTCTATTTCTAATTCCTCTAAATTAGGAGTTCTTGAAATGAGCTCCAATAATTTTAGTGGGAAGTTGACAATGGATTTTTCAAAACTAAAAGATATTTATAAAATTAAATTAAGTTATAACAACTTCCATGGACGCGGAGAAGCTAATGACCTGAGGTTTGTTGATTCTTTGAAAAACTACACCAAATTAGTAACTTTACAGCTTTATAGTTGCAACCTTATAGGAGTGCTTCCGATATCAATAGGTAATTGTTGGATCGATATACTTTAATCAAACTAACTTAACTAGCTTGTTAAGGTTTAATAACCTCGGATAAATCCTAAGTTATTAACAAAGAAACACTGAGTAATCTTTATTAAGTACGCGGAATTTACTTAACAAAGCTAAGAAGAATAACTTTTATTATAAACTCTAAATGCTATTATGCGTATACTCTAATACAACTCTAAGATAATCGAACTTTCTCTAAAACTCTAATTCTAAAATCGTAAGTTATAAGTCATATATCTAATGCCAATCTAGGAGTCCTTTTATAGGCTCAAGGATATCCTAGTCGGTTTACAATTGATAACCTTGTATGACAAATAATCTAATACGTAATATTCTAGAGTTATTACTTTCTATAAACGAATATAACAGTTCTTTGTTCTTGCGATTACTGACTTTATTGTGCAAGTACTTTGACTTTATCTTTAGCAACTTTGACTCTTTGACTTTTTCCGTACTTTGCAAACTTACAGTACTTTGATATCTTCAGCTTTTGACATCTTCAGCACTTTCATATCCCAACAATCCTCCCCTAACTTGAATTCTACTTGTTTGACTTCAAGTTCCTTTGTGAATATATCTTTAATGCCTTTATCTTTTAAGAGACGGATTGTTTCTTAGTCATTAAGCTTTATCTCCGTAACATCTGTTCTTGTCAAAGTATCTCTTAGAATTGTTCTCTTCAGCAGAGATCCATCAAGCTCCATCTTTTCGAACACAGAAACATATGACAATTTGTACATTCAGTTTAAGTTGCATACTATTCTCATCACTTTCAAGTGAATCATTGAAAAAATAATGGATTTAGAACTCTTAACCAAAGCCATTATCTCCGGTAGCCAAATGTTTTGGTGTGTTAGACCATGGTACATCGAAAACCATATGATTTTTAGCAAACCACCAGCCTATCAACAGATTTGTTTTGTCTTTACCAAAAGTGTCCATTCGGACTGGTTAGTTCTTCTATCTAATGGTGAACTAATTACCAATAATGGTTTACCTTTACCACAAGCCATTTTCTTGTGGGCTAGCCAACTCTTCACATTACCGATATGGTGAGTTGAATACCATCCAACTTATTAGCAAGTTGTCAACTAAAACGGATTTGATATATCTTTACCGTATTGCTCATGGATTAGTCAATCCTTTTGTAACCATGGTGGATTGATAACCTATTGATGTTATCATCACAAAAACCATTTATTCAACCTTTAAAATATTTATTACTTAGCAAAAGGTTTCTTCTAAAATTTATTTAACTGGTTTAGTTCAGCAAACAGTACTTTGATGAAAGTATGTACATCAAGATACTTTGAATAAAAGTACTGATATATCAAAAAGAGTTTATTCAAATAAAATTCATACCAGTTATTGATCATTCTCAGCAATGGTAGTCCAGTTTATAAACAAGTTGATAACCATGGAAGCAGTTTCATTATCCTCTTCCACTTCCAATCCATGCTCTAGCATTCTTCTCATGAGCTCAACTGTGAGCGGGTATCTTCTTTCTCAAAATATGTGTATCATTGTTCCATTTTACAGCTCTAAAACATGAACTCCAGACTCTTCAAAGAATCTCCAAAGAACTATTTCCCAGTTTTCTTGATTCTTCCTGACATCATCATTGCTTTCTTCATCAGTTTCCCATATAGTTATGAGATCACCATGTAAAACCAAACCAATCCCTTCTAATGGATGATCTTCAAAATAAGCCTTCACAACATGATATAAATAGAATAGATCTACTCTATCAATAACATGCAGCAAATCCCATAACCTATTGAAAACTTTAAAACTTTCATCTTCCTTATAAAAATCCATGTAATCTCCATTCTTAGATTTCTCAACTTTGAAAACACCGATCTTTGATCATTCATCTTCATATCATCATCTTCCTTTGTATAATCAAAATCTACTACTCTGAGATAATTTTTCAATTCATCACTAGTCTCGCATCTTAATTCTACATTTTCTTTCTTTGAAAAACATCGTAACTTCGTTTTCTTTTTCTCTTTAAACTTTTCTTCCTTCAGTTTCAGTCGGTAGCTTCTTCTCTAAAATCTTTGATGCTCGCAACATTCTTCTTATAATCCTCCCTAGCAGACATCATAATCTTTTCATCTCTAAATAATTAAACTTCTGTAATCCTTTATACCCTTGACTTTTCAAATAATCCATCATAGCATTCCGTCGCCAATATTAGGTCTTCTTGGCATAAATCTAAAGGGGCGTAAAGGTTCAGTAGTTTCAAAGATCTAATTCATCTTGCACCTTTTGAGCTGCTTCTCTATTCAGAGCTTCTTGAGCTTCCTGTTCTTTTCTATCTTTAGCATCTAACTCTTCTTGAACTTTTCTAGCTGCAGCTTCATTCCTAGAAACTTCAATTGCTCTAAGTTCTGCCAAAGTGAGTTTCTTTTTCTTTGTTTCAACCAGAATACCTTTCCCTTTGTCTTTAGGATCAATGTCTGGTTGAGAAGCTCTTGGTTGTTCTTCTTCTTGTACATCTCTAATAGTAACTCCTCCTCTTGGTTGTGATAAATCTAATATTGTAGCAATTACTTCATCATCACTAGCAGAATGAATAGGTATGAATGTGAATTCCTCTTCTTCTTCTATAACAAATGTAGAAGGACCAGCTTCTTCTTCAAAATTCAACACCCTTGGAGTTATTACTTCTTGCCTAGATGTATCATGAAAATCAGTACTTTGATGTTCAGTACCTTGAACATCAGTACCTTGAACATCAGTACTTTGAACATCAGTACTTTGAACATCAGTACTTTGAACATGCACTTCTTCTTCTTGTTCCTCAGAATCTGAAATAATCTTTTCTGCAGTACTTACAGATTCTTTCTTCTTTGTAACATCTTCTTTCAAATTTTCTTTTGCTAAATTCCTCCCCAAGTTGACAGAAGATGACTTAGGAACCTTCTTTCGTTTGAATTCCTTTCGAAGTTGTTTACGACATTTGTTTTCCTCTTTAACCCATAAATTGAAACCTTGAATATAGGGTTTAATAAAATTTCTCAACCAAATATACCTACGTCTCAACTTCCTAAGTGCTTTAGCTTGAGACTCAACAGTCTTGTTCAATCGAACTAGCTCCTTTGTCAAAGCATAGTTATCCAAAGTTAATCCTTCACGAGGTATTGTATGATCAGTACTGTGAGGATGTGAATGTTCCTCCGAAACAGGAATAGAATGTTGTGGAGATGGAGTAGGTGTTCTTTCAATATCAGCTTGAACCTCAGGGCTTGAAGAAACAAGTACACCAGTAATGATGCAAGTACCTTCAAGAGAAGCCTTGAGAGCAGTATTTACTTGCGAAGACAGTACTTGTACGAATCAACACCTTCACTTTCTTCATCCTCTCCATCATCATTACGTACAGCTTGAACAACTTCCATCATTGTAGAAGTTAATGGAATATCTCCACCTCTGAACAAAGCACTTCTCCTAGCCATAAATGTAAAGATTTTGTCTTGTTGCACAATAACAATAACAAAGTAACAGGTTTTGGAACATCACCAATTGCTTATTTAAGAAAACCTGCACAAACCTTGGGTACATCAACCATTTTGACCCAGAAGAAATATGTGATAGCATCCCATCCAAAATAAGCTTTGAAAAATTAAACACTCTGTCTGTAGCTAAACCAACTACTGCGGATGCTATATTCACCCAAACGCTCCCAAGAAGTACTTTTAGAACTTATGCAATGAAGCAGTACATGAATCAAAAACTTCCATTGAGGACAGAATAATGCTTTCTTGAATGTTTGTTCTGTTAAAGACCCTTCATAACCAAGATTCCTAAAAGTATCCCAAATTAGTTGCTTGTCAAATCGAATAGCCCCATCTTCATCTCCAAATAATAAATCTTCTCGAATAGAGGCTTCTGTAATCTTGATAGTTCGTCCAGCAACTGTAGATCGAATATAGTATTCATCCTCCTCCATATTTTCTCTAGCATTAGCCCAAAATTCTTGAATCCATGGTTCAATAATATCCGGCTCAACTAAAAGAGCATAACTAATAGGCGACCCAGTAAGATTATCAACAATATCATAAAAAGCTATATTCGCCTCTGTTTTGTCCAAATTAGCCACCATATTGTGTTTTGAAACAGTTAAACGATTCGCCATTGTTGAATAAGTGAGCACAAGAATGAATTGATCGAAGAATAAAGAGATGGTGATTGGGAGATAAGTATGGAAAATATGTAAGGTAATAATATGAGAGGGAAAATCGGAAAGTAGTTATTTATAGGTAGGATTTGAAAAATCACAACCTATAATAACAAAGTTACCGTTATTATCAATTACCCATCAATATTACCGTTGGAACAGTACTTTAATACGACAAACAATACTTTCCACATAAGCAGTACTTTCCCAAGCAGTACTTTCTAAGCAGTACTTTCAGGAAAAAACAGTACTTTGCCAAAATTTCTTCATATAAACTAAGTAGCAACAAACATCCTCCCCTCAAGCAATACACATGACTATACTAACACCTTATAGTCCTCCCCTTAAACGAAGCTTAGTAGTTAATCATTCCAATGCTCACGACCAAGTGATTGAATCGTGACACATCAAAACCTTTTGTGAGTAGATCAACTACATTGTCATCCGTGTGAACCTTAACTACATTGATGAGCCTATGCTCATAACAATCTCTGATAAAGTGATGCCTAATCTGAATATGCTTTGTCTTGGAATGATATACAGGATTCTTAACAATACAAATTGTACTCTCATTATCAATATTGATAGGAGTATTTTTGAAATTGAACCCATAGTCCAAGAGTTGATTCTTCATCCACAAAACTTGACCACAACAACTTGCAGCAGCTACATATTCAGCTTCAGTAGATGATGTTGCTGCAATTGTCCGCTTTTGCATTGCCGTGAGACTAGCCTTCTTCCAAGATATTGACATCCACCAGTTGTGGATCTTCTATCATAATTATCACTAGCATAGTCACTATCTCCGAAAAGCGTCTAAGTGAAAAGGTGACTCTTTAGGATACCACAACCCCAACTTAGGTTGTTGTTTCAAATAACAGAAAATTCTTTTAACTGCATTCATGTGAGAGATCTTCGGTGAGACTTGATATCTTGCACATAGACAAACTGCAAACATGATATCAGGCCTTGATGCAGTAAGATACATAAGAGAGCCAATCATTGATCTATAAAGCTTGACTTCAACAGGGTGTCCATCTTCATCTTTACCCAATGAATTTATAGATTTAATAGGTGTAGTAACAGCCTTCATATCATCAAAATTGAATTTCTTAAGTATGTCAGTAACATACTTGTCTTGACTGATAAAAATACCTTCCTTTGACTGCTTAACCTGAAGTCCTAAAAAGAAAGTCAACTCTCCCATGGAACTCATTTGAAATTCTTTCTGCATCAGCTGCTCAAACTCCTTAACCATGGACTGTTTGGTAGCCCCAAAGATGATATCATCAACATAAACTTGAACTAACATGATATCTTTCTTATCTCTTGATAAACAAAGTCTTGTCAATAGCTCCCTTCTATATCCATGTTGCAATAAGAATGTGGAGAGTCTCTCATACCAAGCTCTAGGTGCCTGATGAAGGCCATAAAGAGCCTTAACAACCTTGTAGACTTTGTTTGGATGTTTAGGATCTTCAAAACCAGGAGGTTGTTTGACATAAACTTCCTCTGTAATCTTGCCATATAAAAAGGCACTTTTAACATCCATCTGATAAACTTGAAAGCCCATATAAGAAGCAAAGGCAAGAAATATTCGAATAGCTTCTATTCTTGCTACGGGAGCAAATACCTCATCATAATCTACCCCTTCCTCCTGTCTATAACCCTGAGCAACTAACCTTGCCTTGTTTTTAATAACATTTCCTCTTTCATCTCTTTTCACCCAACTCTAAAACCCACTGGTTCCAATAACTCTCTTCCCATATGGAAGATCACATAAAACCCAAACTTCTTGAAGTTTAAATTGAAGAAGTTCTTCCTGCATAGCTTCAACCCAGCTTTCTTTAGTCAAAGCTTGAGCAATATTCTTGGGTTCCTCTTGAGAGATGAAACAAGTAAATAAGCAGGTTTGATGGTCCTTATGATTCAGCCTGTTTTGTTTATACACAAAGCTAAGTAAAGCATTGTGAGGTTTTGTGAAACCCTTAGCTTTGTGTCTAGTCAGCACTCCAGAAGTAGAAGGACCAATGATTTGATCAGAAGGATGATCCTTATGAGTTCTTAAGTTTGGAGACTGTGGAACATCATAATTATCATCTAAATTAGTAACATCAGCACCTTCATTGGAATTAGGGAAAATACCTTCATCTTCAAATTCATCATCAGTATCTTCTAATCCAGGCATGGTATGATCATCTAGATCATCTAAAGTACTGGCAACTGGTGCAGCAGTACTTTGTTCAAAAGTACTGTCCAAAGTACTGTAAGATAACTCTGCAGTCTTGTTCTTCTTCTTTGCCTCTTCATAAGCTCTCCTTTGTTCATCAGTGTAAGAATGTGCTAAAACATCTTGAAGAAGCATCTGATTAAGTTCCTCTTGAATAGATTGATCCTCAGCAGATAATGAGGATTGTGGTGCAACAGTACTTTGTTTTGAAGAAACAGTACTTTGCTTAGGAACAGCAGTACTTTGGTTTGAACTTACAAAATCTTTAGCAGGAACAGCATCAGGTCTAATATGAACATCATGAACAACATATTGGATATCATCTTCATTGTGCATAGGTTGATTTTCTTCTCTCACAGGAACATAATTCATTGAAGGAGATAAAATCTCAAGATCAAACATCCAATCAGGACCTTTACCTTTCTCATTGTCTTGATCTTCTAAAAACTCAACATGAAGACAATCTTGAACCTTCTTAGTAACTTTGTTGTATACTCTAAAGCCTTTACTGTTAGTGCAATAACCCAATAAGTATCCTTCTTCTGACTTGCCATCAAACTTCCCCAGATTATCAATAGTGTTTAAAATAGTAAGAGGGCAACCAAAAGGTTTCATAAAACGAATGTTGGGTTTAGTGCCCATCAGCAATTCATAGGGTGTCTTCATCTGTGGTTTAGTGACAGAGACTCTGTTAAGTACATAACAAGCAGTACTTACAGCTTCTGCCCAGAACTGAATAGGTAGGTGAGAATCTGCTAACATTGTTCTTGCTGCTTCAATCAAAGTCCTATTCTTCCTTTCTGCAACACCATTCTGTTGTGGTGTTCTTGCAATACTAAACTCCCTTTTTATGCCTTTGTTTGCACAAAATTCATCCATAAGTTTGTTCTTGAATTTAGTTCCATTGTCACATCTAATACCTCTAACCTTGAGTCTCAATTGGTTTTCAAGAGCAATAATCAGTGTCTGGATAGCATCAAAAGTATCATCTTTAAACCCAAAAAGAAAACCCAACTGAATCTACTACAATCATCAGTAACAACCAAACAGTACTTTTTCTTATTTAAACTTGCCACAGAGACAGGTCCAAATAAATCCATATGTAACAGCTCCAATGGTTCTCTAATAGTTCTTTCCTCAAGCTTCTTGCAGGAAGCTTTGTGTTGTTTACCCTTCTTGCATGCCAAACATGATTGATCATTCTTGTAAGTCTTTGAAGGTAGACCTCTAACTAAATTGCCTTTGACCAGTTTGTTGATATTCTTGAAATTAACATGGCCCAATCTTCTATGCCATTGATGTGCCTCTTCAGATGTTGCTTTAGCCACCAAACATGTGGCTGTACCATATGAATGTAGACTCTTCATGTCTAAACTATACACATCATTTGTCCTTGGTACTCTAAGTACTACCAAGTCATCATCAACAGGTTTAAAGTCAGAGGAAAGAATGAGACATTCTGTGTCAGTGAATAACACAGGATGCTTTTTATCACAAATTTGAGAGACTGACAACAAGTTGAACTTAAGCTCCTTCACATATCTGACATTTTCAAAATCGATTCTTCCAGCTTTAATTGTTCCTTTCCCAGTAATCCTTCCTCCATTGGGATCATTCCCAAATGCAACTTTTCCTCCACTAATCTTCCTAAAATCAGACAGGATCTCTTTGTCTCCTGTCATACTTCCAGAGCAACCACTATCCACAATAAGATGATCTTTAAGCTCCTCTTCTGGGTTGCCCTGCACATAAAGAAAAGAGTTAGAAACTTTTAGGAACCCAAGCCATTACTGACTTGTGTTCCCCTTTTGGAGTTACAAACTCAAATTCTTTGAGAATGTAATTCCCACTATCTTTCAAGTGATGATCCAAAATTATCTTTTGAGTTTTAGCATGTGGATTTTCAAAACTTTCTGGTTTTTCAACATAAATCTCTTTCACCAGTTGATTAGCATTTTCTTGTGTCACACAAACATCTGATTCACTTTTTGTTGAACGTACTGTGTGTCCCTTACCAGTACTTCCCCTTTTGACCCATTCAGTTTTAACAGGTGGTTCCTGTGATCTAGATCCCCTATATGAATTGTGATACATTCTAGATTGATAGTGAGATCTCTAGAATACCTTGCCAAGCAGTTATATCAGTACCTTGTCTCTGAGCAGTACTTTGGAAAGTACTGTGAGATACTGAAGATCTTCTCTGATGTGGGTAGCTATGATCTGGTGTGAAGTTTCTATGATTAACCCTATTTGAATAGTCACACTGGTTTGTGCTCTCTAGGTTTCTGATTTGTAGACTTATTCCTTGGAAACTTGCTTAGATATTCTGAGTGTGTGTCACAATCTTTGATTAAGTGAGTAGGACTATAACACACAAAACACAGGTTTTGACCCATATGACCAAAGTGATTTCTTCTATGTCTATGCCCAAAATTAGTTTGCCTTTTTGGTGAGTGATGAAACTGTTTTGACCAAAATTATCCCAAAAAGGTTTAGCAGTACTGTTTTGAAAAGGATTTGAAGAAGGTACTGCTTGTGAAGCAGTACTTTGATTTAAAGGTACTGCTTGATTTTGAACACCGTTTTCAACAGTTTCCTTGGGTGTCTCAGACCTAGATTTAGCAACTAGCTTTTTCCTAAACTCTAGACTGTCAATTCCAAAACGAGAAACATCAGGCCTAAGGGGTTGATGAATGCAGTAGGATGTGGAACAGCATGATAATCATTAGCTTTCTTATATGCAGGAGGTGAGTCATATGAACCATCATTACTAGATGTATCTACATAATTAATGAGTTCTTCATCACTAGTGGTTATATCCTCATACTCACCTTCATCCTGATTACTAGATTGGTTTTCTTCTATTTTACTAAAATCCATACCAAAACCTAATCCAGTTTTAAGATAAGCTCTTTGCTGTTTTTGAACATAAGAAACATGTGACAAACCAGCTTCACCCCAAGCAGCAAACTTAGCTAACAAATCATCTCTTTCCTTAGTTAATTTCTCAATTTCAGCAAGTTTACAGTTTAATTTCCATTCACTAAGCTTTAACTGGTAATCCTGTTGTGCATATTTTTCAGCCCAAGCTACTTCATTAGTTTCATGTGCTAAAATTTTGGCTTCCATAGATTCTAAGGTTATTTGATAACCTGCTACCTCAGCCCTAGCCTTAACACAATTATCTCTCTCAATCACATAACTGCTAAGCAATTTATGATAAAAATCATAGCAATTTGAGCATACCTCAGAGATAGGAGATTGATTTGGTGAAGTAGCCACCAATGCGAGTTGAACAGGATCATCTTCACTTTCCTTGCTCCAGTCAAATCTGCCAAAACCATCATCAGATTCCAAAGCAGCATGTTCAGATACTTCATCAAAAGCAGTACTCCAGTCCAATGTTTCACTATGTCTTCAATGCATCTTCCACTACTATCATACAGTAAGTCACCGGTTCATCATCAAACTCTTCACTCCAGTCAACTTCTGATAACTTCTCTTGAGCAACCAAAGCCTTTGTTTCAATAATGGGAATTTCCTTAAGCTCAAGTTTTGGCTTCTCAGATGTCCTGTTTGCTTGATACTTAGCAAACCTGCACTCTCTTGCAAAGTGACCAGTCTTTTGACAATTGAAGCATTCAATTTGAGATTTGTCAAAAGTTATGCCCTGTTTGGGTTTGAAATCAATGCTTTTGCCTGTCTTTTTCATGTACTTTTTGATTCTTGCAGTGATCATAGCAACTTGCCACCTGATATCAATTTCTTCAAGTGCATCTTCTTCAATTTGTGTGAGATCTTCTTCATAAGTGACAGGTAAACTAGCTTGTTGTGCAAAGAAGGAGCACATAACTTCATCTGAGGCCATAGTGGTAGTTGGTGGGACCTGTTGAACATATGAGGGGGGGGTATAGACAGCAGTACTTTGAGAAACAGTACTTTGAGGAGAAGCAGTACTTTTGGAAGTACTGGCCTTCTTCTCAGATGATAGAAAAGCAATACTGTGAGACTTAGAACTTGTTTGACCACTCATCTCATGCTCATACACCTTAAGTTGATGATATAGATCATCAAAGTCCATGACATCCAAACCTTGTTGTCCTCTGATCATTGTAGCAATCACATGCCATGAGGATGGCAAACTCCTTAGAAACTTCAAGTTAGCATCTTCAACTGATACTTCTGCCTTGTATAGCTCCAACATGTTGAGAAGATTCTGAAACCTATCATATGCAGCATCAAGACTCTCTCTTTCACCAACTGTGAAAGTTTCAAACTGTTGCTTTAGCAAATTTCTGTGCATCTTTTTAGAGGCTTCATTCCCTCCAAATCTGGTCTTGAGAGCAGCCCAGAGCTGCTTAGCATCTTTAGCATCATGAAATTTGAGAAGATGACCATCTGGAATGGCAGATAAGAGAATATTGAGTGCCTTCTCTTGAGTCCTTAAGGTTGCTGCTGTAATACAGTTTAGGTGCTTTGTTGTCCAGGAATATCAATGGGGTCTGCTACAACTTCATTCCCATTCACAATAACATTCCAAAGAGCATGGTCTGTGATGGCAATATACTGCCTCATCTTCATGCACCAGAGATCATATTCTCCCTTCTTGATTATTGGAATTCTGAGTGAGGTGATGGAGGGTGGTGGAACAGCTTCAGTCGACATCTTGAATATAGTTGAAGTAGGGTTTCTTCCTAGTCAGAGTTTCCACACAAGCTCTGATACCACTTGTTGGATCGATATACTTTAATCAAACTAACTTAACTAGCTTGTTAAGGTTAATAACCTCGGATAAATCCTAAGTTATTAACAAAGAAACACTGAGTAATCTTTATTAAGTACGCGGAATTTACTTAACAAAGCTAAGAAGAATAATCTTTTATTATAAACTCTAAATCTGCTTATTATGCAGATACTCTAATACAACTCTAAGATAATCGAACTTTCTCTAAAACTCTAATTCTAAAATCGTAAGTTATAAGTCATATATCTAATGCCAATCTAGGAGTCCTTTTATAGGCTCAAGGATATCCTAGTCGGTTTACAATTGATAACCTTGTATGACAAATAATCTAATACAGAATATTCTAGAGTTATTATACTTTCTATAAACGAATATAACAGTTCTTTGTTCTTGCAGTACTTTGACTTTATTGTGCAGTACTTTGACTTTATCTTTAGCAGTACTTTGACTCTTTGACTTTTTCCAGTACTTTGCAGCTTACAGTACTTTGATATCTTCAGTACTTTGACATCTTCAGCACTTTCATATCCCAACAGTAATCTCTCTCATAAACTCAGCTCTCTAGTTTTAGGAGACAATCAATTATTTGGTTTGACCGCTTTAGGTTTACAATCTAATCGTTTCAAAGGAAAAATTCCCACTACCATTGGTAAACTTCAAAAGCTACAAGTTCTAGATCTAGATAGCAATCAATTTTCAGGGCCTATCCCTGATGCCATTGGGAACTTATTGTTGGTTTAATGGACAATAAATTAATAGTTGTGTGTTAGGATCGAACTCGAGACCACGGAGTATAAGGGGTGATAATAAACGCTAAATTACTTGATTGGTGAACCAATACCTCAATCAAAACTTTGATAATTTGATCTTTATGAATTGGTAATAAAAAGTTTTTATTAAAATTTATGCTACAAGATGAATGCTGACATCTTTGTACATATTTGATTTGACCACATAAAATCAAAACTAGTACCCTATATAAATTAAGTTATATGCCATCTAATTAAAAGGAACACTTGAAGTTGCAATTTACGTCATGAAAGTACTTGGCGAGATTGTGATGGAAAGGTAAATCTTTATGTAAAGTCAGCCTTACATATGAACGTATTGCAGTCTTTCAAGTTAGACACTTAAGTTGGAGTTGGAAGTGAGAACTGGACTCAAGGGCATAAGATGGGATGAAACATGTTTGCCTATATTTGCAATAGTTGGAAAAATATAAATCCCATAATGATCTAGGAATTGGAAATTGTTTGCCAATTATTGTTCGACAGATTACCCTATTATATGCTTATGCCTTGGAAATCTTTCACTGGTTAATGCAACACTTACAATGTTGTCAAATAGGAGTATTTTGTTCTTATTACTGAATAAGGAATTAATGTAATGATATCTAATTCAGTGGGAGTTACAAGCTTTGTCATCTTAGTAGTAACCCAGATTATCTCTAGAATGTCTTAAGATAATTCCTTTCCACTTATAGACACTTATGTTTTTAAGGATAGTCATGTACGTTTCCTTATTAGACAATGAAGTGGTTCTACATCTACTAGTTATTTTAATATCAATGACACAATCATATTAGTCACATAAACAAACATATGTTGTGTTGTTTATCTGCTATATGATGTTGTTCCATGCACAAGTGGGAGAAATCTATATTGTGTGCAAGGTACGACATATAGGTATATGATTTAACGGATTCTTTTGACTGCAAGGTAAGAGACTAACATTCTAATATGACTTGTACATATCTAATTCAAGAAACACTTGGTGTTGCAATTTACGTCATGTGAGAACTTGGCGAGATTGCAACAACAAAGTAAATCTCCATGTGAAGTCAGACCTTGCATGGACATATTTGCAGTTTCTAAATTAGGCAAGTATTTAGAACATGTGTCAAAATGATATATAAGACTACTTCAAATTAGATATTTATGTATGATTAGAATGAAATAAATTAAGTAATCTAATACTACTTCAATTTGTTTATTTATGTATTTTGGAATGACATAAATGAAAAATAATGTAGTCCTACATTATTGTGAAGTAAAATAAATTAACTTGAAATTACTATTGAAACCAAGAGTTGTGTTCATAATTACTTTACTTAAACATGTTTATGATTCATTGTAAAGACATAAAAATTAAGTCTTTTAAGACTTATAATAAAGTAAGACGTTAACTTGTTATGTTTTTTAATTAAGACATATACACGAAGTCATTGAGTTGATCAATGATTTATAACGTATAATGGGATTATAACAGTTTATGTTTTCTTGATGAGACATGGATATGAAGTGACTTGGTTAAAGAGTACTTGTGTTATAAAGTATGCAATTGGCTTGGAAAGTTTATTATACCATTAAGTTGACTTAGTTGGTAAATAGCTAAGCCAAAATGAATATGTTTATCTTATATATTGTTAGATTGTGTTACAATATTAATTCTAATGAATACCACAAGTTGATGGTATGTTCAGTTTGGAGAATCAAACTCTATTTGATTTGTTTCATTCAAGATAACCATAACTTCTTTCTTAAAAAGTAATAAGGTTAGAAAATTGAGTATGGATTGAATATACTCAATATGACTCCAACCTAGAAGATTAATAAAACACCATTTTATCATGGAATGTGATGAATCACATTAAGTTTTAAAATTGAAGATTCTGAATTTGTTAAACTACTTATGAATAGGTTATTAACAAACTAAAGTCAGGAATTATCAATGTGTATTTGTAATGTCCCAAAAAGAGAACAATGTAGTTTTTCTCTAATTGCTAAGTATATATAGATAGTCTATATATTACAAAAGGCAAGTGGGAGTTTTTTTTTATCTTGAAAGATAAAATTACAAGATACATAATCTTCTAAAACAACACTAGTAAATATCATGATGAGGTTAAACATGTAAATGATAGACCTCATGATGATGGAATTTTCATTCATAGATCTGCAAAAATATCTCAGATGTTTGATTTATATGCTGAGAAATATGAGTTACAGGATTATAGTAAACCTGATAATCATTATGATGGATTACCAAATATTGAATTGGGAAAATTACTCATACTATGAATGTTAAAGATGCTGTCCATGAAGATAATCAATTTTGAAAATTTGGTTTATCTTAATAGTTAGACTAGAGAATGGAAATGAGTTTCTTCAAAGAGATGAAAAACCCTAGTGGTTTGAATTTCTATGTAGAAATCATATGGACAAAATTGTGCACATATTTAATGCATGTTTTATGACAAGATTATTAATCATACTTAAGCAATTAATTGTGATTGAATATTTTTTCCTAATACACATTAAATATATAAAGATGATAATTGTCATACTTGTTTTCATTAATATGAAATATGACAATGAAATATCAAAACTCTTTCTTGAGAAATTACTTGAGCGAGGACGGTAAGTAATTGAAAGTTTTTTTTTTGAATTCATATTATCTTTGGTAGTGTACGAAGTGCAATAATTCATGAATGGATAAATGTATGCATCTATAAATTATTCTTATGTTTAATTATTAAATCCTAATTTTGATTTACAATTAAAATAAGATAAATTTTAAGTGTTCCTGAAAGCTAGTGGAAGTATTATGTTAAGTTTTTATATATTATATGTTGTATAACATATAGAAGTAACATTCCTTGTAAGCTAAATGTTAAGTCTTAGTTTGGAATGAAACTTCACATGTAAGATTTAAGAATTATAACATACAACCTTCAACCTTGGAATATATGTTTATTGTTAATAAACATGTGCAGTAAAATAAATGATTCTGATTAAACATGATATATCATTTGGGAAATGGATACATATCTTTTGAACAAGATAGAACATAAATGAAATATAAGTTTGACCTGTAGATTTATCATGTACATCATGTTTTGTATTCAAATTGTTGTATCATTCTTGAATGATAGATGATTTGACAACATTAATATCTAACTAAAAGTTATTAGATAACTTGTGTAATGAATATTCTAATAGAATTACATCCTCAGCCTGGAATTGCTCCTAGATTCTATGGATGAACAATATATCAATTGTTGTGAAAATTGTCATCGGCTACAAACTTGAAAGTTTGGAAGGCATCAAACATTACACAATAAGATATTAAAGTTTACGGAGTTTTAATGAGCATATTGTTGTTTGTATACAATGATGCTGGTTTAATTGAGATGACACTCAATACTAGTCATGGTAGGATTTCATCCTTGTTAATGGCCATGTGAACTAGTTGTGCTACTAAAAGCGCAGTTGCATTATACATTAAAAGAATAAGAATACTTTAAACTTTAAAATGTTTGAAAGTTTAAATTGCCATAAATTGGTGATAGAGGATGTCACACAGTTTATGAATTATTATGTTGATTGGTGAATGCACACATACAAGGACTTCACTAATTGAATTCTTGAAATAAGTATTCTCAAAATTACGATAGATCAAGTTGGTTGATTTATGCCTTGTCAACAAGTATGATTGTCATTACTTGAGGCATAATTCATCAACTGGAATTTTCATGCATTGATCTATTTAGTATTTGGATAAGGGATGTTAAACAATTGTTATAATAAATCAAATACTTGGTATGTTTGATTTTATAATATATTGCATCCTATATTTGCATGTTTAATCCGTGAATAAATTTATTTATTCTAAAGCGTCCATTGTCAATTAATGATATGGGAGTATCATTAAACTAAGACAAATATGAGAGATGTGGTAGAATATACTTGAAAGTATATTGATGAGAATGCATACCAATTTCAGATGATATTCAATGAATTGAATATAGGACTTATCCCAACTACATGATTTTACTTTATGGATATTGTTATTAAGTAAATCATGAATAGTTGTCCTCAGACTTGAGATACCAGATAAATGTCATGAATGTAGTGCACTTCTGTGGAACAATTTAACGATATACGTAACTAGTAGTCATAAGGGTTGTTTCCTGAAGTGTTGCAAAGTTGATGGGTTATTCTTGTAGTCAAGATAGAAATTGTTCCTTCAAATTTATTTGAGTTTAATATCAGGCCCCTCGTAGGGTTGACAAGATGTATGTGTGGCCACACCCATCTCCCTCTAATATGTTCGTAAGATTGGTAATCTTGTTCAATTACTTATAACGAAATGAATGGTTGAATAAAGAATGACTTAATTCCATATCTTTATTTAACATGGTATTAGAAACAAAAGGATAATAATAATGAGAAATCATTAAAAGGTTTTCCAGGAGCCTTGCTCGAGTTGTGCTAGAGGCATCAATGTTGCTAGACGCTAACCGATATGATCACTCTATTAAGATATGTCCAAGTGGGAGCTGTTGGTTTAATGGACAATAAATTAATAGTTGTGTGTTAGGATCGAACTCGAGACCACGGGATTGCACACTTTGCGTATGAGAATTAAACTTAATAATTAAATGTTATAGTTATATTTATTTATTAATTAAACGGAATAACATAATGGACGTTAAGTAATTAGTTGTAATGGACTAACGGTCGTTAAATATAATTGGGAAGGACTAAAGACAAAATTAGAGATCGAGAAGGTTCTAGAATCCTTTGTGGGAGTCTTAGGCCGAACGTCCTATGGGTTTCCATAACCCAATCCTTAGCTAACTTGGTCACCAAGTTACTTTGGGCATAAATACAAAACCAAGAGTGTTTGTAATTTATCTCTTGTACTCATTATGCTAAAACCTAAATAGTTTTGTGTATGTTTTTGCATAATTCGGTCGACAACACCTTGTGGGTGTCGATCCATAGCTTTTCCAAATCAAAGTTATTTTGTTTAATTAAAACTAGCATTCCTTTAATTCGGTATAGTACGTGTGTACAAGAAAGTGGTACTAACACATTATTGTTAGTATTCTTGGATTGAATTACAAAAAGGTAAGGGGTAATTCAAATAATCATATAAACCCTAATTAGGGTTCATCCTAATTGCTAGTTTTCCGGAATTGATTCTTGAATCGAAAAAGGTACGCATATTCTTGTTTATGTTAATTAATTATTCGTTAATCTTTCCTATACGCTTCCGCATGTGTACTTGATGTTTATTGTTTATATTTACGATTAGTCATGTTATATAATTCCAACACTTATCACTGTTGACAGAACTTTACTTAGATTACAACAAATTAGAAGGTCATGTTCCATCAAGCCTTGGGAATTGTAAAGAACTTAATGTGTTAAACCTTAGAGACAATAGACTCAGTGATAACATACCCAGGCAACTTCTTCAACTTCCATCACTAAATTATTTTTTAGATCTTTCAAACAACATGTCTGGTTCAATTCCATCAGAGATTAAATACCTCAAGATGTTGAGCGGGCTTGATTTATCTTATAACAATTTGTCAGGCACCATTACTAGCCTTGGTGAGTGTAATGCCTTACAGGGTTATACTGTCACACCCCCAAATTACCTGTTTTGCAGCGGAATGGAATTCCTGGGGATTGACTGTCATAGCATCATAGTTACAGATATATTGAACGACCTAAAGTGTCGTTTGGAAAATATATCGTTTGATTTAATAAAATAATCAGAGTTTACAAAGTGTAGGTCCCAAATGAAATTAACTTGTGCGGAAATAAGTTTGTTACAATCCAAACGATGTTTTAAAATGAATAAATCCCATGTGTGACGCCGTCACCACGACTCTATGATAAGTCCACATGCATGCCATGAAGTGAATGCCTTAGATACTTGAGATAAAACATGCTAAAAGTGTCAACACAAAGGTTGAGTGAGTTCATAGAGTTTGTGTTGAAATGTAAAGCCTTTCAAAATCGTTTATGTAGCAAAGGCATTGTAAATCCACTCAGTTCCAAGGTCCGCCCATACAAAACTTGCAACCTGTGTGTTTACAACCCATTGCCAAAATATTTATAGTTTATGTTCAAATGCATGATGTCAAATGAATTCATAATGTAAGACATTACTTAATGTAACAATATTCAATTGATATAACACATATGAGTGTTGTTTCAAATAATCCCAAGACCTTTAGCTCAATAAAAATCCCAAGACCTTTAGCTCAATAATAATCCCAAGACCTTTAGCTCAATAACAATCCCAAGACCTTTAGTTCCATGATTTATGATATAGAATATGACTAAACATTCAATTCAGATAAACATATAGTTGCAAATAATCAAGAATGTCATAAAAATAGTTGATGAGCATGTATCTCCCCCAAAGATTTTAATAAAAGCATTAAAACAATTGAAAATGGGGCTATGGAACTCACCTGTTGCAATGATTATAATGACAAAAAGTGGATACACCAAATGTAGCGTGAATCTCTAAACTTGACCTATTATGAATGATATGATACATAATAAGTTATGATGTAATGTTACGCATGCAATTCGGATGATATCTATACCACTTCTGAATTTTTGAAAATAATATTTCTCGTCGAGAAATAATCTCCTAACGTCTTGACCATTTTTAAATTACTCCAAATGTATTTACATTGAAATGATATCCAACGATAATCATTTAGTGATTTATTATGAAATTATAACTTTTCGTCATAAAATAATGTTGTTGAAATATTTTCATGAAAGTGACTAAACGGCCTCAAAAAGCTAGTCATAAAATGGTGTACGTCGAGTGTTAAGAAAAGAACTCAACGGTTTTGGGAAGCTTGTATCATTATCTCAAAGTTTTAGTGTTTAAGTTTTCATCCTAGAGGTCTCGATCACGGAGAAAATATAGGTAAAGTATGGTACTTGTGTCCAAAATATAGTTTAAGGATGGTTTTTTCGCAAAGTTTAAGTGACCGTATCTTATTCATTACAACTCCGCTTGACAAATGGTTTGACATTTTGGAAAATATGCCAGGCGAACTTACTTTTACTAGAAGACATCACGTTATAAAAAGTACTTCGTCATTGTTAAAAACGACCCTCAACATGGTCCCTCGTTGCCGTAGTATGTGTTTAATAGAAAATATCTTAATTTTGCTAATAGAATAAAGTTACGGCAACTTTTTAAAATGTGAATAACTTTGTCGTTATAAGTCCGTTTTCTACGTTTTATATATCCACGGAATCGTGATAACATATACTAATATATTTTTGATAAGTCAACACATTTAACAACACTTAAGACTCATTTTTGATTCGTAAAAAGTCGAGACAGCTTGCTGAATTTTCTGGAATTAATTTGTTTTCGTCGTCAAACTTCAAAATAGCATAACTTCTTCGTTATAACTCCGTTGTAACCCGTTCAAGCGCCACGTTTCTTTTAAAATATATTTTCCAAATATCTAGCCCAAAATATTTTGCTTACTGTCGGATTTTCCAGATTTTCAAAATAAGGACAGACCCTTAATTAGACTAGTCGAAATGAGTTTTTCACGCGCAAAACCTATTCCAACCAATTCAAAACAACTCCGAGGCTATTCTAATCCTACCATACACCTTCTTAGGGTGTCATGGGTTCCTAGACATCACCAAAAGTGATATATTTCAAGGGATTCATTATAGGATACTTATATTACATAATAAGTAATAAAAATCAAAAGTGGTATAAACTCATATGTAACATGCATGATTCTTGCAAAAATGATGAAATAACATAAAATGAATATGAAAGAATTATGATGATCATGAAATGCTTACTTGAATGATGTTGTGGATGAAAATGATGAAAACCTTAATTAATCTTTAGGTTTTTATTTCAAAACCTTGAAATAGATAACTAATAGGACTTGTTAAACACTTGAGCTAGAAAAATTTCCATGGTTTCTCTTGGTCTCTTGATGTGGCCGGTCATGGAGGAAGGAGAGGAAGAGAGATTTATTTTGTTTCACCTTGGAAGTGTGTAATGTATGTGTAATGAAATAATATCTAGAGTAGATATCTCTTAAGTTAATATCTAGTGAGATATTTTATATCAAGTGGTGACTAAGGAGGGGGTTGGCCGCCATGTGGTGCTAGGGGGTGAGGTGTATTTTTTGTTGTATAATGTTTTGAGTGTAATTATAAAGTGTAATTTGTTAAATGTAGTGTGTAATTGATAAGTAAACAAATTATTTAGTGTAGCGTTAATAAAAATATATTTTAACGGACAAGATAAAATATGTTGAGGTCATAAAATTATAAAAATACATTTCTTGCAAAATTTGAGTGAAATAATAATTATCGTGTAGTTTTAAGAAAACCGTCGTAATTATATAAATATAACAATTTATATACGAAATAAATTGAAAACATCCGGTAAATTAATAATATAATTTTTATAGTCTTAAAATGAGTATAAAAATATATTAGGAATATTTTTGGAAGTGTCGGATCAAATGTTCAAAATAAAGTTTAGCGATAGCGTTTATTTAATAGGAAAATAAACGTTTAATGAAAAATGCAAACCCATGCATAAAATAATATGATGATAATGATGCCAATGAAATGTAGACTAAACCTAGCCTATATGAAATGTCTTTGATAAAATGTTCATGAATTCACAGCTAAACCATTACTTACGTGATTTGATGCTCGTAAACCTAGTTTACGATAAATGATAAATGATGAAGCATGAGTAATTTTTTGAAATATGACCAAATACGAAGGTCACATTCGCCCAACCAAAAAGGAATTTTGTCCCTGAATTCAGTTCGTGTTAGTCTATCGAATTTGAGTTTGTGATGAATAACGATGAGAGAAGACATGAAGAGATGTCGTTATGGTTATCGATGATTAAGAGTGTACAAAACATCATTGTAAAGAAAATATTGGATGAATCTCCCATGAATAACACTTTGACTTTTGAATATGTGAAAACCCTGCTTGCACTAAGACTTATAAATCACTGCTCCCAACATAACATGATCCCTCCAGAATTAGACATAGTTAGCTAGGCTATGTATAATTAAGGAACGATATCCCTCCAGAATTAGACATAGTTAGCTAGACTATGTATAATTAAGGAACGATAATGTAACGTTCGGTTTAGTTGTTATAACTCTCGATGTTTACAGAGATCTAAACCTTGTAAGTGATAACGAATCAGAAGGAAAAGAAAGTACGCTTAATGAGAATATTTTACAACGAGTGGTTTATCAAAAGTAGTACATCTTAATTCATAAAATCCGAATACGATGGAAGACATAAACTTAGTACAACATCGTACATAAGTAAAATTAAGACTGTTAGTTTCTGAACTTCTTCAGTCTTCCGCATTGTTGAGACCATGACGAGCTTCTCCTCCTTCTAATATGTATGCATTCCCATGAGCACCTTCAACTTGTTGACCTTGGTTTTGAGGACATTGATTCCGATAGTGTCCTTGCTCCCCGCATTCGTAACATGTAACTATGGCCTTGCCTCTACAATTCCTGGCATGGTGTCCTAGCTTTCGACACTTGTAGCACTTAACAGGACAAAGACCCGAGTGATGATACTTACATCGATTACATAGTGGGTAGGTTCCAACATAACCTCTGCCTTCTATTGGTGCAGCAACATAAACCATTGCGGTTTCTTGCCCTCTATTTTGTTGTTGATGATGATTAGTGTTACGGTTTTGGTTGTCGTTATCATAACCTCCCTGGTCATTTTCCCATTTCCTTTTGTTGTTGCTAGTTTGGTTGTTGTGGTTGTTGCGGTTATTGTTGGTAATGTTTTCCCCTTTCACGACCTGAGCCATGAGTTTTTGAGATACTCGAATAGATTCTTCAATCGTTTGCGAATCGGAAGAAGTTACATCTCCTTGAATACATTGTGGAAGTCCTCCAATGAAATTTTCCAGTAGTTTCTCATTGTCCAAAACCATTGATGGACATAGTGCAGCCAATTCTTGAAACCTCCTAATGTAGGTCTCGATGTCATAACCAACAGTCACTAACTCATAAAATTCCGTTTCTAATTTCTTCACCTCCGTGCGTGGACAATACTTCTTAGTTACCAGATTCTTGAATTCGACCCACGTGAGCTTGTAAGCGTTTTCGATACCAATAGGCTCGCAAGATATGAATTCCACCATGACATTGCGCCATCTAAGAGTGTACCAGTGGCAAACTTCACCTTGTAGTCATCTGGGCAATTGCATAGAAGAAACACAGACTCCATCTTCTCAAACCATCGAACCATAGCAGTGGCTCCTTCTGTGCCTTTGAACTTTGTAGGATCACAGTTCTTAAAGTCCTTGTATGTACAATTTCGAACTCCAGATCCTCCTGCAGCTCCTGTAGCAGTAACAAGTCTAGCAGCTTCAGCCGCAGCCGTGGCCTCAGCAGCAGCAGCTACCGTTGCTCGTTCTTTCCTTAGTGGCTCGGCTATACTATCCTCTATATACCTTTGGATAGCAGCTGGTGTCATTTCTGGTGCAGCTTTCTTCGGTGCCATAACTCTTCAAAATAAGAGGAAAAATGAGACGTAGAAAAGTCCTATGTTAAGAATAAGCGCTCAAAAGAGATGTGATGTGAGGTGATAAGTTTGAGGTTACTTCTCAAAATAATCGACGGGTTCCCAAAAATGAGTTATGAGGTGTCGTAAGTGCTTCAAATGTATGATGGTCTAGTGACTTAATGTGTGAATAACGTGTAACTCGACATGTTAGTGGTGAAACAAAGGAGTGAAAGCGACTTCGCCCTACTTAAAGGTTTATCTCGGCATTCGACGTTATCGGTGATGAATCAACTGATGTAAAAATTGCGATAGGGAATGACAAAGCATTCTCCACATTGGAGTATGAGGAAAGGATAATGGGATGGGTATTTAAAGGCATCCATGTGACAATCGATTTGAAATGAAAGTAAATAACTCGAAAAATGTACGTATAAACCGCATGTAAAGTGAACATGCACTTATGATGAAATGATGAGATGCTATAATGATGTAGTTATAGTCTAGGGTCAATGATGCAACCTAGTTCTCTATAACTGAAGCTCTGATACAAATCTGTCACACCCCCAAATTACCTATTTTGCAGCGGAATGGAATTCCTAGGGATTGACTGTCATAGCATCATAGTTACAGATATATTGAACGACCTAAAGTGTTGTTTGGAAAATACATCGTTTGATTTAATAAAATAATTAGAGTTTACAAAGTGTAGGTCCCAAATGAAATTAACTTGTGCGGAAATAAGTTTGTTACAATCCAAACAATGTTTTAAAATGCATAAATCCCATGTGTGACGCGTAGTCACCACGACTCTATGATAAGTCCACATGCATGGCATGAAGTGAATGCCTTAGATACCTGAGATAAAACATGCTAAAAGTGTCAACACAAAGGTTGAGTGAGTTCATAGAGTTTGAGTTGAAATGTAAAGCCTTTCAAAATCGTTTATGTAGCAAAGGCATTGCAAATCCACTCAGTTCCAAGTTCCGCCCATACAAAACTTGCAACCTGTGTGTTTACAACCCATTGCCAAAATATGTATAGTTTATGTACAAATGCATGATGTCAAATGAATTCACATAACAGTACATTACTTAATGTAACAATATTCAATTGATATAACACATATGAGTGTTGTTTCAAATAATCCCAAGACCTTTAGCTCAATAAAAATCCCAAGACCTTTAGCTCAATAATAATCCCAAGACCTTTAGCTCAATAACAATCCCAAGACCTTTAGTTCCATGATTTTTGATATAGAATATGACTAAACATTTAATTCAGATAAACATATAGTTGCAAATAATCAAGAATGTCATAAAAATAGTTGATGAGCATGTATCTCCCCCAAAGAGTTTAATAAAAGCATTAAAACAATTGAAAATGGGGCTATGGAAACTCACCTGTTGCAATGATTATAATGACAAAACTGGATACACCGAAATGTAGCGTGAATCTCTAAACTTGACCTATTATGAATGATATGATACATAATAAGTTATGATGTAATGTTACGCATGCAATTCGGATGATATCTATACCACTTCTGAATTTTTGAAAATAATATTTCTCGTCGAGAAATAATCTCTTAACGTCTTGACCATTTTTAAATTACTCCAAATGTATTTACATTGAAATGATATCCAACGATAATCATTTAGTGATTTATTATGAAATTATAACTTTTCGTCGTAAAATAATGTTGTTGAAATATTTTCATGAAAGTGACTAAACGGCCTCAAAAAGCTAGTCGTAAAATGGTGTACGTCGAGTGTTAAGAAACGAACTCAACGGTTTTGGGAAGCTTGTATCATTATCTCAAAGTTTTAGTGTTTAAGTTTTCATCCTAGAGGTCTCGATCACGGAGAAAAATATAGGTAAAGTATGGTTCTTGTGTCCCAAAATATAGTTTAAGGATGGTTTTTCGGCAAAGTTTAAGTGACCGTATCTTATTCATTACAACTCCGCTTGACAAATGGTTTGACATTTTGGAAAATATGCCAGGCGAACTTACTTTTAGTAGAAGACAACACGTCATAAAAAGTACTTCTTCATTGTTAAAAACGACCCTCAACATGGTCCCTCGTTGCCGTAGTATGTGTTTAATAGAAAATATCTTAATTTTGCTAATAGAATAAAGTTACGGCAACTTTTTAAAATGTGAATAACTTTGTCGTTATAAGTCCGTTTTCTACTTTTTATATATCCACGGAATCGTGATAACATATACTAATATATTTTTGATAAGTCGACACATTTAACAACGCTTAAGACTCATTTTTGATTCGTAAAAAGTCGAGACAGCTTGCTGAATTTTCTGGAATTAATTAGTTTTCGTCGTCAAACTTCAAAATAGCATAACTTCTTCGTTATAACTCCGTTTTAACCCGTTCAAGCGGCCACGTTTTCGTTTTAAAATATATTTTTCAATTATCTAGCCCAAAATATTTTGCTTACTGTCGGATTTTCCAAATTTTCAAAATAAGGACAGACCCTTAATTAGACTAGTCGAAATGAGTTTTTCACGCGCAAAACCTATTCCAACCAATTCAAAACAACTCCGAAGCTATTCTAATCCTACCATACACCTTCTTAGGGTGTCATGGGTTCCTAGACATCACCAAAAGTGATATATTTCAAGGGATTCATTATAGGATACTTATATTACATAATAAGTAATAAAAATCAACAAAGTGGTATAAACTCATATGTAACATGCATGATTCTTGCAAAAATGATGAAATAACATAAAATGAATATGAAAGAATTATGATGATCATGAAATGCTTACTTGAATGATGTTGTGGATGAAAATGATGAAAACCTTAATTAATCTTTAGGTTTTTATTTCAAAACCTTGAAATAGATAACTAATAGGACTTGTTAAACACTTGAGCTAGAAAAATTTCCATGGTTTCTCTTGGTCTCTTGATGTGGCCGGTCATGGAGGAAGGAGAGGAAGAGAGATTTATTTTGTTTCACCTTGGAAGTGTGTAATGTATGTGTAATGAAATAATATCTAGAGTAGATATCTCTTAAGTTAATATCTAGTGAGATATTTTATATCAAGTGGTGACTAAGGAGGGGTTACGGCCATGTGGTGCTAGGGGGTGAGGTGTATTTTTGTTGTATAATATTTTGAGTGTAATTATAAAGTGTAATTTGTTAAATGTAGTGTGTAATTGATAAGTAAAATAAATTATTTAGTGTAGCGTTAACTAAAAATATATTTTAACGGGACAAGATAAAATATGTTGAGGTCATAAAAATTATAAAAATACATTTCTTGCAAAATTTGAGTGAAATAATAATTATCGTGTAGTTTTTAAGAAAACAGTCGTAATTATATAAATATAACAATTTATATACGAAATAAATTGAAAACATCGGGTAAATTAATAATATAATTTTTATAGTCTTAAAATGAGTATAAAAATATATTAGGAATATTTTTGGAAGTGTCAGATCAAATTTTCAAAATAAAGTTTACGCGATAGCGTTTATTTAATAGGAAAATAAACATTTAATGAAAAATGCAAACCCATGCATAAAATAATATGATGATAATGATGCCAATGAAATGTAGACTAAACCTAGCCTATATGAAATGTCTTTGATAAAATTTTCATGAATTCACAGCTAAACCATTACGGTTACGTGAATTTGATGCTCGTAAACCTAGTTTACGATAAATGATAAATGATGAAGCATGAGTAATGTTTTGAAATATGACCTGAAAATACGAGTTGTCACATTCGACCATCCAAAAAGGAATTCTTCGGCCCCTCAATTCGGCCAGTTCGTGTTAGTCTATCGAATTTGAGTTTGTGATGAATAACGATGAGAGAAGACATGAAGAGATGTCGTTATGGTTATCGATGATTAAGAGTGTACAAAACATCATTGTAAAGAAAATATTGGATGAATCTCCCATGAATAACACTTTGACTTTTGAATATGTGAAAACCCTGCTTGCACTAAGACTTATAAATCACTGCTCCTAACATAACATGATCCCTCCAGAATTAGACATAGTTAGCTAGGCTATGTATAATTAAGGAACGATATCCCTCCAGAATTAGACATAGTTAGCTAGACTATGTATAATTAAGGAACGATAATGTAACGTTCGGTTTAGTTGTTATAACTCTCGATGTTTACAGAGATCTAAACCTTGTAAGTGATAACGAATCTGAAGGAAAAGAAAGTACGCTTAATGAGAATATTTTACAACGAGTGGTTTATCAAAAGTAGTACATCTTAATTCATAAAATCCGAATACGATGGAAGACATAAACTTAGTACAACATCGTACATAAGTAAAATTAAGACTGTTAGTTTCCGAACTTCTTCAGTCTTCCGCATTGTTGAGACCATGACGAGCTTCTCCTCCTTCTAATATGTATGCATTCCCATGAGCACCTTCAACTTGTTGACCTTGGTTTTGAGGACATTGATTCCGATAGTGTCCTTGCTCCCCGCATTCGTAACATGTAACTATGGCCTTGCCTTTACAATTCCTGGCATGGTATCCTAGCTTTCGACACTTGTAGCACTTAACAGGACAAAGACCCGAGTGATGATACTTACATCGATTACATAGTGGGTAGGTTCCAACATAACCTCTGCCTTCTATTGGTGCAGCAACATAAACCATTGCGGTTTCTTGCCCTCTATTTTGTTGTTGATGATGATTAGTGTTACGGTTTTGGTTGTCGTGATCATAACCTCCCTGGTCATTTTCCCATTTCCTTTTGTTGTTGCTAGTTTGGTTGTTGTGGTTGTTGTGGTTATTGTTGGTAATGTTTTCCCCTTTCACGACCTGAGCCATGAGTTTTTGAGATACTCGAATAGATTCTTCAATCGTTTGCGGATCGGAAGAAGTTACATCTCCTTGAATACATTGTGGAAGTCCTCCAATGAAATTTTCCAGTAGTTTCTCATAGTCCGAAACCATTGATGGACATAGTGCAGCCAATTCTTGAAACCTCCTAATGTAGGTCTCGATGTCATAACCAACAGTCACTAACTCATAAAATTCCGTTTCTAATTTCTTCACCTCCGTGCGTGGACAATACTTCTTAGTTACCAGATTCTTGAATTCGCCCCACGTGAGCTTGTGAGCGTTTTCGATACCAATAGGCTGCGCATACGAATTCCACCATGACATTGCGCCATCTAAGAGTGTACCAGTGGCAAACTTCACCTTGTAGTCATCTGGGCAATTGCATAGAAGAAACACAGACTCCATCTTCTCAAACCATCGAACCATAGCAGTGGCTTCTTCTGTGCCTTTGAACTTTGTAGGATCACAGTTCTTAAAGTCCTTGTATGTACAATTTCGAACTCCAGATCCTCTTGCAGCTCCTGTAGCAGTAAAGTCTAGCAGCCAAATTTCAGCCAGCAGCCGGGCCTCAGCAGCAGCAGCTACCGTTGCTCGTTCTTTCCTTAGTGCCTCAGCTATACTATCCTCTATATACCTTTGGATAGCAGCTGGTGTCATTTCTGGTGCAATTTTCTTCGGTGCCATAACTCTTCAAAATAAGAGGAAAATGAGACGTAGAAAAGTCCTATGTTAAGAATAAGCGCTCAAAAGAGATGTGATGTGAGGTGATAAGTTTGAGGTTACTTTTCAAAATAATCGACGGGTTCCCAAAAGATGGGTTATGAGGTGTCGTAAGTGCTTCAAATGTATGATGGTCTAGTGATTTAATGTGTGAATAACGTGTAACTCGACATGTTAGTGGTGAAACAAAGGAGTGAAAGCGACTTCGCCCTACTTAAAGGTTTATCTCGGCATTCGACGTTATCGGTGATGAATCAACTGATGTAAAAATTGCGATAGGGAATGACAAAGCATTCTCCACATTGGAGTATGAGGAAAGGATAATGGGATGGGTATTTAAAGGCATCCATGTGACAATCGATTTGAAATGAAAGTAAATAACTCGAAAAATGTACGTATAAACCGCATGTAAAGTGAACATGCACTTATGATGAAATGATGAGATGCTATAATGATGTAGTTATAGTCTAGGGTCAATGATGCAACCTAGTTCTCTATAACTGAAGCTCTGATACCAATCTGTCACACCCCCAAATTACCTGTTTTGCAGCGGAATGGAATTCCTGGGGATTGACTGTCATAGCATCATAGTTACAGATATATTGAACGACCTAAAGTGTCGTTTGGAAAATACATCATTTGATTTAATAAAATAATCAGAGTTTACAAAGTGTAGGTCCCAATTGAAATTAACTTGTGCGGAAATAAGTTTGTTACAATCCAAACGATGTTTTAAAATGCATAAATCCCATGTGTGACGCGTCGTCACCACGACTCTATGATAAGTCCACATGCATGCCATGAAGTGAATGCCTTAGATACCTGAGATAAAACATGCTAAAAGTGTCAACACAAAGGTTGAGTGAGTTCATAGAGTTTGAGTTGAAATGTAAAGCCTTTCAAAATCGTTTATGTAGCAAAGGCATTGCAAATCAACTTAGTTCCAAGTTCCGCCCATACAAAACTTGCAACCTGTGTGTTTACAACCCATTGCCAAAATATGTATAGTTTATGTTCAAATGCATGATGTCAAAAGAATTCACATAACAGTACATTACTTAATGTAACAATATTCAATTGATATAACACATATGAGTGTTGTTTCAAATAATCCCAAGACCTTTAGCTCAATAAAAATCCCAAGACCTTTAGCTCAATAATAATCCCAAGACCTTTAGCTCAATAACAATCCCAAGACCTTTAGTTCCATGATTTATGATATAGAATATGACTAAACATTCAATTCAGATAAACATATAGTTGCAAATAATCAAGAATGTCATAAAAATAGTTGATGAGCATGTATCTCCCCCAAAGAGTTTAATAAAAGTATTAAAACAATTGAAAATGGGGCTATGGAAACTCACCTGTTGCAATGATTATAATGACAAAAGTGGATACACCGAAATGTAGCGTGAATCTCTAAACTTGACCTATTATGAATGATATGATACATAATAAGTTATGATGTAATGTTACGCATGCAATTCGGATGATATCTATACCACTTCTGAATTTTTGAAAATAATATTTCTCGTCGAGAAATAATCTCTTAACGTCTTGACCATTTTTAAATTACTCCAAATGTATTTACATTGAAATGATATCCAACGATAATCATTTAGTGATTTATTATGAAATTATAACTTTTTGTCGTAAAATAATGTTGTTGAAATATTTTCATGAAAGTGACTAAACGGCCTCAAAAAGCTAGTCGTAAAATGGTGTACGTCGAGTGTTAAGAAACGAACTCAACGGTTTTGGGAAGCTTGTATCATTATCTCAAAGTTTTAGTGTTTAAGTTTTCATCCTAGAGGTCTCGATCACGGAGAAAAATATAGGTAAATTATGGTTCTTGTGTCCCAAAATATAGTTTAAGGATGGTTTTTCGGCAAAGTTTAAGTGACCGTATCTTATTCATTACAACTCCGCTTGACAAATGGTTTGACATTTTGGAAAATATGCCAGGCGAACTTACTTTTACTAGAAGACATCACGTTATAAAAAGTATTTCGTCATTGTTAAAAACGACCCTCAACATGGTCCCTCATTGCCGTTGTATGTGTTTAATAGAAAATATCTTAATTTTGCTAATAGAATAAAGTTACGGCAACTTTTTAAAATGTGAATAACTTTGTCGTTATAAGTCCGTTATCTACGTTTTATATATCCACGGAATCGTGATAACATATACTAATATATTTTTGATAAGTCGACACATTTAACAACGCTTAAGACTCATTTTTGATTCGTAAAAAGTCGAGACAGCTTGCTGAATTTTCTGGAATTAATTAGTTTTCGTCGTCAAACTTCAAAATAGCATAACTTCTTCGTTATAACTCCGTTTTAACCCGTTCAAGCGGCCACGTTTTCGTTTTAAAATATATTTTTTAATTATGTAGCCCAAAATATTTTGCTTACTGTCGGATTTTCCAGATTTTCAAAATAAGGACAGACCCTTAATTAGACTAGTCGAAATGAGTTTTTCACGCGCAAAACCTATTCCAACCAATTCAAAACAACTCCGAAGCTATTCTAATCCTACCATACACCTTCTTAGGGTGTCATGGGTTCCTAGACATCACCAAAAGTGATATATTTCAAGGGATTCATTATAGGATACTTATATTACATAATAAGTAATAAAATCAACAAAAGTGGTATAAACTCATATGTAACATGCATGATTCTTGCAAAAATGATGAAATAACATAAAATGAATATGAAAGAATTATGATGATCATGAAATGCTTACTTGAATGATGTTGTGGATGAAAATGATGAAAACCTTAATTAATCTTTAGGTTTTTATTTCAAAACCTTGAAATAGATAACTAATAGGACTTGTTAAACACTTGAGCTAGAAAAATTTCCATGGTTTCTCTTGGTCTCTTGATGTGGCCGGTCATGGAGGAAGGAGAGGAAGAGAGATTTATTTTGTTTCACCTTGGAAGTGTGTAATGTATGTGTAATGAAATAATATCTAGAGTAGATATCTCTTAAGTTAATATCTAGTGAGATATTTTATATCAAGTGGTGACTAAGGAGGGGGGTTGGCCGGCCATGTGGTGCTAGGGGGGGGGGTGAGGTGTATTTTTGTTGTATAATGTTTTGAGTGTAAGTATAAAGTTTAATTTGTTAAATGTAGTGTGTAATTGATAAGTAAAATAAATTATTTAGTGTAGCGTTAACTAAAAATATATTTTAACGGGACAAGATAAAATATGTTGAGGTCATAAAAATTATAAAAGTACATTTCTTGCAAAATTTGAGTGAAATAATAATTATCGTGTAGTTTTTAAGAAAACCGTCGTAATTATATATATAAATATAACAATTTATATACGAAATAAATTGAAAACATCGGGTAAATTAATAATATAATTTTTATAGTCTTAAAATGAGTATAAAAATATATTAGGAATATTTTTGGAAGTGTCGGATCAAATGTTCAAAATAAAGTTTACGCGATAGCGTTTATTTAATAGGAAAAAAAACGTTTAATGAAAAATGCAAACCCATGCATAAACTAATATGATGATAATGATGCCAATGAAATGTAGACTAAACCTAGCCTATATGAAATGTCTTTGATAAAATGTTCATGAATTCACAGCTAAACCATTACGGTTACGTGAATTTGATGCTCGTAAACCTAGTTTACGATAAATGATAAATGATGAAGCATGAGTAATGTATTGAAATATGACCTGAAAATACGAGTTGTCACATATACCTTAGTGGCAACCAATTTCAAGGCATAATACCATCTTCATTAAGTTCCTTAAGAGGATTGGAGATACTCGACATTTCTCAAAATAATTTATCTGGTAAAATTCCACAATTTTTAGACAAATGGAAATCCTTAGAATATTTGAACCTATCCTTTAATGATTTTGAGGGTGAAGTACCGGTTGTAGGAGTGTTTGCCAATAAAAGTGCATTTTCAGTTTTGGGGAACGATAGGCTTTGTGGTGGTTTGGTTACACTTAAATTACCCAAATGCAAGGAGACGGGTAGTAAGAAAAAAAGGTTTCCTTTCTTCATATTAGTCATCGTGATTGCACCGACGTTGCTCATAATATTATGTTGTGTATATCTTTTGTGTAAGCAGAAACGCAATAGTCAACCATCTGAGTCATCACGTAGTGAACGGTTCATTAAGGTTTCATACACCAACTTCTCAAGGCTACTGATGGTTTCTCTGCAGCAAATTTGATTGGAGAAGGTGCATTCAGCTGTGTTTATAAAGGGATCCTCGATTCCGATGATGGCAAATTTGTTGCAATCAAAGTTCTACGTCTTGAAAATCCAGGAGCTCACAAAAGTTTTCTAGCAGAATGTGAAGCTTGGCGGAATATTCGGCACCGTAATTTGTTGAAGATAATAACTTCATGTTCAAGTGCTGATTTCCAAGGAAATGATTTTAAGGCTCTGGTTTATGAGTTTATGCCGAATGGAAGTGTACACGATTGGCTTCATTCAAGTGAAAATACATCGAAACTCAACCTTCTTCAAAGAATAAATATTCTTAGAGATGTTGCCACTGCACTTGATTATCTTCACAATCGCTGCCAAACAACGATTGTTCACGGTGACTTCAAGCCAAGTAACATTCTACTTGATAATGATATGGTGGCTCATGTTGGAGACTTTGGTTTAGCTCGACTACTTGGTACAAACTTAAACCAAAACAGCTCAACCGGGGTTAAAGGAACAATTGGTTATGCACCTCTAGGTAATTCCACTTTTATTCCATGATGCTTATATTTATTTACAGGTTAAAGTTTTTAAATTAATTAATTGTTTTTCATTTGTAGAGTATGGTATCGGGAGCGAGATGACAAGTTGTGGGGACGTCTACAGTTTTGGAATATTATTACTAGAAGTGATGACCGGCAAAAATCCAACACACGGCATGTTTATTGAAGGTCTTAGCCTTCATAAATTTGCTTACATGGCATTACCGGATCATGTAATCGATGTTATTGTTGATGATGCAATTGTGTTGCAAAGTACGGAAGTGAATGCAAAGAAAGTGGAAGAATGTTTGGTTGCAATTATCAAGATTGGAGTATCGTGCTCTGTGGATTCCCCACCACAACGGATGAAAATTGAAATTGTTGTCAACGGGTTGCAGCACATTCTCGATGCGCTTCAAAATATATAAGGTACTATGTTGTCCCATTTTGTAGAATCTGATTTTACATGAGTTGTTAATAAATCTTCACTAAAATGGTTTTATTTTTTAACTCTTTCAGGTCTATCATCAAGCTTGTATGGTGAAGTTGAGAGTTACTACAACAAGGAGCGGTGCATGTCGTAGTTAAATAAATGTTAAGTTGTTGAAGATGTTCGTAATTATGGTTTAATTTTCTTGTTTCATAATTGTACGAGACATAAGAGTGCGTTTACATTCCTGGTGACGTATCATATGTATCAAGCATGTTTGTAAGTGTGGTTTAATTTCCATCAGTCCATTTTGTGGTATTGAATTCGACTTAGGTTCTACTTGGTGTTCGATTCCTTAATGAACAGCCTAATGTTATTCGTGTTCTTTGACTTTCAGTTTCATAAATTTAACTTATTCTTGAATATCTGAAAAGCTCAAGGCTTCCCCCTCTTCTGGTTTCGAGCAGTGTATGGTCCAATTTTATAGAAAGTTAACCTCATGTTTGGTTATACACTTGTACCATGCATTCACACTTGTACCATGTATTCGGCTAGTACAAAATCATTATTAGTACTGCAAGTATAATGTATTCAAAATGGCCCAATAATGACCAAAGTATATTTCTGATACATAAATCAGCTCGAATATTTTGATACTTTTCGTACTCCTTATACAATTAGTACAACTCTATTTTCATCGGATAAGCGTTTGGATAAGCAATCCCAAACTCAAAACTGTGTATTGCTATTTAGTCTAAGTAAGCCCAAACAGCCCTTTAGCAGTTAATGTGCAGCTTTATGGTCATCATTGTTGTTTTAACCATATTTCTAGAAAGACAAGCGTTTAGCTTTTGGATGTTGTCTCTCCTATTTGAAACGATAATAGCTATTACGTCAGATTATGTTTTATACTTATAGTAGCTATTATGTTACCAAACGCTATGAAAATAGGATGTTATTGATCCTTTATCTTACGTTTGTTTAATAGTTTAAGGTTGAAACCAAACAGTGATTAGTATGATCCTGTCTATATCTTACAAGACTGAAACATATAGTTACATTCAGTGCATAATTATCATATAAATGTTTATTTTCGACTTCTAATGTTATTTTCTTACTTGGATGTATTAGGATGATCGTGACCCATCATCTCGTCATAGATTAGAAAAGAGACACAGGATGATGCATGGTATGTAGCGGTTGGGTATTCTGAAAGTTTTTGTCATCAAGTTTTACATATGATTAATATGCCATATTTACTTTTTTAATGAAATGACCCAAACTGACCCGTTTTAAGCTATTTTTAATTTTTTATATCTTTTTTACATAGCCCGAACCGGCATGTAGGACCTGATTTTTAAGCATTGAAAGACCAGAACCGACATGTTGGACCTGTTTTTTAAGCTATGTTTATATCTTTTTAACATAACCTGAACTGAACCATTTTATACGGGTCGATGTAGTCAGATTGCAACTGTAAAATAAAGAAAAAAAATATAATTTTTTTTGGTACTCTCCATTAATAAGTGGTCAATATGTTAATTATGAGTACAAAAGCTCAAAATATATGAAATCATTAAAATTATTTGATTTGGGAGGTTCTATGTACTCGGCACCGGTTTTTTTTCTCCAAGTTTCGTTTTTATTTACCACTTATAAGTAAAATGGGTCGAAATAGCCCTCTGTACAAGTATTTGTTAGTGTACTACTTGACTGCTTTCGGAACCTGTTAACACTAGCTAACAGATGATTGTGTTTACAAAACAACCAAAATGAGGAATCTAACTTCAAAAGTTCCACCTAATGCATATTCCCGGAAGCCCAAATGAGGCATCTAACTGTAAAGAAATTTATCCAACATTATAATTTCAATCAAACATATATTTTGTACCTTTGCAAATGGGCGTCTATGCACTTATCAGTTATATTACAGTTATTAGCATGAAACACCAACATACATCTTCATTTGTCCCATTTTCGTCATTGTACGTTTTTTGTACTTCTGTGTCAAACAAATCTTATTAAAAACAAGACAAGGATTTTGAAGAAAACGATATAGAGTAATTCTTAGGAAAATGTCAATATTCGAGGTTACAAAATAACCAAATATCATCAATATTACAGGTTGCACAAGTCATCACTTTAGTGACATACATGTTTGTATTTTATACACACAAACAGAAACACCCTAATGCAACGCGCAATCAAGAAAGAGAAGCATATTAGTCATGACTTAGAGAAAATGGGCCTTTTATTCCTTGTAGATTTCAAATCAGTGTAAATTATAGATTTTAAGTCACATGTGTTGAAGGCATCATACCAAGTTAACGAAAAAAGTCATATATACCATGATAAATAGGAACATTTATAATCAACACAGTTGTAACTTTACTACATGAAAAATAGGAACATTCATTTCATAATTTATACCTGCAATCTAAATTTAAATTTAAAACAGAATTGGATACACGCTTTCTTTCTTATCAGCTACTACTCAGTTGCAACAAGCTACATACATACCATCAATATGTATCTAAGTCGTTTTCAATGTCAACTTCGCCATTTTTGACGCTGCTCCAGCAACCCAATCTGAATCTCAACAGCTTCACCTTCTATAACCTTAATACTAACACCAATAGCTTTCCTAAAAGCTTGCATAAGTGCTTCAGTCATATACATCTCTAACGAAAACAATTTGCTACCTATTAAATTACACGTGGTTCACATTAACTCCAGAAGACTCAAGGATATGAGCTAGCATAGTAACTCAGAGATGTTTCAACCCCAATTTTCGTAAACAAAACCTTTGCATCATCAGATATGCCAACATCTTCCTCTTGACACCTTATATCATGAATCTTGCGAATGTCATCTTCAGTATACGGTTGTGTGGAGATGATGAGAAGGCAATCCAGGAAATCGACTGGAATCCCATGGGGGGATTTGTAGATTGTGTCTCGAATAGTTGTGATTCCTCGATTGGTAGCAACAAGTATTGGTGCCATGTCGTTTTCTAAGGCACGGTTTGGGCATGATAAATGCTCGATATCAAGCATGTGGACATCATCTATGAACAGAACACCAGGAATGATCTCTGCTTTTCCTTCCTCTCGCCACTCTGCAACTTTTGTATGGATCTGTTCCCTCAATTCAGCTTGATTTCTCCGTCGTCACCAGTAAAAAGAGCAAGAAAACCCTGTGTTCTGCATTTCATAACAAAAATAATTATTCATCATGCAAAAGTTCACTTACTCCCCCCTGCCCCCTAGACAACAGAAACTACCTCTGACAATTGCACGAAAAGACCATCTTCGTTTCTATTATCAGAAAGTGTAACTTCAAAAAACAACACAACTTCAAAACATCCTAACTGTAAAGAAATTAATCCAAAATACCTAATTTCAATCAAACCGTATGTACCTTTGCGACTCGGAATCTATGCTCTTATCAGTTATATTACAGTTATTACTTATTAGCATGAAATACCAACATACATTTTCATTCGTCCCATTTTCGTCATTGAACGTATGTTGTTCTTTTGGGTCAAACAAATCTTATTAAAACCAAGACATAGATTATGAAGAAAATGATCCTTCTTAAGAAAATGTCAATATCAGAGGTTACAAAACAACCAAAAATCATCAATAATACGGGTCGAAAAAGTCATTTTAACGACACACATGTTTGTATTTTGTACACAAAAAAACACTATATTTGTTGGTATTTACTAATCATAACAATTATTGAAAACAAGTAAACATCATCAAAGCATGCAGCGGAAGTAATGGGAATAATACTTGTAATTTAATTAACCGAATTAAAAGAAAGTGTGTACCTTTTAGCAATTCAAGAAACACACGATATCAAGAACAAGGAACAAAAACCCAAACCCTAAATTAGGGTTTATGCAATTCGACCCAATTAAAGTCGACACCCAAGATTACCACAAACACAATTGTATTTGTCCTTCTTTCTTCTTGACTACTTGGTACACTTAAACCAAAACAGCTCAACCGGGGTTAAAGGAACAATTGGTTATGCACCTCCAGGTAGTATTCCATGACGCTTATATTTACTTACAAATTACAGTTTGTAAATTAACTAACTGTTTTTAATTCGCAGAGTATGGTCTCGGGAGCGAGATGACAAGTACCGGGGATGTCTACAGTTTTGGAATATTATTACTAGAGGTGATGACTGGGAAAAATCCGACAAGCGACATGTTTAATGATGGTCTTAGCCTTCATAAATTTGCTTACATGTCATTACCAGATCATGTAATCGATGTTATTGATGGTGATGCAATTGTGTTGCAAAGTACGGAAGCGAATGCAAAGAAAGTGGAAGAATGTTTGGTTGCAACTATCAAGGTTGGAGTATCATGCTCTGTGGATTCCCCACCACAACGGATGAAAATTGAAATTGTTGTCAATGAGTTGCAGCATATTCTCGATGTGCTTCAAAATATATAACGTACTATGTTCTCTCCTTTTGCAGAATATGATTTTATGTGAGTTTGTTAATAAGTCATCACTAACATGGTTTTATTTTTGAACTCTTTCAGGTCTATCATCAAGCTTGTATAGTGAAGTTGAGAGTAACTGCAACAAGAAGTGCAGGTCGTAGTTAAATAAATGTTAAGTCGTTAAAGATGTTTGTAATTGTGGTTGAATTTTCTGGTTGCATACGTGTAAAGGACGTAAGAGTACGTTTCCTTTCCTAGTGACGTATCATATGTGTCAAACATGTTTATGATTAAGTATTGTTTAATTCTCCTCAATCCTTTTTTTGTGTTGAATTCTATTTAAGCTTTGAAGCAATAAAGGAACTGATATTAACATATTTACATGTGAGTTGATATTAATAGTTTCTAAAATTTGTGACTTTAACCAAATTTACTATTTATTTGTTCAAAAGGTAAAATATATTAATAACGAAAACTTTGAACAGGTTAATTACATTATGTTTTACTAATAGCATGGACATACCCAAGCTAAGCAAAAAAAACTATCCTTATGATACTAACCATTGTCATCATCCAATGAAGAGAGAGGAGTTTCACTATCAAGATACATAGCCATCTGTGTAACCATTAATACCACGTATCAGGAAACTATCCTTATGGTATCTAGTATCCAATGACTACATAAACATAACTAGACTCAAGACACACATGTCCATCATCCCTGCCACATTATTCCTGAGAAAAGAGAGTTTGAGTCAAAGAATTTCGGTACCAAGGTACATAGCCATCTGACCAATCTTCAAACCCAAACACTCCTTTAAAGATAACTGTCATTTAAATTAATGATCATTTCATTTCCAAATATGTCAAATAAAATTGCATATAGAACGTATTAGAAAGTGTCTGTATATACAACAAAACTGAATCGTATTAAAAAGTGCCATGTTAATTCCATACTTTTGACTACTACTACAGTGACCTTCAAATACAAAACCTAATAAGCCCATTCTTAAAGTGTTTCGCTAAGCTATTTTGAATACAACATAAACTTGGCAATCTTGACCCAACCGGAACCAGTTGACCCACGACCCGTTTGACCTGTGTTTCCATTTCACCCGTTTCGACCCATGACCCATTTGACCTATAACTAAACCATCACGGTAACAACTAAATCAACATTTTGCCTATTAAACTAAACATGTTAAAAGAGGCACAAATTCTGAAGCAGATGTAGTTCATCTAGTCTGCATATAACTTTAAATTACTTTTAGTTTTATTTAAGTGAACAACTACAGCTGATTCACATATCATATCTATAAGATTCAACTTATTCAGCAAGGTATCAACCATATCTAAGTTAGGACAATAGTTCCAGTTTGTTTTGTGTACCAAAAATACAACTAGATAGGTGTGCTGAAAGCAATTAACAGTTTGGCAGTTCCTCATGCCTATTATAGCCAGAAGAGCTACCAGCCACCTCATTTAGATGACTCATCTTCTGAGTAACTTCTGCCTATAAAAATAAATAGCATATAATGTGATAAGTAGGAATAGAAAACAAGATTGTCATGCACCTGAGCGTTCAGGTCCTATATTAGTTGGTTCACAGCAAAAGCTATGACAAAGTAATTCGGGCTGCATAAATGATATAATATTATCTTCATTGAGAATCATAAACAATTAAATAGTACTCGTATTTACTTGTTGGTACACATTGCCCTGATGCAAAAAAATTACAAGACTTACTTCGGATACAAATAAGATACAACAGATAGACAGTCGCTCTGCACAAATAGACCAAGCAAGAAGTAGAGTTGACTACTTGACTTTGTCCATTTCATCCTTATAAGGGGATAGGTAAGCATAACCAACTGTAATTGTGCCTACGCACACAAGATAGTTTCATGCTATCAGCAATTACCCAACCCAACCATTTTGCTAACTTTAAGCATCTATTAGCCCACACTGTGTTATGTGCCTGCCATGGTAAAGTTTTTGTGACTTCAAATCACATGAAAACTAATGTAACACTGTTGCTAAATTTGCAGTTGCATTGGTAGATATGTATAGACATGTTAACGGTTACTCAAAGAACAGCACACAAAATGCGCTTTTGCTCCGGAATACATAAGGGGCAATTTAAAAAACAATATCTGTCAATTCAAACAGCAAGTGATAAACTAGCCAATAGATGCGAAAATGTAACAGCAAAACTTCCCATTTCTGCAATTGACCGGCAAAACTAAACCTAAAACTGTTTTATCCAATGACTAAAAATGTTTTCGGAGTTGATTATCATACTAACGACCAAAACTTATTATTTCATTCTAAATGACACGCCAAACAATTTTTGCATGTCAAAATCTAACGATAAATATTACGCAAGTATCATTCTCTAATGGACATTTCATCAAACACGTTTCGTGCACAACCTAAACCCGAGCTTCAAACCATAGCCGCACGTACGTAACACACCTAATTCACCTCTGTCGCTCTATAATATCACAAATCTCTATAACTAACACCTAATTGAAGCAAACACAAAAATCAATGAATTGAGTTGAAAAGTATAACTGAGAGCATCACAAAAATCAATGAATTCAGTTGAAAAGTATACCTGAGAACGTATTTAGCAAAAATAAATGGCTGTTCAAAATTAACGGCAATTGGTCAAAGGCTGTTTAATATGATGGAAAAAAGAAAGAAATTACGAACCAGGCCCCCAAATTATGTAACAAGTTGTGAGAACTATCCTAAACTTTTTGTTATTTATGATTTTTTTATATAACAAACTTTATTTACCAAATATCTAACAAATATCTTGTTATTTCACACATTTTTACTCGAAAACGCAAAACTAAGGTATTTTGTTCTTCATCAAACAAATCTTATTAAAACCAAGACAAGGATTTTACAGAAAATGATACGTAGTACTTCTTAAGAAAATGTCAATATCAGAGGTTACAAAACAACCAAAAATCATTAATGTTACAGGTTGCAAAGGTCATCATTTTAACAAAGACACATGTTCGTATTTTGTACAGCAATATATTAATGGATCTAAAATCCTTTTACTTTTCTAGTATTTATAAGCCTAGTTTCAGACCATATATCTGCTATAAAAGACTAAGATTAGCCTCTTGTATCCCTGATCAAGAATTTGCAAGTATCACAACACTAGCATCAACTGTAAACATGTAGCTATTTTGAAACAATAAACATAACTTAAAAAATGCAGCGCAATTTCTTTAAATTAAAAGTAATGAGAGATGTTAACAACTTAACGCATACAAACATGCATCCTTATACAAACACACCGCACGTAGAGATCTTAAATTTGTAGCTGTAACATCTAAATTCATAATTACGTCATGTTAATTTAAAAAACCGAAATACACCTCATTTGAGCTCACAAAACGGGTATTAAACCACGGTAGTTACACCGTCACTTATTGTCGAATACTAACTAGCCACAAACATCAAAAGCAATATCAAATCAATATCCTAACAACTGACTCCTATATAGAAAAAACATCCAAACTCAAAATCTCAAAACCAAAAAGCTAAACATCATAACTCAACAATAAAAGCTAAACCCGGTTCATATCCTAAATTCATACCACATTTTCTCAAAACACAAAGATTCACCCCCATTTACATACACAACATACAAATCGAACAAGAGTAGTTACATAGTTACACCGTCACTTATTGTCAAATACTAACAAGCAGTAAACATCAAAAGTAATCTTAAATCCATATAAAAACAATTCAAATCTTAAAAAAACGTTCATAGACTTAACAAAATCTATAAAACCCAAAACCCGAAAAGTCAATCAGTTAACAATTAAATCTCGTGAGAACATCAACAAATCTCACCATTATCTAAACAACATTTACAGCAAATCTAAAAATAGCGTTTTCTTCTACAAACATCATAAGAACCTTTTCATCAAACATCTCGTCAATACTCAGTGTAAAATGAGCCAATTTATGGGTTTTCAAGTATGCATACCTGTCAAGAACACGCATACTTAAAGAACCATAAATAGACTGATTTTACACATACTTTAAATAATCTTGGACTAAACTTGAAAAGGTTGAAACTTTATGTGAATTTAAGGTGGGGTATGGATGAAAGTTTGCAACTTTAAGCTATCCAAAACATACTATGGTCCTATAAACATATCATACATATAATTTGAAAACTTGTACATAAAAATTCCAATACCCCCATGTACTCACCGCCTAGGGCCAATTACTCGTTGCCGCCTAGAAGATTTGCAACTGAATTCCATCTTTTTCAGAACCCAATAACCTATTAAGCTACTTTAAATAATCTTACCCAAACACCCCCTAAATCCCGTATGATCATACTACTATAACACATAATAGTCCAAAACAAGGCAAATACATCAACCCAATGTAATAAACATAAGTCCTCACCTAATAACGATTTCCACCAATCTCTCATTTCTTCAAATTAGAGGGTTTGGGTTTTTAATTTTTATAAAATTTGGGGATTTTGTTTAAACTTAGGGAGTTTATTAAAGGGTTACTGTTTGGTTGGTGTTTGCTGGTGGCTATCGGAGATGGTGGTGGTTGTTAGAAATTGTTTCAGAAAGTGATAATGAGGAAAGAGGTTGAAGCGTTGGGTGTAGGGCTGAGCATTTCGACCGTTCCGACCGGACCGAACGACAAAACCGATCGGACTGAACCGAAACCGACCGGACCTAAGGACCGGCGGTCCGGTCTCGGTCCCAAGTTTTTTCTTATTTCGGTCTCGGTCCGGTCCGGTCCGTTCCGACCAAAAAACCGAAAATCTTGCCTATTTGGACCGGACCTACCGAAGACCGGACCGGACCGGACCTACCACATTCGGTTTCGGTCTCGGTCCCGGTTTTTACCTTAAATCGGTCTTCGGTCTTGTCGGTCTCGGTCCGGTCCGGTCCCGTCCCGTCCCGGACTGATGCTCACCCTTAGTTGGGTGTGTTAGTTACTATATTTATTTTTTATTTTGTTAGTATAATAGACGAAAATACACTCTTAATTAACGGTCTAACATAGTCAAACTAACTGTGCCTCTTATGTTAAAATCAAGGTTATAAATAGCATGAGGCGTAGTGTGGCGGCATGACAAAACCTCATGCCTTAGCGGTTAAGGCGAAGCTTTTGCGTTTATAAGACGTGACATATGGCGGCACAAAATATTAAAGTATTCATATATTTATATTATATTTCATATATATTGAGTTTACAAAAAGACGTGTCATAAAGCGGCATAGCGCGTGGCGTGACGGTATGACCAAGCCTCACGCCTTTGGGGGGCTTTTATGAGGCCTTTGCGCGCCTTTTAGAACCCTGGTTAAAATTGGACAAAACATGGAACGAATGTTTCACTTTCTGACTGAATCTGAAACTTTTTTAAAAATTAGACCACAAGTGAAATACCCAATAAACCACAATGATAAAATATGGTTAACTCATAACTGAATTAAAATCCTGTGAATTGATTGGTATAGTCGATGTTTTTAATTATAGATCGTATTTAATTTAGGGTGCTTTTATTAATTTTATATAACTTAAGGGGTTAAAAGTGTAAAATTGTGATAAGATAAAGGATAATGAACATTACAACGTGCAATAACAATATCCAATCATGTCGAAGCGAGTTATAGAGAGGTGAGATGTAAACAAAAACACCTCCAAAAAGAGATAGTGAAAATGTTTTTTATGTGATTTATGAAGAAAGTTTTTTTGTTTTTAAAATGAAAGTTGAAGGGGTATGAGTGTAAATTTAAATAAGATGAAGGATCAAAAAAGTAAGGATGTTTTTTAGCACTACTAAAAAATAGTAACATATTCACACTTTTTAAGTATGTTTACACACTTTAAAATAAGAATAAAAAAAGTTACACTAGCATGCGGGTGAGCCAATTAGGCGTAGCAAATATTTTCACACTTTTATGTCGAATCTCTATATTTGACATGCTGCTCAAAGATCCATTTTGGTAAACCAATAAAAATTGGCCCATTCTAGCATATTCATTTTGGTAACTTATTTTAAAAGAGGAATGATTGGGGTGTCTAAATATATGCTTAATTTTGTGCCTAAAATTGTGTGGCATTTACTTATTGGTTTGTGAAGCCGTGGGTTACTCATCGGCAACCAACATAATGCTGCCACCTATTTCTCATTATAAAATCTACATGCTATTTTCTAAACACCAATCAACCCTTATATAAAGGGAAGTGATTTGCACATTCCTAATAGTTATTAGGACACTCTTTTTTGTGCTTCAATTAGTTGTACAAAACTCACACCATGCTTTATATGCTTGTACTTTGGCATAAGCTTGCCCAGCCTATATAAGTTCTTTATCTTAGTATAAACAAATTTGGTGGAGTCATTCCAGCAAACTTGTCTGGTTGTTCTAACCTCGAAGACCTTTGGCTCGCTTAGAATAAGCTAACTGGAAGCATACCCAAGGATATGAGTTTACTCTCGAAACTTGCTGTTCTTGATATTGGGTACAACAGCTTAGAAGGCTCGTTGTCTCCTCATGTAGGAAACCTTAGCTTCCTCCATTGGCTTTCGCTCGCGAACAACAGCTTTCAAGGAACTATTCATCACGAACTTGGTCGTCTATCTAGGCTACGCCATCTTTATCTTAGTTTAAACAAATTCAGTGGAGTCATTCTAACAAACTTGTCTGGTTGTTCTAACCTCGAAGAGCTTTCGCTCGGTGGAAATAAGCTAGTTGGAAGCATACCCAATGAGATGAGTTTACTCTCCAAACTTACAAGACTTTGGCTTGCTGACAATAAGTTAACAGGTGAAATCACACCTTTCTTGGGGAATATCACATTAATGGAAGCATTCTCTGCTCGCAGAAACCCGTTGGGTGGTAGCATTCCAGATACCTTGGGTCTTTGGAAAAGCTTGACGGAATTTTACTCTGGTGAGTGCAACCTATATGGAAGCATCCCTCATTCCATTTTCAACCTCTCACTCCTAGTTAATTTTTCCTTAGCTGTTAATCACCTCACTGGTAGTCTTCCTTCAGAAATTGGTAATCAGCTCCCAAATCTTGAGTGGCTTCAGTTATGGGGTAACGAACTGGCCGGAGTTCTTCCACCTTCTCTTTCTAATTGTTCTAAATTATGGTTTCTTGAAATGAGTGACAAAAATTTTAGTGGGAAGTTGACAATTGATTTTTCAAAACTAAGAGATATTAATATAATTATATTATATGATAACAACTTCCCTGGACGCGGAGAAGCTGATGACATGAGGTTTGTTGATTCTTTGAAAAATTGCACCAGATTAGTTTGGTTAGACCTTTCTAGTTGTAACCTTATAGGAGTGCTTCAGATATCAATAGGTAATCTCTCTCATCAACTCAACTATCTACATTTAGAAGACAATAAATTATTTGGAAGCCTCTCTTCAAGTATAGGTAATCTAGTTGGTTTGACCACTTTATTTTTAGGAAATAATAGATTCAAAGGAAGAATTCTCACTAGCGTTGGTAAACTACAAAAGCTTCAAGTTCTTGATCTAGATAGCAATCAATTTTCAGGGCCTATCCCTGATGCTATTGGGAACTTATCACTGTTGACAGAACTTTACTTAGATTACAACAAATTAGAAGGTCATGTTCCATCAAGCCTTGGGAATTGTAAAAACCTTATTGGGTTGAACCTTAGATACAATAGACTCAGTGGAAACTTACCCAAACAGCTTTTTCAACTTCCATCACTAAATTATTTTTTAGATCTTTCTCAAAACCACTTGTCTGGTTCCATTCCATCAGAGATTAAAAACCTTAAGATGTTGAGCGGTCTTTCTTTATCTTATAATAGATTATCAGGTACCATAACTAGTAGCCTTGGTGAGTGTATTAGCCTTACATATTTATACCTTAGTGGCAACATATTTGAAGGCATAATACCACCTTCATTCAGTTCCTTGAGAGGATTGATGGAACTCGACATTTCTCAAAATAATTTATCAGGTAAAATTCCTCAATTCTTAGACAAATGGAATTCCTTAGAATTTTTGAACCTATCCTTTAATGATTTTGAGGGTGAAGTACCGACTCTAGGAGTGTTTGCCAATGCAAGCGCATTTTCGGTTTTGGGGAACCATAAGCTTTGTGGTGGTTTGGTTACACTTGAGTTACCCAAATGCAAGGAGACGGGTAGTAAGAAAAAAAGGTTTCCTTTCTTCATATTAGTCATCGTGATTGTAGTCACGTTGTTCATCGTATTATGTTGTGTATATCTTTTGTGTAAGAAGAAACGCAATAGTCAACCATCTGAGTCATCGGGTAGTGAACGGTTCATGAAAGTTTCATACCATCAACTTCTCAAGGCCACTGATGGGTTCTCTACAGAAAATTTGATTGGCGAGGGTAGGCACAACGCTGTTTATAAGGGAATCCTCGATTCAAGTGATGATAAATCTGTTGCAGTTAAAGTTCTACATCTTCAAAGTCAAGGAGGACACAAAAGCTTTATAGCAGAATGTGAGGCATGGCGTAATATTAGACACCGTAATTTGTTGAAGATAATAACTTCATGTTCAAGTGTTGATTTTCAAGGCAATGATTTTGAAGCTTTGGTTTATGAGTTTATGCCTAACGGAAGTGTACATGATTGGCTTCATTCAAGTGCAAATACATCAAAACTCAACCTTCTTCAAAGAATAAATATTCTCAGAGATGTTGCCACCGGAAGCAGCCTCTCTACCTTAGGTAGGAGAAAGGCTGCCGGAAACGGTATTGGGTACCCATAACCCGTGGAAGACGGCATTGGGAGTTACTTTACTTTTACTTTAGAGATGTTGCCACCGCACTTGATTATCTTCACAATCACTGCCAAACAACGATTGTTCACGGTGACTTGAAGCCAAGTAACATTCTACTTGATGATGATATGGTGGCTCATGTTGGAGACTTTGGTTTAGCTCGGCTACTTGGTACAGACTTAAAACAAAACAGCTCAACCGGGGTTAAAGGAACAATTGGTTATGCACCTCCAGGTAATATATGATTCTTGTATTCCGTGATGCTTATATTTGTACTTGCAGATTATAGTTTTGTAAACTAACTGATCATTGTAATTTCCAGAGTATGGTATCGGCAGCGAGATGACAAGTTGTGGGGACTTCTACAAATTTTGGAATATTTTTACTAGAAGTGATGACCGGGAAAAAGCCAACGGACGACATATTTAATGAAGGTCTTAACCTTCATAAATTTGCTCACGTGGCATTACCAGATCATGTAGTCGATGTTATTGATGATGATGCAATTGTGTTGCAAAGTACGGAAGCGAATGCAAAGAAAGTGGAAGAATGTTTGGTTGCAGTTATCAAGATTGGAGTATCGTGCTCTGTGGATTCCCCACCAAAACGGATGAAAATTGAAATTGTTATCAACGAGTTGCAGCACATTCTCGATGTGCTTCACAATATATAAGGTACTATGTTCTCCCATTTTGTAGAATCTGATTTTACATGAGTTTGTTAATAAATCATCACTAAAATGGTTTTATTTTTGAACTCTTTCAGTTCTATCATCAAGCTTGTATGGTGAAGTTGAGAGTAACTGCAACAAGGAGCGGTGCATGTCGTAGTTAAATAAATGTTAAATTGTTAAAGATGTTCGTAATTATGGTTTAATTTTCTTGTTGCATAAGTGTACGAGACATAAGAGTACATTTACATTCCTGGTGACGTATCATATGTATCAAGCATGTTTGTAACTGTGGTTTAATTTCCATGAATCCAATTTGTGGTATTGAATTCTACTTTAGTTATACTTGGTGTTCGATTCCTTAATGAACAACCTAATGTTATTCATGTTCTTTGACTTTCAATTTCATAAATTTGACTTTTTCTTGAATATCTGAATGAGAAAGCTCGAGGCTTCCCCCTCTTCTGGTTTCGAGCAGTGTATGGTTCAATTTTATAGAAAGTGAACCTCATGTTTGGTATACTGTATTATTACTGCAAGTATACTGTATTAAAAATGTGTCAATAATGACGGAAAGTGGATTTCTGATACATAACATTAGGTTGTTCATTAAGGTTTATGGATAGTAAAATTAAATTGGTCCAACACACGTACATTCACATTAGAGACTTGAAACTTGAGAGTTGAGAGTGTTGCCAAAGTTACAATGTCAATAAGCTACTTAATGGAAGTTTAATTAACAAAAAAGGTGTAGTTATGGATAAAACTGAATTAGGTCAATTAAATTACAAAAAACGAGTCTTGTATCTACTTACTAATGTAATGTGGAAACATGTAACTTACAGTAATATGAAATGGGTTAAACATGAAACTGTACACCCACTCTTGTGAAACAAACCAAAGAACAGCGAAAACTAAAATGGGTCAAATGGGTAGGACTCAAAAAATATCTTTAACTGAACGTGTCATTATTTTGTTCCATTCCATCAGAGATTGAAGACCTCAAGATGTTGAACCATCTCGATTTATCTAATAATAATTTATCAGATACCATTACTAGTAGCCTTGTTCAGTGCATTAGCCTTACAATGTTAAACCTACAAGGCAACCACTACAGTTTCTGAGATAATTTCAGCCATGAATGAATTTGTTGCTATTCTTTTCCAAAATGAACATAGTATTGATTCAAATAAGGAAGATCCATTGACATTACAAATGAGTTGATACATTGAGCTTCCTACTGTATGACTACTCTTGCAAACAACACATCTAAAAAGATACACGCCAACCTTATTAACTGCTAGAGCAGAAATGAAACTAAAACATACACCATAGACATCACTGTAAGTATTGTTATCGTCACTGCCTTTGAATAACCCGAGAAAAACAGATGGGGTTTGATGAAGTTAATGTCGTCTCTAATCTGCCTTTAGAATTGAGAATCAGGCCATATGACGAATACATAATAAATCTTGACTTTATCCATCCAAGTTCAAGCTCCAAATAACACTAATAACTAGCAATACACCACATTGATCACCTGCACAAACTAAAACAAACACACTTTATCATTCTTACGAGCTTCAAACATATGAATGGCAGTAAATGTTAAGCCTTGGCAATGGTGATATCACTGAGCCCATTCCAGTTATTTGTTGCTCTTTCAAAGGGAAGAAAATATTTACGTTGGTAAGAAACTAACTGTCGAATACAGAGGTCGCAATTTCAAGCATTTTACTTATAAATGGATCAATTTACGTTATGTTATATTTAATGGGTTCAACGGGCTGAAAACATTCATTAATCATTATTTTTAAACAATTTTAAGAAAAAGGACCGACCACTTTTGCAGGTCAACCTGATCCAGTCCAGACTAAAATTACCAACCTGACTAGCTGCCCGTTATGGAATACCTCTAGTTTAGATCATGTGTTACCTGTAAGGCTCCCAAGCCTGCATTTCCAAGTGTCCACGTCTACGGTGTGACTGATAAAGCATTAGCCAATGCTTTTCTGCAATACAAAGAAATGGGAATACCAACGGGTTAGGACAGAAGTGTCATATATATGGTTCACAATGTTAACAAGTCTGTCAAAAACAACCATTTACAGAAGCAAAATTGGGGATCTTGCAACAAAAGTCAAACATATCAATAATGTTTTAAACACATAATTTTTTTGTGGACCTGAAGTAATAACTTATAAGAAATAATCCAACCTTAGCCATGAAATGGGCTCAGTGCTATCACCAATGCCAAGGCGTATCATTTACACAAGAAAGAAATACAAGATAAGAAATAATCCAACCTTAGCCATTGCTGAAGTAATAACTTCTGGAATGGGCTCAGTTATATCACCAATGCGAAGGCTTATCATTTGTTCATCAGGGTATTTTAGCTTATGTGTAGGCATTCTTCTACGAATATGTAATTCCACCAACACATTTCATGTATCTAAAACTCATGTCCAAAGATGAAATGCATAGTAGATCTTCTACTATAGTCTAATCATAAAAGAAATGCACATATACAACATAATTTGAACTTAAACATTTGTTTCATACAGCTAACAAATCAAATCATAAAAGAAATGCAAACATGAACCCAAATACAAAAGCTTTACAAATAAACTGCTAGTTTGAGGTCATATGAACAAGGCTGGCAAGGATTCTATGTGGAATCGAGTTTTAAACCAACACTAACGGCGGCGTTAGATCTGTTAACAAAAAGGACCAATAACCCGTAATTGAACATCAACAGTTGGAATTTTATGATTAAATTGATGTCAGAGAAACATTGCATACCTGGTTTTTGAAGATTTTCAAACCCAAGCCGTCCATTGGAAACATGTAAAAAGTGACTTAAGGGTTTATGTTTATGTGGTCTAGGTGAAAAGAAATAAGAAAGCAAAGTGAAAAAAAAAAAAATGGGGGAGAAATCCTGCTCAAAAGGGAATAGTTAAAACAAATAAGCCGGGTTACACCCCCGTTTTTTCATTTCATAATCGGGCTTTATGCCCTTGCTTTTTACGGACACCTTTATTGAGCCTTTTTTTCCTATTAACTGGGCTCTATTAGGGGGGCTTTATTTCAGTTTTTGTAGTAGTGTGAGAAAAGAGAGTTTATGAGTCAAAGAATTTCAGTACCAAGGTACATAGCCATCTGACAAATCTTCAAACCCAAACACTCCTTTAAAGACAATGACATTTTACAGCCTGCAAGTCTTTTATCCATAACCATCCAAATGAGTGATCATTTAATTTACTACCAAACAGGAAACTATCCATATGTTTTTTACTAGCCAAAGACATCAGAAGACAATACAGTTGCCTATTCTTAATATTTACGATTTTTTTATATATCAAACTTCATTCGTCAAATATCTAGCGAATTCTTTAATAAAAAAATACCGTTATTAAAAAGTGTATTAAGCATATCAGCTTAATACTGATATGCTTTCGGTGTATGATTTTATAAAAAGTGTTGAAGTTTAATATGTTATTTAAAAAAAAAAAAAAAAAAAAAAAAAACTTTAACTACCTAAACCTTTATTTCAAACACCAGCTAGGCATACAACAACTTTTCTGGTCAACAAGGGAGGTGTGGTTAACAGGACAGTTAGTTAGGAAAAAGTAGCTTCATATTTCACAACTCACTAGCCCCCATCCTAAAGAAACCACCCCTCACTCTTCCCATAATCCCATTCATGTCAATATCCCATATCTTATAAGTTTGAATAACTGCTACTGATTTCTTAGCATTATGGCTCATATGCTGCAACATCTGAGTACAAACTCAGCAATAGGTATGGGCGCAAACCTGATATAACATTCATATGCAAAATACAACTTTGATTACCAGTTGCATATACAAAAATTTCAACATGTTAACAAGATTAAAAACATTATCTCAAACATCCAAGTTACCTCTGAATGTGAGGTAGAAGCATATCCAGCAGATCGTTCTTCTTCAGTGATACTTTCTGCAACATTAAAAAACATCTCACAATTAGATCAAACTTAGGATAGGATATAAGTAGAGTGTACACCAGAAAAACTAATGAGCCTTGCAACTTTTATAACAAAACTTCAGAAGATAAAGTCTTTAGATATGGTTCTTATCTTGATGCAGAACAAGGCAACGTACATTATATTAGCTTTAATCATGCCTAAAAGATACTAAGACGTACCAACTTGTGACCAAATTTAAAATAAGCAAAAATTCAATAAGCTTTTTAGCTTTATTAAAACACAATAAACAATTAAGATCTTTAAATAAGCTCAGCGAAACACCCCCTAAATCCCAATGATTCCCATGGCAGTTATCTCTCACACAAAATCAAATTGCTCTGAATAATTATGATTCGATAACAAGGCTACATACATTATATTGGCTTCAATAATGGCCAGAGGATACTAAGATGATGTAATGTATCAGGGGTCACCTTATGCTTAACTTATGCATTTATTCATTATCGAAAAACCCCTTATTCCCCCAAATAACTAATAAGCACTTTGGCATAAGCTTGCCCAGCCTGTAAGTTCTTTATGCAAGCTTACCCAAACACCCCCTAAATCCCATATTTCCATGACAGTTATCTCTCTCACAAACTCACGCTGCTTTACACATGATAATTAGGAAAAATAGAAATACATCCCAATGTATAAAGCACTTTGTCATGAGCCTACCCAAACACATTCAATAAGCTCTGTACCTTTTTTTATACCCAATAGCTTATTAATGTTTCCAAACATACTTTTTGGTTCTATAAACAATACTATGGTCCTATAAACAATTAAACATGCCATACATATAATTTGAAAACTTGAAAATTTCAGCTTAATTTCAGGTTTTTCAGAACCAAATAACCTATTAAGCTACTTTAAATAAGCTTACCCAAACACCCCCTAAATCCCGTACGATCATATTACTATAACACATAATAGTCCAAAAAAAGGCAAATACATCATCCCAATGTAATAAACATAAGTCCTCACCTAATAACGATTTCCTCTGCTACGGACGGTCCGAAGACGACTCGATCTTTCCCCGGCAACTGCAATCCACCAACACCAGTCTCCTCCGACTCCAACGTGTCCTTCTGTTGATGCATCTTGAACGTAAGATCCTTTTGTTGTTTTATGTAAAATCTCAAAGAGCTCGACATAATGTGGTGATCTTTTGTTCTTCGATTTCTGTGGAATATTAAGTATAAGTCATCATATTACAGTAGCATGTGTAAAGAGTTAACTTTTCATACAATCAAGGTTACACATTCATATTTTATTAGTAATGTAAACTAACTTGATATATAGGAAACTTGAATATCTCGATAAAACAGTTAACAGCTATCATTCACAAGAAGGCTTCCTGCATCTCAATATAATTCAAAGCCTTCCTGCATCTCAATATGTCTAAATCACACAAAGTGTGACTTTCGACACATTCAAATTGTTCCCTTAAAACTAACTCATTCCTTTTCCCCTGTTTGACCCGTTGTAAGAGAAACCCAAACCAGAGTTGGCCCATTCACATGTAGATGAATCAAAAGTCTCCCCTCTAATTCGTTTTACAAATTTAAAAAAGCTGAAAAAAACTACTAATGTCAGTCCAAGTATAGCATACTTCACTTTCAATACCCACTCCAAACTCGTAAAAAATATATGAAAAGTAAAACTAAACATGGAAAATTTCTAGGAGAAACTTTGTTTCATGAACTAATCTCTCACTCAAATGGCTCTTAAGCGCCTATTGTAGTACAGGCAATCCATATTGGTAAGCTAGATCGGTTTCACACATAATATCTACTCTAGTATCTTACTTGATAATTGATATATATATACACTTAATGTTATCTAACAGAGTAGTACATAAAGTTCTGATGCTTGTTTTGTTTATATAATAAAGCATATAAGCCCCTTTCATTCTGTCTATTATTCTTTTTTTCATTTTTCAGTCTGGGTTGATGCAAGAACAAACAGATGATTAGCTCACAAATTGGAAAAATCCTAGGTAAATAAACAGTTATCCAGATGAACTATATATCCTTTCTACACGCTAAAATGAATGAAAATAGTAAAAAGTATGTAAGGATTTGGTATTTATTGTGGTACTTCGCCTAATTTCATTATCCAATACCACATGAAAACTATAACATTCTTATCTCCATTAAGCTAGACTTACCTATATGAAAACTTAATACCAATTCATTTTGTGTTGTAAGATTCTTTTATATTGTCATTATCGAACAATATTTCTAATAATATATATATTAGGTCCTTGGTTTTACACATATTAATTAAAGTACTCATATGTTTATAGAAAAGTTTTCAAATAACATAAATGTAGTTCAACACTCTGCATATTTAAACTAACAACCTGACAGCACATATGGTTTAATGCAAGCAGCACCTGCTTCACATTACCATATCTATAAGATTCAACTTATTCAGCAAGGTATATATCAACCGTATCTAAGTTAGGACAATAGTTCCATTTCTTTGGCTGATAACAGAGGAGGAGTCACAATATGCATATATTATAGCAGCAATAGCACATTTCTTTGCGGTTACCTCCGTGCCTATTATAGCAAGAAGCGCTACCAGACACCTCATTTACTTGTTGGTACACATTGCCATGATGCAAAAAAATTACAAGCCTTACTTCGGATACAAATAAGATACAACATATGACAGTCGCTCTGCACAAATAGACCAAGCAAGAAGTAGAGTTGACTACTTGACTTTGTCCATTTCATCCTTATAAGGGGATAGGTAAGCATAACCAACTGTAAATGTGCCTACGCACACAAGATAGTTTCATGCTATCAGAAGTTACTCAACCCAACCATTTTGCTAACTTTAAGCATCTATTAGCCCACATTGTGTTATGCGCCTGCCATGGTAAAGTTTTTTGTGACTGTAAATCACATGAAAACTAATTTAACACTGTTGCTAAATTTGCAGTTGCATTGGCAGATATGTATAAAAATGTTAACGGTTACTCGAAGAACAGCACACAAAATGCCCTTTTGCTCCGGAATACATAAGGGCAATTTAAATAACTAGCCAGTAGATGCGAAAACGTAACAGCAAAACTTCCCATTTCTGCAATTGACAGGCAAAACTAAACATAAAACTGTTTTATCCAATGACTTAAAATGTTTTCGGGGTTGATTATCAAACTAACGACTAAAGCTTATTATTTCATTCTAAATGACACGCCAAACAATTTTTGCATGTTAAAATCTAACGATAAATATTACGCAAGTATCACCTTTCGTGCACAACCTAAACCCGAGCTTGAAACCATAGCCGCACATAACACACCTAATTCACCTCTATCGCACTATAATATCACAAATCTCCATAACTAACACCTAATTGAAACAAACACAAAAATCAATGAATTGAGTTCAAAAGTATACCTGAGAGCATCACAAAATCAGCAACTTCAGCTGAATCTATTTGAATCGTTAGGGTTTGTCTTGATGGACCGATGTATGTAACACTAATATGAGTAAAGATTGATAACTTATCACAACCAATTAGCAAAAATAAATGGCTGTTCAAAATTAACGCAATTGGTCAAAGGCTGTTTAATATGACGAAAAAAATAAAGAAATTACGAACCAGGCCCCAAATTATGTAACAAGTTGTGAAAACTATCCTAAACTTTTGTTAATTTACGATTTTGTTATTTAACAAACTTTATCTTGCTATTTCACACATTTTTACTTGAAAAGGCAAAACTAAGGTACCATGATTACATCTTTAGCTCAAACGGGACACGAAACACACACAACTACACTTTATAAATTTGAGCACACCCTTTAATTATTTTAAGCCTTAGCTTAGTACATACTTATTAAATTAAACTAAATGCCTTACTAGTATTGACTTTGACCTTAATGACCATTAAATAAAACACTATAACTTTTGGATAAGCAAACTTAGCATACAAACATTTTGGTCCCCTTTGCTTCCTCCTCTTCTTTCGGTTGAAACCAAACCAACCACACTCTCTATTAGGGCTGCTCATCGGGTGAAAACCGGACCGAGATTGAATCCGGTAAAAACCCTAGACCGAGACCGAGATCGAATGTGGTCGGTCCAGTCCAGTCCGGTCCAACAAGGCTAAATTTTCGATTTGTGGTACGGACCGGAACGGACAGAGACCGAATTTGCCAAAAACGGCAGACCGAGACCAGACCGCCGGTCCTTCGGTCCGGTCGGTTTCGGTTCGGTCCGGTCGGTTTTGTCGGTCGGTCCGGTCCATTCTGTTCGTTTGCTCACCCCTACTCTCTATATCATTATTATTTTTCATCTAACCTATCTAGCTTATTAGTTTATTAATTTTAGCATAACTTACTTTTGCTATGTGCTGACCACAAGAGAAAAATCATTCCTTTGTTTCTTTATAACTGAACGAGCAAACACACTTACATGCACATTCATTTTGCAACTTTTCTCACTAATACAAAGCATAAACAAGGGGGTTAGGACAAAGCTAGTAAGTATTCTTGTGTAAATTTGGAAAGCTTGGGTCATAGTTTGATTCTTGGGTCTTGAAAGTCTTGGTTCTTGATTTTCTTATTGCCGAAATCTACACAAAACCTTTGTAAGACTCCTCTTTTTTTTTTTTTTAATCTTTAAGTATCATGTTCTTGAATTTATATGATATTAAACAAGATAATATTTGGTCATCTTTTATATAATAAAGGAAAACCTCTAGTGGTGACTTTTGAATTTCGAAAAAAATAATGTTTCCCAATAAAGGAAAACCTCCAGTGGTGACTTTTGTATTTTAAAAAAAATAATGTTACCTAATAAAGTAAAAATGTACTTGATATTTAACACCTAGTAGTTTTGCACCTTATTGTAAATTTAGAAGAAAAAAAACACGCTCTATAATCCAGATACCAAAAGATCGTATCCCTACAATAACCATCAACCACACGCCACAACTATACACCTTTACTAGCCAGTAGCCACCATAAGCAACATATTCATATCTAACCATGCGAATCAATAATACGATCTAATCCAACATCATCGAATATCCTATCAAGTTAGGCATGGTTAAGTTAAAACTGTGTTTTGTTGAGTATTCTCATTTATTATGCCAACGAACATACCAATTCAGAAAATTAAATTGGTCCAACACACGTACATTCACATTAGAGACTTGAAACTTGAGAGTTGAGAGTGTTGTCAAAGTTACAATATCAATAAGTTTTATAAATAGTAAAACACTGGAGTTTCAATGTTGCTACTTAATGGAAGTTTAATTAACAGAAAAGGTGTAGTTATGGATTGTCCCAAAAAAAACGTGTCTTGTATCAACATACTAGTGTAATGTGGAAACATGTAGCTTACAGTAATATGAAATGGGTTAAACATGAAACTGCACACCCACTCTTGTGATTCACACCAAAGAACAGCGAAAACTAACATGGGTCAAATTGGTAGACTCAAAAAATATCTTTAACTGAACGTGTCTTTATTTTGTTCCATTCCATCAGAGATTGAAGACCTCAAGATGTTGAACCATCTCGATTTATCTTATAATAATTTATCAGCTACCATTACTAGTATCCTTGTTCAATGCATTAGCCTTACAATGTTAAACCAACAAGGCAACCACTACAGTTTCTGAGATAATTTCAGCCATGAATGAATTTGTTGCTCTTCTTTTCCGAAATGAACATAGTATTGATTCAAATAAAGAAGATCCATTGACATTACAAACGAGTTGATAGTTTGTTACATTGAGCTTGCCTAGTCTATGACTACACTTGCCAACAACACATCTAAACATACACCATAGACTGAAAGTCACTACTATAAGTATCAACGTTATCGTCACTGCCTTTGAATAACTCGAGAAAAACATATGGGATTTGATGAAGTTGATGTCGTCTCCAAATTTTAGAATCGCCATATATGAAATACATAATAAATCTTGACTTTATCCATCCAAGTACAAGCTCCAAATAACACTAATAACTAGCAATACACCACATTGACCACCTGCACAAACTAAAACAAACACACTTTATCATTCTTTCAAGCTTCAAACATATGAATGGCAGTAAATTTTAAGCCTTGGCATTGGTGATATCACTGAGCCCATTCCAGTAAATTGTTGCTCTTTCAAAGGGAATAAAATATTTACGTTGACAAGAAACTAACTGTCGAATACAGATGTCGCAATTTCAAGCATTTTACTTATAAATGGATCAATTTACGTTATGTTATATTTAATGGGTTGGCTGAAAACATTCATTAATCATTATTTTTAAACAAGTTTAAGAAAAGGACTGAGCAAAACGTTAGCAGGTCGGCAACCTGATCCAGTCAGACTAAAATTACCAGTTTGACTTGTTTCCCAACCTGACTAGCTGCCGTTATGGAACACCTCTAGTTTAGATCATGTGTTACCTGTAAGGCTCACAAGCCTGCATTTCCAAGGGTCCATATCTACGGTGTGACTGATAAAGCATTAGCCAATGCTTTTCTGCAATACAAAGCGATGGGAATACCAACGGGTTAAGACTGAAGTGCCATATATATGGTTCACAATGTAAACGAGTCAATGTCAAAAACAACCATTTACAGTAGCAAAATTGGGGATCTTGCAACAAAAGTCAAATTAATGATCATTTCATTTCCAAATCTGTCAAAGAAAATTGCAGAAAGTGTCTGTATATACAACAAAACTCAATCGTAATAAAAAGTGCCATGTTAATTCCATACTTTTGACTACTACTACAGTGACCTTCAAATAAAAAACCTAATAAGCCCATTCTTAAAGTGTTTCGCTAAGCTATTTTGAATACAACATAAACTTGGCAATCTTGACCCAACCCGAACCAGTTGACCCACGACCCGTTTGACCAGTGTTTCCATTTCACCCGTTTCGACCCATGACCCATTTGACCTATAACTAAACCATCACGGTAACAACTAAATCAACATTTGCCCTATTAAACTAAATTACTTTTAGTTTTATTTAAGTGAACAGCTACAGCTGATTCAGCATTCTATTTATTTAGATTAATTACTATGCGTAATGTGGACCACAAAAAAATACAAATTAATAAACATAACTAGATCACATCCTCTGTTTAAACTAACAACCTGACAACACATATGGTTTAATGCAAGCAGCACCTGCTTCACATTACCATATCTATAAGATTCAACTTATTCAGCAAGGTATATATCAACCATATCTATGAGTCACAATATGCATATATTATAGCAGCAATAGCACATTTCATATTTTTTACTTTTTGGATTTATATTTCATACCTGAAGTTTCTTTGCTAGTTCCTCATGCCTATTATAGCCAGAAGCTCTACCAGCCACATCATTTGCATGACTCATCCTCTCAGTAACTTCTGCCTATAAAAAAAATAGCATACAATGTGATTAATCAGTTTGAATAGAAAACCAGATTGTCATGCAGCTGCAAAGCCAGGTCCTATTAGTTGGTTTGCAGCAAAAGTTATGACAAAGTGATTCGGGCTGCATAAATGATATAATATTATTTTCATTGACAATTAAATAGTATTTACTTGTTTGTACACACATTACCCATGATGCAAAATAGACCAAGCAAGAAGTATAGTTGACTACTTGACTTTTTCCATTTCATCCTTATAAGGGGATAGGTAAGCATAACCAACTGTTTAGTTGTAGGACACTGATGCAAGTTTTCAGTCAATAAATCAGGTTTAGATATATACAACAAGCAAAGACACACATGATGCGGGAATGACACTGGCATTCACATATTACATGTCTGCACCACATCATTAAGTAAAGAGAAAGTTTCAAGCATATGCTACCAATGTCAGTCCAAGTATCAGTATCCTTCACTTTCAATACTCACTCCAAACTCATAAAAAAATATATGAAAAGTAAAACTAAACATGGTAAATTTCTAGGAGAAACTGTGTTTCATGAACTAATGTGTCACTCAAATGGCTCTTTAGCATAAATGTGCCTACGCACACAAGATAGTTTCATGTTATCGAGAAGTTACCCAACTCAACCATTTTGCTAACTTTAAGCATCTATTAGCCCACATTGTGTTATTAGCCTGCCTATGGTAAAGATTTTTGTGACTGCAAATCACATGAAAACTAATGTAACACTTGTTGCTAAATTTCTGATTGCATTGGTAGATATGTATAGACATGTTAACGGTTACTCAAGAACAATACAAAATGCCCTTTTGCTCGAATACATAAGGGCAATTTGCTTGATATCCATCGATTCAAACATTGAGTGATAAACTAGCGGTGAGATGTCACGAAAAGTAACGAAACTTCCCATTTACTGCAAATTGTGCAAAACTAAACCTAAAATTGTTTTGTCAATGACTAAAAAATGTTTTCGGAGTTGATTATCATACTAATGACTAAAAATTATTATTTCATTCTAAATGACACGTAAACAATTTTTTCATGTCAAAATCTAAAGATAAATATTACGCCAAGAGTATCATTCTCTAATGGACATTTCATCAAACATCTTTAGTACACAACCTAAACCCGAGCTTCAAACCATAGCCGCGCGTAACACACCTTATTCACCTCTATCGACTTTTATACTGTCACAAATCTCCATAACTAACACCTAATTAGTCCATAGCTCTAAATCTAGTAAGATTAGAAAAGAAAAGCACAATTTTAAAATTTAAATGAATTGAAGCATAAGAAGAGAAGGGTACCATAAGCTTACTCTAAAACAAAAAAAAAAATAGAGAGCGATGGTTTTGGTGAATGGAGTTGGAGGTGCATTTGGTTTGTTTAAGGAATGGAAAAAAGATTTGGTATTGAAAGATAATACAAGAGAGAAATAAAAATATACTGTATTTGATTAATGTAAACTCTAATTTTCATGTTTAAATCTACATCCCCTGCTTATTTTACAATCCAAACAGCACCAACATTAAATCTTGAAACCCCATATGTTTCTTCATCCCCATCTGGCATTTTCACTGTTTGTCAAAAATACATTATTAACGTTATTTTATTGGAGCCAAGGTGAATAACAACCGACAAAGTATGGCTACATATATCCCACTTGTGAATAATTAAGATTTAAATATTCAATCACATCATCTCAAGTAAATAGAATAATGCTTTATTCGGATTTGGATATTCAATCATATACACTAAATTATATATTTATCACCAATTTCAGTCAAATATAATCCAGAGAATTATCAAACGGTAAGAATGAACCTAACATTAACATATTAAAATAATACAAATAAAAAACAAGTCACTCCAAAGTATTTCTTTGAACCCGTTTAAGATGAAAGTATGTTGGCTTAGCTCAAAATCGACAAAGAAACCACTTCCTTTTCTAGGGTTCCTGGAAGCATTGGCCGAGTATCAATGGGAAAACAAGAAAATGTTACTCCCCAAACTATTTCTCACACAAAGTTAGCTTTTCAAAGTAGAAAAACGGTAACATTCGTGTTTTCCCTAATAAGGGAAGTATAAAAGCGATAAAACAACTGCGTGCTTATGAAATTGTGGAGGTTGACGAGTCCAATGAAGAAACACACATTACCGTCACACCACTAGTCAAAGTTCGGGGTTTAAAACAAGTGTTTCACCGACATCTCGACAGCAAAGAAACAAAAGTTATCCCGGAAAAAGACTTTCTTGAAATATCGGATCAAATACCTTCATACCAGCTCACGGGTCAAGAATCTGCAAATGCTCCAAAGGGTTGTCTAGACCTGGACCCTGCAGCTATTCCTCCCAAGTTTCTTCATGTTTTAGCAAATGTTAAGGAAGACGATACAATGGATAGCTACAATGGTCCAAGTGCTGATGATGTTTGTTCCATTTAGGTACAAAATTCCTAAACTTGTAAAGTGCTCTAGAAATCCAATAGTATAGTACTTTTGTTGCATATACATATTAAACGGGTAATTGATGAGATTTCCTTGTGGTTAGATTTCTCATGAAGTGGGTTAAATTTTTCCAATTGATTATACGATCGATGATAAGATATGAATATTGAACTTCTTTTTTTTTTCTTTTTTTTTTCATTTGAATGTGAGGATGTTAAGACTCAAAATTGTTATAATTGAGAAATTTTAATTTTGAGCTATGTATTCTTGAATGTGAGTAAATGAAAACCATGATTAGACGTTGAAGAAAAATAGCAAATTTAAAGAATAATGAAGAGTAATATGCAAAAGTAATTTATTTTGAAAAAGTCAAAATATGGAAAAAGTCGTAAGGGTGAGGTGGAAAAAGATAATTCATTTTAAAATAAAATAAAAAATGACATGCCATGTATTTTACCTTATGAATAGGTAACCAATCAAGAAAGAGACGGAACTGGTAACTTTGGAACAAATTCAAAAGTTATACCGATGGTAATGAGATATTCCTAAGTCCGTTACCTAGATGTGGAAATTTAGGAAAATTCGTTGTCTATCTATGGACTTAACCTGTAATATTATCCTATAAGCTAGAAAAATATGTGAATATCACACATTCTCAATTGTTAAGTCAAGACCCATAAGATAGTGTCAAAAGACCATGACAGACTCAAATGAGTAGGTCATTGGTTGATCTTGAATTGAAAGTCAAATGAGGTTGTTAAACATTGATGTGGACTGGTATCTGTGAAGTTAATATTTTGACCAAATCTGATCAAACATTGATATGTAATTAAGTTAGTGTTTATAATTGTATAGAAAGTCAAATGAGGTTGTTATTACTTTGATTGTGGACTGGTATTTGTGAAGTCTATATCTCCGTGAACTATTAATTTATATAATTAATACAATACTATAAGTATATTACTTATAGATTAATTAAAAGAATACCATCGGTGCATACTTGTATGCCCCAATAGGCTCCGATTATTTCTAGCCATATAGTTACCAATTAAACTTGAGCACTACCAATAATTTGTAGTCTTGAGTGAGTGAAAGTCATAAGTCAGCTGTTTAAAATTAGATCCCAGTTTAATTTGTTACTTCAGTGAGAGTATTCTTTAGTTGAATTGCATGTTGGTGAGTTTACGGTTTACATACCTTTACTGATTGATTAGGTTGTGCTACAGTCGTGCATATACATTGTACAGATCACTTAGCCATGGGTTCTGTTTGAAACTATTATTTAAATACATGTCGATTTCTGAAGTGGAAGCAAATGTATCGCCAGTGTATTAGTTTGTGTGTCTACGGGTTCTAATAATACTGTGATGTAGGCATGAAGAGGACGTATGGACAGAAGTTGCTAAGTATTTGGATGGAAAATCATTGGTGATGCTGGCACCACCAGCAAATGGTTCCTTAAAAGAAAAAATCATGTTAAGACTTCTAATTTTCTTTAGAAAACTTAATTCGATAATATTATCCTATAAGCTAGAAAAATATGTGAATATCACACGCTCTCAATTCTTAAGTCAAGACCCATAAGATATTGTCAAAAGACCATGACAAACTCAAATGAGCAGGTCATTGGTTGATCTTGAATTGTATAGAAAGTCAAATGAGGTTGTTAAACTTTGATTGTGAAGTTAATATTTTGACCAAATCCGATCAAACATTGATATGTAATTAAGTTCATGTTTATAATTGTATTTACTGTTTGGATTTGTGAGTTGTAACCATAACCAAAAATATGTTACTAACAACTGATTTTGGAATTTAGTGTGTGCATCATTTATACGGTCACCGGGTCTTAAATTAAACATCGGTTTGAAATTAGCGTGTTCTATATCATTATCTCATTGTCTAAGAATACATTGATTAGTATTGTTAGTAAAAGTTTTTTTTCGACAACAGAGTTGAGGTCGAGCAAATAATTTAGCCACTTACAAAAACAATTTGAACATAAATTGGCTCCCATAGCAGCATGATAGCCTAGTTCCTTGTGTCACTTACAATTCACGTAAGCGAACATTAGAAGTACGCAATGAAGTGCGACTACTGAATGACACTTGTTAGTTACTTGTCTACGATATATGTGTAGTCTTCCATATCCCTAAGTCTTCTTAAAAGTCATACATGGAAAATAGTTGTTTTAAGTCATATTTTCTTGGTCAAGCTGAGATGGAGTGTGTGGACCATAGGCTGCATAATTAGTGTTATATAAGTCTTCTTAAAAGTTTTCGCTGATTATACAAACTTTTGTCTTGCTAGTAGATTCTGAATAAAAAGCCAATACTTATTCATATGATTTTAATTAAATTTCCAAAAAATGAAGTCTCCGCCAGCATTAAGTTACTTATCATCTTCTTCTCATATTTCAGTTCTCTTTTATGGTCTTGCAATTATTTGTTTTACTTCCGCCACCATCTCTGCTTCCTATGGCGGTAATGACACAGATTATCTTGCGTTGTTGTCATTTAAGTCAATGATCACCCAAGATCCATACCAAGTTCTAACCTCGTGGAACCATTCCTTTCATTTCTGTGACTGGAGTGGTATTTCATGTGGAAAGCGACACAAACAAGTGACTGTTTTACGACTCGATTCGCAAGGCTTAGAAGGCTCGTTGTCTCCTCATGTAGGAAACCTCAGCTTCCTCCGTGAGCTTTCTCTCATGAACAACAGCTTTCAAGGAACCATTCCTCATGAAATTGGTCGTCTATTTAGGCTACGTCGTCTTTTACTTAGTATAAATGAATTCAGTGGAGTCATTCCAACAAACTTGTCTGGTTGTTCTAACCTCGAAGAGCTTTATCTCGGTTCAAACATGCTAACTGGAAGAATACCCAAGGAGATTAGTTTACTCTCGAAACTTACTATTCTTATAATTCAGAAGAATAAGTTAACAGGTGGAATCCCACCTTTCTTGGGGAATATCACATCAATGGAAGTGTTCTCCGCTGCAGGGAACCCGTTGGGTGGGAGCATTCCAGATACCTTGGGTCTTTGGAAAAGCTTGACGGAATTTTACTCTGGTGGCTGCAACTTATATGGAAGCATCCCTCATTCCATTTTCAACCTCTCACTCCTAGTTAATCTTTCCTTAGCTGTTAATCACCTCACTGGTAGCCTTCCTTCAGAAATTGGTAATCAGCTCCCAAATCTTGAGTGGCTTCAGTTACACTATAACAAACTGACAGGAGTTCTTCCACCTTCTATTTCTAATTGTTCTAAATTAGGATATTTTGAAATGAGTTTCAACAATTTTAGTGGGAAGTTGACAATTGATTTTTCAAAACTAAGAGATATTTATTCAATCAGATTACAGTATAACAACTTCCATGGACGAGGAGAAGCTGATGACCTGAGGTTTGTTGATTCTTTGAAAAACTGCACCAGATTAGTAGATTTGGGACTTGGTGATTGCAACCTTATAGGAGTGCTTCCGATATCAATAGGTAATCTTTCTGATCAACTCAGCTCTCTAGTTTTAGGAGACAATCACTTATTTGGAAGCCTCCCTTCAAGTATAGGTAGTCTAGTTGGTTTGACCGTTTATATTTAGAGATAATCGATTCAAAGGAAAAATCCCAACTACCATTGGTAAACTTCAAAAGCTACAAGTTCTTGTTCTAAGTAGCAATCAATTTTCAGGGCCTATTCCTGATGCCATTGGGAATTTACCACTGTTGACTAAACTTTATTTAAATTCCAACAAATTAGAAGGCCATATTCCATCAAGCCTTGAGAATTGTGAAAAATTTAATGCGTTAGAGCTTTCAAACAATAGACTCACTGGAAACATACCCAAGCAACTTCTACAACTTCCATCACTAACTGATATTTTACAGCTTTCATACAACAACCTGTCTGGTTCCATTCCATCAGAGATTAAAGATCTCAAGATGTTGAGCGAGCTTGATTTATCTCATAATAAATTATCAGGTACCATTACTAGTAGCGTTGGTGAGTGTATTAGCCTTACAGAGTTATACCTTAGTGGCAATAGATTTGAAGGCATAATACCATCTTCATTAAGTTCCTTGGGAGGATTGGAGATACTCGACGTTTCTCAAAATAATTTATCAGGTAAAATTCCACAATTTTAAAAAAATGGAATTCCTTAGGATTTTTGAACCTATCCTTTAATGATTTTGAGGGTGAAGTACCGACTGTAGGAGTGTTTGCCAATGGAAGTGCATTTTCAGTTTTGGGGAACGATAAGCTTTGTGGTGGTTTGGTTACACTTGAGTTACCCAAATGCAAGGAGACGGGTAGTAAGAAAAAAGGTTTCCTTTCTTCATATTAGTCATCGTGATTGCAGTCACGTTGTTCATCGTACTATGTTGTGTGTATCTTTTGTGTAATAAGAAATGGAATAGTCAGGCATCTCAATCATCAAGGAGTGAACGGTTCATGAAAGTTTCATACCATCAACTTCTCAAGGCTACGGATGGGTTCTCTACAACAAATTTGATTGGAGAGGGTGGGTTTAGTTGTGTTTATAAAGGATCCTCGATCCGATGATGACAAATTTGTTGCAATCAAAGTTCTGCATCTTCAAAATAAAGGAGCTCACAAAAGTTTTATAGCAGAATGTGAAGCATGGCGGAATATTCGGCACCGTAATCTATTGAAGATAATAACTTCATGTTCAAGTACCGATTTCCAAGGCAATGATTTTAAAGCGCTGGTTTACGAGTTTATGCCCAATGGAAGTGTACACGATTGGCTTCATTCAAGTGCATATATATCGAAACTCAACCTTCTTCAAAGAATAAATATTCTTAGAGATGTTGCCACTGCACTTGATTATCTTCACAATCGCTGCCAAACAACGATTGTTCACGGTGACTTGAAGCCAAGTAACATTCTACTTGATGATGATATGGTGGCTCATGTAGGAGACTTTGGTTTAGCTCGACTACTTGGTACAGACTTAAAACAAAACAGCTCATCCGGGGTTAAAGGAACAATTGGTTATGCACCTCCAGGTAATTCCACTTTTATTCCATGATGCTTACATTTATTTACAGGTTAAAGTTTGTAAATTAATTTACTGTTTTTCATTTTTAGAGTACGGTATCGGGAGCGAGATGACAAGTTGTGGGGACGTCTACAGTTTTGGAATATTATTACTGGAGATGATGGTGGTAAAAAGCCGACAGACGGCATGTTTATTGAAGGTCTTAGTCTTCATAAATTTGCTTACATGGCATTACCAGATCATGTAATCGATGTTATTGATAATGATGCAATTGTGTTGCAAAGTACGGAAGCAAATGCAAAGAAAGTGGAAGAATGTTTGGTTGCAACTATCAAGATTGGAGTATCATGCTCTGAGGATTCACCACCACAACGGATGAAAATAGAAATTGTTGTCAATGAGTTGCAGCGTATTCTCTATGTGCTTCAAAATATATAAGGTACTATGTTCTTCCCTTTTGTAAAATCTGATTTTACATGAGTTTGTTAAAAATCATCACTAAAATGGTTTTATTTTTGAACTCTTTCAAGTCTATCATCAAGCTTGTGTGGTGAAGTTGAGAGTAACTGCAACAAGGAGCGGTGCATGTCGTAGTTGAATAAATGTTAAGTTCTTAAAGATGTTTGTAATTGTGGTTTAATTTTCTTGTTGCATAAGTGTACGAGACATAAGAGTACGTTTACTTTCGTGGTGACGTATAATATGTATCAAGCATGTTTGTAAGTGTGGTTTAATTTCCATGAATCCAATTTGTGGTATTGAATTCTACTTAAGTTCTACTTGGTGTTCGATTCCTTAATGAACAGCCTAATGTTATTCCTGTTCTTTGACTTTCAATTTCATAAATTTGACTTTTTTATGAATATCTGAATGAGAAAGCTCAAGGCTTCCCCCTCTTCTGGTTTCGAGCAGTGTATGGTTCAACTATATAGAAAGTTATCCTCATTTTTGATTATACACTTGTACCATGCATTCGGCTAGTACAATAATGACCAAAGTGTATTTCTGGTACATAGATCAGCTCGAATACTTTGATACTTTTCATATTCCTTATAGAGTTGGTACAACTCTATTTTCATCGTATAAGCGTTTTGGATGTTGTCTCTCCCATTTGAAACAATAATAAACGGAGACTTTAGCTTTTACATCACTTTACGCTGTATACGTACTTACAATAGCTATTATGTTACCAAACGCTTAGAAAAAACAAACAAACACTGCTAATAACTGTTAATAATTGGTACTTCAATAACCCTAGTTTTGCAAACAATAGACTTGAGTTTATTAGTAGTTTTGAAATAGTAGGCGTTATTCTGTATGGATTGATTGACAATAGGTGAGCTTAAGGGGTTATTCTGGAAACTGAATATAGTGTAGGGGTACAAGTGTATTGATTCTAATAAGGAAGATCCATTCACATTGCAAATGAGTTGATAGTTTGATACATTGAGCTTGCCTACTGTATGACTACTCTTGCAAACAACACATCTAAAAGACACAAGCCAACCTTATTAACTACTTAAGCAGAAATGAAAATAAAACACACACCATAGGCGTCACTGAAGTATCGTTATCATGACTGCCTTTGAATAACTCAAGAAAAACAGATGGGGTTTGATGAATGTGATGTCTCCAATCTGCCTTTAGAATTGAGAATCAGGCCATATGACGAATACATAATAAATCTTGACTTTACCCATCCAAGTACAAGCTCCAAATAACTAGCAATACACTTTATCATTCTTTCGAGCTTCAAACATATGAATGGCAGTAAATGTTAAGCCTTGGCATTGGTGATATCACTGAGCCCATTCCAGTAATTTGTTTCTCTTTCAAAGGGAAGAAAATATTTACGTTGTTAAGAAACTAACTGTCAAATACAGGGGTTGCAATTTCAAGCATTTTACTTATAAATGGATCAATTTACGTTATGTTATATTTAATAGGTTCAACGGGCTAAAAACATTCATTAATCATTATATTTAAACAAGTTTAAGAAAAGGACAGACCACGTTTGCAGGTCAACCTGATCCAGTCCAGACTAAAATTTACCAGTTTGACTTGTTTCCCAACCTGACTAGCAGCCCGTTATGGAACACCTCTAGTTTAGATCATGTGTTACCTGTAAGGCTCCCAAGCCTGCATTTCCAAGGGTCCACATCTACGGTGTGACTGATAAAGCATTAGCCAATGCTTTTCTGCAATATAAAAAATTGGAAATACCAACGGGTTAGGACTGAAGTGTCATATATATGGTTCACAATGTTAACGAGTCAATGTCAAAAACAACCATTTACAGTAGCAAAATTGGGGATCTTGCAAAAAAAGTCAAACATATCAATAATGTTTTAAACACATAATTTCTTGTGGACCTGAATTAATAACTTATTATGGAATGGGCTTTGTGCTATCACCAACGCCAAGGCTTATCATTTGTTCATCAGGGTATTTTAGCTTATGTGCAGCCATTCTTCTATGAATATGTAATTCCACCAACACATTTCATGTATCTAAAACTCATGCCCAAATGAAAAATAACAAGTTTCTACATCCATGTCTTTAATTATAAGAAACGTCTCACAGTGATATCAATGAAAATAGCAAGCAAGTGTTCAAAGATGAAATGCCTAGTAGATCTTCTACTATGGTCTAATCATAAAAGAAATGCACATATACAACATAATTTGAACTTATTCATTTATTTCATATAGCTAACAAATCTAATCATAAAAGAAATGCAAACATGAACCCAAATACAAAAGCTTTACAAATAAACTGCTAGTTTAAGGTCATACGAACAAGGCTGGCAAGGATTCTATGTGGAATCGAGCTTTAAACCAACACTAACTTGGCGTTAGATCTGTTAGCAAAAAGGACGAATAACCCGTAATTGAACATCAATAGTTGAAATTTTATGATTAAATGGATGTCAGAGAAACATTGCATACCTGGTTGTTGTTGATTTTAAAACCCAAGCCGTCAATTGGAAACATGTAAAAAGTGATTTAAGGGTTTATGTTTATGTGGTCTAGGTGAAAAGAAATAAGAAAGCAAAGTGACACTACAAAATAAATGACATTTTGTGACCGATATCTATAGGGATAATGTAATAGTAAGTAAAGATATTAAAAGAGGGCTTAAAAAAAAAAAAAGGGCTTAAAAGTTGCTAGTATCATTTTGGACGGAGAACAAAATTCTAAAACACACATTCAAACCCTAGGTCTAAATCACACATTCACTTCCGATTATCCTCACCAATAATGTAACCGACTCCGATCATCCTCGCCGTTAATCTAACGTATCCCGATCATTATCGCCGGTAATCTAGCCGTCTCCGATCATCCTCGCCGTTAATCTAACCGTATCCGATCATTATCGCCGGTAATCTAGCCGTCTCCGATCATCGCGCGGTAATCTAGCGTCTCCGATCATCCTCGTCTTTAATATAGCCGTCTCCGATCATCATCGCCGTTAAGTATCACGTCGTCACCAGTGATCTCACCGTTGATCTCACCGGTTATCTCACCATCGTCAAGTATCACGTCGTCACCAGTGATCTCACCGTTTACTTTCATTAGTTTGTCTGTCATCGAAGGTATTGCTTCTCTAATTTTGATCGATTTGTTTAAATATTATTTGATTGATTGAGTTATTGATTTTGTAAGTTAAGTGAGAGTTAGGTTTGATGTTGATTTGCATAATTTTTGTAAGATTAAAATGTGACCTTACTTTGTTCAAGTAATGCATCGATTTGTTTAGTGATTAGTTATGTGTCTGTTATAATTATGGAGGCAAATATGTGGAAATTAGAGATTATTATGTAAATTGATCAAGAGCAATTTATGATATGTTATCTTTAATGTCCTGTTTTTTATTTTTAGAAGTGATTAGTGATAGCGTTAGTGTCATGTTTAAATTACTCCAAGCAGGTTTGTTTCTGATTTTGGAACTTATTTTTGTGTTGAATATGAGCATGTTAGATAACTTTAGTCTTAAGTCCACAGCTGAATCTGGGATATACATTGAGTCAAGTAAACAAAATAATAATAATAATCTATTTCACATTGATTCTTTTGTACATTTAACGTGCAAGTTTAAGTGTTATCTAATAGCTAACTATGTTGTATTTGTATATCATTTTTTTGGTATAATGTTATTAGTATCTGTATGCTTGTAATTAGGAAGGTTTAAAAGTTGTATGTTTTGCCTGATATCTTAGGATGATACATTCCTTCCTTAGTATGAATTCATGACGACTATAACACTTTAATCATGAGTATTGCTAACACATTTTGCTATTGCAGGAGTTACGATTAGTTTCCTACTGGCGGGGCATCATATTGTCCTGAATGCCCTATGTTATGTCGAGCTAGCTGATGAAGCTTTACGTGCAGTGTTGATTGGGAGCATACTTATACACATACATAGTGTTTAACGAGCTCCGTTGAGCAAGTATAGTCACTTATTGGTATAGTCTGTCTATCTCTATACGCATTAGTGACTAGAGACTTCATTTGTGCCTCATAAACTTGGTTTTCTAAATCACATTGTGTTCATTTGGAATATCTGCTTATCGAACTTTTCATGTTTTTGTTGGCTCATGACAGGTAATTATTGTTCTTGTGGTCATCACTGTTGGTGTTTTAGAGGTTGATGATTCAAACTGGTCACCTTTTGCTCCTAATGGTTTCAAATCGATGCTAACGGGCGACATTAGCTTTTTGCATATGATGGATTTGATGTAGATGCTAATTCAGCCGAAGAATCTAAACTTTGTACTACTACTTTTGCCAAGTCTTTGGTGGTATTTGCATTTTCCCCTTCAGCTATAGAGCAGTTAAGATATTGGCTTTCAGTTTTAACTTTACGAGGGTGTGCTACTTGTTAATAGGGTTTAATCTGCTGTTTGTATTAGAGTATTAGACTTAGAGGTGAACTTTGCAACCCATTTATTTATGAATGGGTCAATTTGTGAGTTGTTTTCCTATCAGAAATGGGTCAAATGATAAAATTTAGCTAAACATGGAACTCGTCTAATGGGCTGAAAGGTGTCCAATCTCCAAAGTCAGCATACAACATCCTAGATAGTGCTATTAAAATATTAGAATAAGAATATTATTGTCTATTTTTTATTTATTAATAATGGAATTCGATCCAACCGGGCCCAGCTTCGTTTGACTTCATTACTACAAAATGGCCCGTTAAAAGCGTGAACTAGTTACCCAACACGCAATTTATCTTGGTACTTTCTTTGCAGTTCCATTTCTTAGTATTGTTTTTGTTTTTAGGTCAACGAGTTACATTTAACTTGACACCAGGAGATGATTCACAGGTATTTTTCTTATTTTGTTTTTTTTTGTAACATATTTAAAGTTGTAGTTTGGGCTGCATATATCACATTGTACAAATTGTATGCTTTTCGATAGTCACTTATAATAACGTGCATATGCTTCTCACTTATTATTTATCCCAAATATAATTTGATTTTTCTTTGAAAAACCAGCTGATCGCGGCAGCATATCTAAATTTTGTACCTAATAAGGTAAGGAGTAAGCAGAGCGTCAAAATTACATTTTCGCATTAGTTTAATATTAATCACACAACTTCTAAATTTTGTACATTATTTCCAGCAGTGACCGAGGACTTTTGAGACGAAATATTGGAGAGCACAATACCCCCACGCTGCAAGAAATATTGTTTACTCTGCTGCGAGGTATTTGAAGTGAGGAGCTTGCAGTTTTCTTAAAATAAGATCCCATCTTGGCTAGTGAAACTCGGCAAAAGGTCTTCTAGTTTGAATATTGTTGTTAGTATTTCTTCAGATAAGAATAAAATTTAAATCCAAAATGGAAACTCTGTTCTCAGTTTATGGTATCTCTTGTTTTGATTAGGAAGGTAGATCCCACTTTGGACATGGAGGCTGATGAAGGAGACGATTATACACATATTAGGTAACTTAGGAGATTTATAATGCTATAACTCTTCGAGCTTTTTTGGCCACTTTTGGACCATCCAAAGACATGCAAATCACAGTGATGGGGTGATGCTTGTGGTGGCTCCTTGGTCGAAGAAACTGTTAAGGTATTAGGATGTTAGTAGAGTGATCTTCATTTGGTGATCGCAATCACACACAGAACAAGTGTCAAATGATTGGTTGCTAGTTCGTTTCATTATTTATATCCACTTTGTGCTCTATGTAACATGTGGGAACCATTTGATTCATTTGTAGACATATACATTTTGGAAATGAATGAAGTTGACTTGTTTTCTACTTATTTTAGGCAATAAAGTTACTTTGTGGTTTCATATGTGTGATTTTCTTATAAATTCATGTTTTATATAGTTTGTAAATAAATCTGACATATAAATGCAAGTAGATATGGGGAAAATCAGAGAAATGGGGAAAAAATGGTCAAGACTTTTAGTTCATCACTAAACAATTGTTTTAAGTTTTGTTTAAGGACCTATATTGACACATAACAATCAGACACAAAATCAGAGCATTTGTAGTGACTATATAAAGCGTCAGAAAAAGACTTTTAGTGATGGCTCCTCTAGTGTCTCTTTTTCTTTCATTGGGAGAGAGAACCAAAATGCCTTTAGTGACTGATTTTAGGCTTTTTTTGACACTTTTTGATCACTAAATGGCATTTATCTTGTAGTGTGAAAAAAAAAAAAAAAAAAAAAGAAGGGGGAGACATCCGCTCTAAAAGGGAATAGTTAAAACAAATAAGCGGGTTAGAACCCATTTTTCATTTCATAAGCGGGCTTTATGCCTTTGTTTTTCTGAGAAACCTTTATAGATCCCTTTTTCCTATTAACAGGCTCTATTAGGAGGGCTTTATTTCAGATATTTTGTAGTAGTGTGAGAAAAATAGAGTTTATGAGTCAAAAATTTACGAGCACCAAGGTACATAGCCATCTGACAAATCTTCAAACCCAAACACTCCTTTAAAGATAACTTTGCTATTCAATAACCGATATTTCCAAATCTAACCAGTTATCGATCAAAATGATTATTCTAGCGAGACAATGACATTTAACACCCTATATCAGCAGGAAACTATCCATATGATTTTTACTAGCCAAAGACATCAGAAGACAATACAGTTGCTATCCCAAACACCCTATATCGTGACGCAGAAAAAGCTTGTGAAGCAAAGGTTTTCAAAACCATGATACATAGCCATCTATTTAAACCTTTATTCAAACACCACTAGGCATATAACAACTTTTCTGGTCAACAAGGGAGGTGTGGTTAAGGACGTTAGTTAGGCCAAAGTAGCTTCATCTTTCACAACTCACTAACCCCCATCCTAAAGAAACCACCCCTCACTCTTCACATAATCCCATTCATGTCAATATCCCATATCTTATATGTTTGAATAAGTGCTCTTGATTTCTTAACATTAAGGCTCATATGCTTTTGCAACATCGAGTACAAACTCGCGTAATAGGTATGGCGCAAAACCGATATAACATTGAGGCAAAATACAACTTTTAATAATTTGAGATAAAAAGTTTGATCATGTTAAAAAGATCAGAAACATTATCTCAAACAGCCAAGTTACCTCTGAATGTGAGGTAGAAGCATACCTAGCAGATCTTTCTTCTTCAATGATACTTTCTGCAACATTAAAAAGCATCTCACAATTAGATCAATACTGAGATTACATTACATTAAAATGATGACTAGAAGTAACTAACTCTTCGGTCTTTTGAATCAAGCGTTTTGCTTCCACTTGAATTACGGTACTTCATTTCGATTTTGCCCATTGCTGGATACACCACTTCCAACGCGTCATCTTGATCACAAGTGAGGAATTTTTCACATCTTCGTCTATAGATTCCATCACAGAGGAAACTTTTGGTCTAGGAACTTTAAATGTTCCTTCAACTCGTTTTGCACTTGCAAGAACATCTAATCCTGAAACGTAGTAAACTTTGTGTTATTAAAGAAACTGAAAATGAATGACTATTCAAAGATAACGCCTTTAGATATGTGGTTGTTATCTCGAGGTGGAACAAGGCTACATAGATTATGTTTAACTTATGCATGTATTCATTATCGAAAAACACCTTATTCCCCCAAATAACTAATAAGCACTTTGGCATAAGCTTGCCCAGCATAAGCTTAACCAAAGACCCCCTAAATCCCATATTCCCATGACAGTTATCTCTCTCACAAACGCCGCTTTGCTTTACACATGATAATTAGGAAAAATACAAATACATCCCAATGTATAAACTTAAAGTACCATTCTTTTTTATACCCAATAGCTTATTAACCTCTTAAAATAAGCCTACCCGTGTTAATAAATGCAGGGCTACTAAATATCGGTGATTAGAAGCCACAAGGTTAGCAACCAAGAACCTCTCATTTCTTCAAACAATTTTGAAGTTAAATTTGGGGATTAAATTTTGAAGGGTTCTTGTTTACCGTTGGTGTTGAGCAGACAAGGTTGTGGTATTTCTGCGGAGATGGTGGTGGTTGTTAGAAATTGTTTGAGAAAGTGATAATGAGGAAAGAGGTTGAAGGGTTGGGGTGTGTTAGTTAATATTTGTTTTTATTTTGTTAGTATAATAGCGAAAATACCCTCTTAATTCACAGGGTCAACATTGTTAAACTAACTGGTACATCTGTTATGTTAAAATCAAGGTTATAAATAACGGAAGGTAGTGTGGCGGTATACGTGAAGCCTCACGTCTTAGCGGTCAAGATGAAATCTTTTGCGTTTATAAGTACGTGACATACACAAATGGGCACAAAATATGAAAGTATTCATATATTTATATTATATTTCATATATATCGAGTTTACAAAAGATGTGTATAAAGCGGCATAGCGGCGTGGCGTTCTGGTATGACCAAGCCTCACGTCTTTGAGGGCTTTTATGAGGCATGTCTGGCGCCTTTTAGAATCCAGTTAAATTTGGACAAAACATGGAACAAAACAAGTAAAAGAATTGTCTTCCTTTTTATGAAAACATAGATTTAGGATATATTTTTTTAGCCGATGTAATGAGTTGTTAAAATATTTTGCATGTTTGGGGTGTTCACTTAAGCTTATTTTGAGCTACTGAGCTTAAATGATTTCCATTTACGTTTAATAAGCTTACTTTTTCCGGCTTATTTTAAAATTTATAGGCTTATATAAGTCTATAGATCTTAAAGAAAGCTAGAAAAGTAACTTATCAAACATAAAGGTGAAAACACGTGTGAACTCTTAGCTTAAAAGTAAGCTTAAACAAAACTCTTAGTATGAACCGTGAAAAACTTTGTTAATGGACATGTCCCCTTATGGCAGATTAAGATAGATAACTTTAAGAAAAATAGAAAATGGATGGATAATGAATTTGGAGTGGATAGAGTTTTTTATTTTTCAAAAAAAAATAATACATTGCTCATTTGCGCAATTAGCCAAAACATAAACACTAACAAAACCTACATAAGTTGATTTTCATATTCCTTAAACAAGAGCAATTACCAGTTACTTTTCTTTGCTCAACATCAACTATTTGTTTGTAAGTTAATTTTTTTTTCTCTCAAACTTTGCCAAGATCGTTGACACGTTAGTAGTAAAAATGAACAATGTTGTTTAAAAAGTTAATCAGCTATACTTCATCCACCATTAAATATTGGGAATAAGTGGAGGCATGGCTTAGCTCCTAACTGGAATGAACGAATATGTAGAGAGGGCTCGTTTAGTTTTACTAGAGTAGTAGTGATCTTGCCATCTTACTGTAAATTCATTTACTTACTCGGTTTATGATAACATCAAATAGTCCTGATTATTAAGTGTCAATTTCCCCCGATAATGTTTGTTATTTAAATCATTTATATGGATTTACGCTTGTTATAACATAGTTAAGATAAACTTCAATTTTGGCTTATATAAACTAAGCCTCCGGCCTAGCCTAGCTCATTCCAACACAACCTATGTCTCGAAAAACAAAATTAAAAAATAAGCGACCATTGACTTTAGAGGTCCCCTTTTTATGTGTCTGGAAATTGATTTATCTTTTTGGTCAACAGGGCTTTTGAGAGCTTATAGGGGTTTGAGTTTTGAAAATAAGTCAACTTATAAAATAAGCCTTGTTTGTCATACGGGCTTATATAAGCTTTTATAAGCCATAAGCATCCATAAGCCCAAACCCATATAAAAGAGCTTATAGGGGCTTATAGCTAGTTAAATTACTTAAATACCTTTCAAAATATAATAAATTATCACACAAAAGCTAAAAATATATGTAAATTTATTATGATATGTTTTTATATAATTTATATCAATAAGTTTCAGCTCCAACTAATTCATAAAACAACTTTATAAAAATATAAACTAAACTTTCCAACTTTCCGTTTTATAATGTAGGCTATAGCCCTACCCCGCTCATTCCCCAAACATACCTTAGAGCATTAGTTATGGAGGTTTGTTATAGTGATGTGGAGGTGACACATGCTCTTATGTGTCAAAACATTTAAGTTTAAAAGCGACGGTTTTATAAACTTCAACGGTCAAAAAGCATTCCTCTTTTTATCCTCACAACCAACATATTGCAAAAAAAAAAATCAAATTAGGTGTAATTGTTTTCAAAAGTCTCAATTGTTTAAAGATATCAAAATATAGATGAATGAAGAATGATATGAAGTTGTTGGCTGTTGTTTTACATTTCAGTTGAATCAAATACCCTTCATTCTAATAAGGTAAAATAAATAAAATTTTATAAATAATTAGTTTTTTACAATTTATATAATCAATTTGGGTTTTTTTAAATTGTGATTCTTCGCCATATGGGGGTTTGATTTTAGCAGAACCCAATAACCTATTAAGCTACTTTAAATAAGTGACCCAAACACCCCTAAATCCGTGTTAGTATAACACATAATAGTCCAAAAAAAGGCAAATACATCATCCCAATGTAATAAACATAAGTCCTCGCCTAATAACGATTTCCAACATCACACCAATCTCTAATTTCTTCAAATTAGAGGGTTAGGGTTTTTAATTTTTATAAAATTTGGGGATTTTGTTTAAATTAAGGGAATTTATTAAAGGTGGTTGTTAGAAAGTGTTTAAGAAAGTGATAATGAGGAAAGCAGGTTGAGCGGTTTGGAACGTGTTAGTTCTTTATATTTGTTTTTATTTTGTTAGTATAATAGACGAAAATACCCTCTTAATTAACGGTCAACATAGTCAAAGAAATTTGTTGGTTGGTAAATACCCAAACCCCTTAAGTCTAGGATTTGAATAGAAAATACCCTAAGTGTTCAGATCATTAAACACTAACAGTCCTGAGTGCATAGTCTCGGTGAGCCATCTTCGAGGATACTAAGTAAGAGCTAATAAGAAGTCTCTCCACTCAATAAGTGCGAGGAACTTAAGGGGTGAAGACTGAGGTCAAGAAGAAGCGGTGGATTGTTGGTGATGACAATAACTCACTGAATCCCTAAACTCACCAACTACTTTCACGAAGACAAAGCAGAAAGAAGGCAATGAAGAATTTGAAGAATGGCGGGATAAGGCGGACAAGTTTGAATCGGATAAGACGAAGTCCTTATCAACCAAAGTCAACTTTCCCTGAATGGAAAACTATAGGGCTCAGTGTCATCACTGACTTATAGAAAGATGCCTTGTCTCTTACTTAATATAGTCTTTGTAGCGAGACAAAATACATGAGTATTTTGTCTTCTGTAAAATGTGAGTTTGTCACTTAGGATAAAGTTAATACTCATACTTGTATAAATAGCATAAGAGATGGAGTGAAAGATTTAAGCTTGTGAATTGTAAAACACATACACACACACAAGTCATCTTCCTCCTCCAAATACAACTAGTCCTGAGATAGCTCAGCTGGTTCTATAGTAGTTGTGCTCAGACTTAGCCGAGTTTAGTGAGAGTACCAACCCTTTGTCATTTCAATCCCAAGTACTATTCTGAAAGTACTTGGGTAATGTATTCTTTTTTATTGATTTCTAATAAAGAATATTATGTTGAAAATTTATCAGTGTGTTTTGCTTACATCTTATTTCAGTCATTGATTCACTATTATTTGTTTTTTAAATACTTAACTATTTTATACGATAGTGAATAGGGAACAACACAAACTAACTGTGCCTGTTATGTTAAAATCAAGGTTATAAATAACGGGAGGCGTGGTGTGGCGGCATGACGAAGCCTCACGCCTTGGCGTTCAAGGCGAAAGCTTTTGTGCTTATAAGGCATGACATACGACGACACAACTATGAATATATTCATATATTTATATTATATTTCATATATATTGAGTTTACAAAAAGCGAGGCATAAAGCGCATAGCGCATGACGTGACAAGTATGACCAAGCCTCACGCTTTGCGGGCTTTTTACGCGTCTTTTGCGCGCCTAGGGTTTAGAACCCCGGTTAAAATTGGACAAAACATGGAACAAAACAAGTAAAAGAATTGTCTTCCTTTTTTGCGAAAAACATAGATTTAGGATATATATTTTTTAGCGATGTAATGAGTTGTTGAAATAATTTTCATGTATGGGCTGTTCACTTAAGCTTATTTTTTAGCTATTGAGCTTAAATGATGATTTTGGTTTCGTTTAATAAGCTTACTTTTACCCGCTTATTTTAAATTTTATAGGTTGATATAAGTCTATATGTCTTAAAATAAGCTAGAAAAGTAACTTATCAAACATAAGCTGAAACCACGTGAACTCGTTAGCTTAAAAGTAAGCTTAAACAAAACCTCTTTGTATGAACCGTGAAAAACTTTGTTAATGGACATGTCCCCTTATGGCATATTAAGATAGATAACTTTAAGAAAAATAGATAATGGATGGATAATGAATTTGGGGTGGATAGAGTTTTGTATTTTTCAAAAAAAATAATACATTGCTTGTTTAAGTAATTAGCCAAAACAAAGACACTAACATGCAAAACCTACATAAATCGATTTTTCATATTCCTTAAACAAGAGCAATTACCGCTACTTTCTTCAACATCAACTATTTGTTTGTAAGTTAATTTTTTTTCTCTCAAACTTTGCCAAGATTGTTGACACGTTAGTAGTAAAAATGGTCCTGATTATTATGTCAATTTCCTATAATGCTTGTTATTTATATCATTTACATGGATTTACGCTTGTTTTTCATTATTTTGCACTGTGTAAATTACGAGCATTAGAGCTAAAGAGACGTGGAATCGAGAAATATCAAAAGATTTATCATAGTATGCTGACTTTGAAGAAGTTACGGCGTAACTAATCTCTCACATTAGACCGTAACTCATGCGTGACTTAAAACCAATCTTCTAAGGTTACTACAGAATCCTCTCCAAAAGCTATGACGTAACTACATTAGGTCAAATGAGGTTCCACGCCGCTAATAACTACACCGTAACTATTCCACCAACTACGGCGTAACCAAGTTTAATGAAGACTATGGCGTAACCACTAATAAGGTTACGCCAGAACTAGCGATCTAGTTCAAGATACGAATTGATGGTTACAAGTAACTCTTATATTAGTTACGCCAACCCAGATCCCTATAAATACCCACGAATTCCAAAGATTTCTAATCATCCTATTCCACACACAAAAACCAGAGAACGTGGGAAGAAGCTAAATTCAGGTCTAGAGGAGTATAAGGAGTTGTCTCCAAGGGAGAAATCACTCCCCTATGATAAGCATTAGCATTTTATCTTTTCTTTACTTGCGATTCATGTATTTCGTAACTTTGAATATTGAATTGATTTAATGAAAGATATGATGCCAAGCACCTCTTGGTGCTGGCCTAGTTATGATTCCTTAATTGTTTTTTCTATGTTTATATTACTTGCATAATTATTTCTAAGTGTATGCATGCATAGTTTATTGGTAGCTACCCTTGTTTCGGTAGTTTTGAATGGCGGTAGAGGACAATTGCCTAGAGATATGACCAATCGACCCTAGGTGAGCAGATGAGACGGAAGGGTAAGATATGACCAACTGACGACCCTTTCTACTTGTGCGATTTGACCAACCGATCACCTACCGTTTGGATGAACTTAAGAATTAGGGGTGAGTGTTTGCTTGCACCGGCACTCACTATTATAAATATCGCATGTAGCTGTACTTAATGACTTGGCTTAGGGACCAGAACAACATGACTTATGAGGGGACACCGACTTCTCCTGGTGGCATCTTTCTTGATAGGTTAAGGCGAATTGACCAAATGTCGTTCTTCTCGACTTTGACCCCACCAAGTAAATGGAAGTAAGTAGGCGTAGACATTACTAGTTAGGAGGATTAACTAGGTTAGCACCACTCTCCTGCATTGATTTATCCTTTGCTTTATTTATCTGTTTTAAGCTTTAGTAGTTATTTTCTCATCATAATCTTATTAAAAACTGCGGACACCTAGACTTAGTAATAATCCAACACACATAGCTCTTGGGATCGACCTCGGCTTTATGAATACTACACTACATATGACCGGGTACACTGCCCGTTAGTGCATTAGGGTAGACCATAGGTATAACGAGACTTAATAAATATTAAAACCTCGGTCGTAGAAACCTACATCAGTTTAATCAAAAAGTATTGTTTGGATACGGTAATTAGTGCTCTTTAAGTATAACGTCTCATGTTCTTTAGCGTATTTGCATAATGTTGGTGCAACTCGGATCATGTAATAGTATAGTTGTTTTATGATTTATATTATTATCGCACATTTGATACGAATATAAATGCAAAGATAACAAATTGTTTGTGTCACGTTTGGTGTTTACAATATAAGACTACATCTCTACATCTCTTATATAATAAAAGAATTACATCATTTCGAATTTTGGCAAAACAACCTTATTGAAAAAAAATTAGACCAATCAGTTTGTTCGATTTTGACACGTGGCAAAATAAAGTACTGTGATTGGTTAATAAAAGGGTTAATTCCATATATCCCAATTTGAACCCTTAAACGTCATATTTACTCAATCAAAACCCATAATACTATATATACCCAAGTTAAATACAAAATTTGTCATATCTACCAATTTTATTATTATAAACCAATCAAAACTCAGTTCACATTATTAAATACCCATTATACCCTTCATACAAAGACATCGCCAAATTGTAACAAACATGTACAAATGAGTCAGATAAGGCTATCTCAAAGTGGTCATGGTTCAAGAAATTTCTATTCAAATTTGACCGACCACTATAAAGTTACCATCATTTTTTGCCCAATTACAATTGCAAAATGATATCTAACCATTCAAGGGTTGCCTAGTGGAAAAAGGGCTTGTGACTATCATTTTCAAATACGTGAGGTCTCAAGTTCAATTCCTGCTAGGTGCAAACAATTTTGAAACGCCGTGCCAACCTCCCTCGAAAGAGAGGGCTTTACCGGTTTGAGTATATATGGCGTTGGGTTCAAACCCTCAGAGATTAGTCGGTCAAAAGATCGAAAACCATGGTTACCCTTTAAAGAAGAAGAAAAAAAATGTAAAACCTTAATTTGGCCTTTGTTCTATAGTTTTGTACTTGTATGTACTATCATCTTATCTTATTTATATTCAAATATATATCAGATAATATAAAATTCATACGGTTGTGATTCACTTTTGATTAACTGTATAAAAGAATTTGCTATTGGTTATTAAGAGGGGTAAATTCACTTTTGATTAACTATAAAAAAGAATTTCTTATTGGTTATTAAGAAGGGTAAAATTGTCTATAAATATCAAATTGATAATTATTAAGTTTTTCAAAAATTTTAAAATGCATAAATTTGTAAAATTGGTTGATTTGACAAATTTTGTGTTTAAATTTGGTATATATGATATTATGGGTTTTTGTTAGATAACTATGACATTTAAGAGTTCAAATTGAGGATATATAAAAGAGTAAATTACGAAGATGGTCCATGTGGTTTGCATTGACTCACACTCTTAGTCCTTTGACTTTTGTTTTTGCACAGCAAGTCACTAACTCCGAACCCTTTAACACTCATGATCCCTTGACCAAACGCGCCAGCTTTAAAATTAAACACCCCTCATATGACTTGCACATGAGGGTAGTGTTGTTTTTTTATCTCAATCATTTCCATACAAAACAATAAAACAACAAAACTCTTTTCTTTTTATTATGCCCCAACGACCACCAACACTTAATCCAACTTCATTACCACTTTTCTTTTTCTCTTTAATACATCGCCATCTCTCTCTTCCACAAGAAACCATCATCGAAAAAGGGTCGTGGAAGGCCTAAAAAGAAGTCAACTCCAACTGGTTTTCCAGCTTCTTCATTACCTCTTCCTTCCCCTTCTAAAAGTGTTGCTCCAACCTCAGTTGAATGTTACTAGCCCTTCTGACAGTGGAAGGTCAACAACTACTTTGACTTCGCTACCCATGCCACTCGGCAGTTGCCTCCGTTTTCAAAGAACATGGGTTTGATGCTAAACAAGAAAATAGAGAACAAAGGGTATTTTTGAATGTTTGAGATTCTAAAGTATGGATCTTGAGACCTTTCAATTCATCCGTGAATATTTTGTTCATGAGTGAATTACATAATTGGTCCTTAAGGTTTATCGGATCTCGCATATATTGTCCATGTGTTTTTTTTTACGGGTCATGTCCTCATGCTTTTTGACCTATTATGGTTTGGTCCTTTGACTACTAGTTCTGTTAGTTTGACCGTTAAATACATTTTAGGACTAATGAAATGACAAATTGCCCTCTTTCTTCTTCTTCCTTAAATATTCTTTCTTTTGTAATCTTTAAAACACAATTCCAATACCAAAATAAAAAAGTTACAAAATGGTATAAAAATTTCAACCATAAATCCATTGCATACATTTTCTTTATCTAACACCATAATTTAATCCAAACACCCTTTCTAATTCACCACCAAACTATCTAAAAATCCTTGACACTAGTCCAAAATTCTCACCATCAAAAAAAAAAACACGATTTGAGATAAAAATCTTTGAACCCAAACATCACATATCCACAAAACCCATTCATACAACCTTTTTAATTAAACTCAACAAAAACCACAAGAATACTCAAAATGAAATCTCATAAAATAAAAAATCCATCAAAATTTACTTAAATAAAAAAACCCACGAAAATTATACCCATCAAAATTGATTCAACCAAAACCTTTCAAAATAACCCAAAACTTTATTGCCGGATTTTGATGTGAATCGGGACTAGGATGTAGTTGTGTTGGTGGTCGGTTTGGGCATGTGGTGACGCTTGGTGGTTGGTTGTGGTGGTGTTTTTGGCGCGCTTTGTTGTAGTGTTGGTCGCACTGCGGTTGAGAGTGGTGGGCTTCTAATGTGGTGTTAGTGGTCGGTGGTGGCCGAGGGTTAAAATTGTTTATTTGTGTAGAATGGATCTATTTATCCCAAAATGTAAAAAAGAATTGTTGTTGATGTTGATTTGAAACATTTACATGTTTATTTATTGAAGTTGCATGAACTGGTAGATGGATGGATAATGATAGTTTTATAAGATTACAAAAAGCGCCTATTGCATTTGCACTACTTTAAAGATCATTTTTGCAATTTACCCACAAATAAAATTACAAAAAGCGCCCATTGTTTTGTAAAACTTCAAGGATCAAAAGACAATCCCCTTTTTATCCACACAACAACCATATTGCAAAAAAATCGGATTAGGTGTAATTGTTTTCAATAGTTTCAATTGTTTAAAGATATCAAAATTAGATGATTGAAGAATGATATGAAGTTGTTGGCTGTTGTTTTACATTTCAGTAGAATCAAATACTCGTCATTCTAATAAGGTACAACAAACAAAATTTTATAAATAATTAGTGTTTTACAATTTATATAATCGATTTGGGTTTGCTTTAAATTGTGATTGTTCATATGGGGGTTTTGATTTTTGTTAGTTTAGTTGATGAATTAAGGTGTTCATTAGTGGTTTATATATGTATGCACATCAAGTGTTTATTTTTATGCCTCAATGAAATAGATTGTTTGGTTACCAAAGGCCTCTTGGGCCGGTGTATGTGAGTTGCCCATCAACCTAGAGGTTGTTGGTTCAAGTCTCGTTAGATACATGTGAGATAGGTGGTAGTCTGAAAAATTTTCCGTAAAAAAAGGAAAAACAAATTCTTTTGGTTAGAACCCAAGGTGTGGAGACCAAAACCAACGGTAAAGAAAATAAACAACGGCCAACACCTGTATCTAAGAACCTATTAATGTAGTAGCCATTGAAATTTTCAGTATCAAAAAACTGTGTACATGAATGCGGCCAGAACCCGCATTGATTTACAAGGAAAACACACCATATGTGTAAAGTAACTACGTGAAACGGCATACCGAAAGCATGAAACTAAACAAGGCGAAGACACGAAATAAATAGAAACAAAGCCCGAACCTACGCCTTAAAAGAACCATTCTACGTTGTGATGTTAAGGTCTTCAAAACACACCAAAGAACGTTCCAGTGTCCAAGAGTAGAACCACTGAATTTGTCTTTTTAAATCAAAAAGTAAGCAACTTTAATCTTACATTGTGAACAATGATGTCTCGAACTTGAGCCGCAGTCCGACTTTGATTCTGAAATAAGCGAAGGTTTCTTCACAAATATAATAAGCCGTCGCAGCAAGCACCAAACAAGCAACAACACTAACAACAGATCTTATAGTTGATAAAGGCTTGATCCAATCAACAATATTGTCCCAACTAGGACCTATGCCATACATACCAGCTCTAGATCGCACAAAAGACCATACCTGGGAAGGAAATGAGTACTCAAAAAATAGATGGTTATGTGAGTCCGAGACCAGCTTTGCGAAAGGACACAAGAACAAGTTTGAGTTGGTGTTGTCACCAACGTCCATTTGCCTCAACATGTCGTGCGTCTTTAACCTCTTCCTCATAATAAGCCACATTAGGAAAGCATGTCGAGGAATGCAGTTAGGAAACCAAACGATAGCAGCCCAATCTACTTCATCACCTCTAGGCCGAATGATGTCCCAAATAGTATGAACAGAAAACGGCTTCTCATTGCCATGTAAATCTTTCCATACTAACCGGTCTTCATGATCATGACTAAGAGCAGGAACCATGCAATTATACAAAACCGGAGCCCTAGTATACCAAGATAAAGGCCACGCCCGGCCTCCACCAACAATAATATCAGAAACTACATTAGATAACAAGAAGCCTTCACTTGCAATAAGACGTGGGGTAATATGCAAAATCAGAGGACATGTTTCAGACCAATTACCAAACCAAGCTGAGGTTCTCATACCATTACCCAAAACAGACCATATGAAAGGCCTAACTAGATCACGCAAATGAAGGATTTTCCTCCATCCCCATGTCATTCCTGATCGGGGAGGCACATTCCGTAAGCCAATAACCTATTAAGCTACTTTAAATAAGCTTACCCAAACACCCTTTTAAATCCCGCATTACATCATATTACTATAACACATAGGTCCTCACCTAATAACGATTTCCAACATCACACCAATCTCTCATTTCTTCAAATTTGAGGTTTTGTTTTAAATTTTATAAAATTTGGGAATTTTATTAAAGGGTTACTATTTGTTTGGTGTTTGGTGGTGGTCACGGAGATGGTGGTGGTTGTTAGAAAGTGTTCCAGAAGTGATAATGAGGAAAGAGGTTGAAGGGTTGGGTGTGTTAGTTACTGTATTTGTTTTTTATTTTGTTAGTATACCCTCTTAATTAACGGTCTAACATAGTCAAACTAACTTTGCCTCGTTATGTTAAAAATCCGTGTAATAAATAGCGTGAGGCATAGTGTGATGGCATGATCAAGTCTCACGCTCTTAGCGGCAAAGGCTTAAGCTTATGCTTATAAGACGCGTGACATACGGCGCACAAAATATGAAAATATTCATATATTTATATTATATTTCATATATCGAAGTTACAAAAAGACGCGGTCATAAAGCAAGATAGCGAATGCAAAGAAAGTGGAAGAATGTTTGGTGCAACTATCAAGATGGAGTATCATGCTCAGGATTCCCACCCCAATCGACTAAAAATTGAAATTGTTGTCAATGAGTTGCAACATATTCTCGATGTGCTTCAAAATATATAAGGTACTCAGGTTCCATTTTGTAAAATCTGATTTTACATGAGTTTGCTAAAAATCACCACTAAAATGGCTTTATTTTTTCAACTATTCTTGTGTCTATCATTAGCTTTTATGGTGAAGTTGTAGGAAACTGCAACAAGGAGCTGCATGTCGAGTAAATAAATGTTAAGTTGTTAAAGATGTTCGTAATTGTGGTTTAATTTTCTTGTTGCATAAGGTAACGAGATATAAGAGCACGCTTACTTTCCCGGTGACGATCATATGCATCAAGCATGTTCGTAGTGTGGTTTAATTTCCATGAATTCAATTTGTGGTATTGAATTCTACTCTTAAGTTCTACTTGTACTGATTCCTTAATGAACAGCCTACTGTTATTCTTGTTCTTTGACTTTCAATTTCATAAATTTGCCTTTTTATGATATATGAATGAGAAAGCTCGAGGCTTTCCCCTCTTCTGGTTTCGAGCAGTGTATGGTTCAATTTTATAGAAAGTTAAACTCATTTTTGGTTATACACTTGTACCATGCATTCGGCTAGTACAAAATCATTATTATTACTGCAAGTATAATGTATTAAAAATGGGTCAATAATGACCAAAGTGTATTTCAGCTCAAATACTTTGATACTTTTCATATTCCTTATACAGTTAGTACAACTCTATTTTCGTCGGATAAGCGTTTGGATAAGCAATCCCAAACTCAAAACTGCGTTTAGTCTAAGCAAGCCCAAACAGCCCTTTAGCAGTTAATGTGCAGCTTTATGGTCATCATTGTTGTTTTAACAATATTTCTAGAAATAGATGCGTTTAGCTTTTGGATGTTGTCTCTCCCATTTGAAACTTGATAATAAACGAGACTGTTGCTTTTACATCACTTTACGCTCTATACGTACTTACAGTGGCTATTATGTTACCAAACGCTCTGAAAAAACAAACAACCACTGCTAATAACTGTTAATAATTGGTACTTCAACTACCCTAGTTTTGCAAACAATAGACTTGAGTTTATTAGTAGTTTTGAAAAAGTAGGCGTTATTCTGTATGGATCTCACTAGCACTCGGCCTCACCACCACCCCGCCTCACAACCACTAGACCTTGCCACAACCCTATATTTCAACCAACAAAGGTTTATCAAAGTTTTGAGATAATTTTTTTAGTTGATTAATAAATCTATGACTATTAATAAAGTTTTAAAGTTTTTTTTCTTGTATTTCTACATACTTTTTGTATGACTATTAATCAACTTTTAGCTATCCAAAAGCTATTAAAAGCTAGCTGAATAGTTGTGATTCCATGGGGGGATTTGTAGTTCGATTGGAATCCCATGGGGGCATTTGTAGTCGATTGGAATCCCATGGGGATTGTAGTTCGTGCCTTGAATAGTTGTGATTCCTCGGTTGGTGGCAACAAGTATTGGTGACATGTCATTTTCTAAGGCATGTGGACTTCATCTATGAACAGTACCGGGAATGATCTCTGCTTTCCTTCCTCGACACTCTGCAACCTTTGTT
>OU343225.1:39724286-39758908 GCA_910596185.1 Chrysanthemum makinoi | reverse complement strand
GAAAAACAGATGGGGTTTGATGAAGTTGATGCCGTCTCTAATCTGCCTTTAGAATTGAGAATCAGGCCATATGACAAATACATAATAAATCTTGACTTTATCCATCCAAGTAGAAGCTCCAAATAACACTAATATAACTAGCAATACACCACATTGACCACCTGCACTATCTAAAACAAACACACTTTATCATTCTTTCGAGCTTCAAACATATAAATGGCAGTAAATGTTAAGCCTTGGCACTGGTGATATCACTGAGCCCATTCCAGTAAATTGTTGCTCTTTCAAAGGGAATAAAATATTTACGTTGACAAGAAACTAACTGTCGAATACAGATGTCGCAATTTCAAGCATTTTACTTATAAAAGGATCAATTTACGTTATGTTATATTTAATGGGTTGGCTGAAAACATTCATTAATCATTATTTTTAAACAAGTTTAAGAAAAGGACTGAGCACGTTTGCAGGTCAACCTGATCCAGTCCAGACTAAAATTACCAGTTTGACTTGTTTCCCAACCTGACTAGCTGCCCGTTATGGAACACCTCTAGTTTAGATCATGTGTTACCGGTAAGGCTCACAAGCCTGCATTTCCAAGGGTCCATATCTACGGTGTGACTGATAAAGCATTAGCCAATGCTTTTCTGCAATACAAAGCTATGGGAATACCAACGGGTTAAGACTGAAGTGCCATATATATGGTTCACCATGTTAACGAGTCTGTCAAAAACAACCATTTACAGTAGCAAAATTGGGGATCTTGCAACAAAAGTCAAATTAATGATCATTTCATTTCCAAATCTGTCAAAGAAAATTGCAGAAAGTGTCTGTATATACAACAAAACTCAATCGTAATAAAAAGTGCCATGTTAATTCCATACTTTTGACTACTACTACAGTGACCTTCAAATAAAAAACCTAATAAGCCCATTCTTAAAGTGTTTCGCTAAGCTATTTTGAATACAACATAAACTTGGCAATCTTGACCCAACCCGAACCAGTTGACCCACGACCCGTTTGACCAGTGTTTCCATTTCACCCGTTTCGACCCATGACCCATTTGACCTATAACTAAACCATCACGGTAACAACTAAATCAACATTTGCCCTATTAAACTAAATTACTTTAAGTTTATTTAAGTGAACAGCTACAGCTGATTCAGCATTCTATTTATTTAGATTAATTACTATGCGTAATGTGGACCACAAAAAAATACAAATTAATAAACATAACTAGATCACATTCTGATGTAGTTCAACACTCGGCATGTTTAAACTAACAACCTGACAACACATATGGTTTAATGCAAGCAACACCTGCTTCACATTACCATATCTATAAGATTCAACTTATTCAGCTAGGTATATATTAACCATATCTATGAGGGGGAGTCACAATATGCATATATTATAGCAGCAATAGCACATTTCATATTTTTTACATTTTGGGTTATATATTTCATACCTGAAGTTTCTTTGCTAGTTCCTCATGCCTATTATAGCCAGAAGCTCTACCAGCCACATCATTTGCATGACTCATCCTCTCAGTAACTTCTGCCTATAAAAAAAATAGCATACAATGTGATTAATAAGTTGGAATAGAAAACCAGATTGTCATGCAGCTGAGCGCTCAGGTCCTATTAGTTGGTTTGTAGCAAAAGTTATGACAAAGTGATTCGGGCTGCATAAATGATATAATATTATTTTCATTGACAATTAAATAGTATTTACTTGTTGGTACACATTGCCATGATGCAAAATAGACCAAGCAAGAAGTATAGTTGACTACTTGACTTTGTCCATTTCATCCTTATAAGGGGATAGGTAAGCATAACCAACTGTTTAGTTGTAGGACACTGATGCAAGTTTTCAGTCAATAAATCCAGGTTTAAGATACATACAACAAGCAAAGACACACATGATGCACGGAAATGACACCATTCACATATTACATGTCTGCACCACATCATTAAGTAAAGAGAAAAAGTTTCAAGCATATGCTACCAATGTCAGTCCAAGTATCAGTATCCTTCACTTTCAATACTCACTCCAAACTCATAAAAAAATATATGAAAAGTAAAACTAAACATGGTAAATTTCTAGGAGAACCTGTGTTTCATGAACTAATGTGTCACTCAAATGGCTCTTTAGCGCCAATTTTAGTACAGGCGGTCCATATTGCTAAGCTGGATCGGTTTCACACATAATATCTACTCTAGTATCTGACTTGATAATTGATATATATATACACTTTATGTTATCGAACAGAGTAGTACATCAGTCTGGGTTGATGCAAGAATAAACGGATGATTAGCTCACAAATTAGAAAAATCCGAGTTAAATAAACAGTTATCCAGATGAAAAACATATCTTAGCTGCAGCCATTTTTAACATCCTTATTCACCATTACAAGTGCTATCAACTTTTAACATTGCTGAACGATATTTTTAGCATAGCGTTAAGGCATAAGGTGCATTGAACTATATATCCTTTCTACACGGTAAAATGAATGAAAAAAGTAAAAATTATGTAATGATTTGGTATGTATTGTGGTACTTCGCCTAATTTCATTATCCGATATCACATGAAAACTATAACATTCTTATCTCCATTAAGCTAGACTTACCTATATGCAAACTTAATACTAATTCATTTTGTTCTGTAAGATTCTTTTATATTGTCATTATCAAACAATATTTCTATTAATCTATATATTAGGTCTTTGGTTTTATACATATTAAAGTACTCATATGTTTATAAAAAAGTTTTCAAATAACATAAATGTGCCTACGCACACAAGATAGTTTCATGTTATCAGAAGTTACCCAACCCAACCATTTTGCTAACTTTAAGCATCTATTAGCCCACATAGTGTTATGCGCCTGCCATGGTAAAGTTTTTTGTGACTGCAAATCACATGAAAACTAATGTAACACTGTTGCTAAATTTGCAGTTGCATTGGTAGATATGTATAGACATGTTAACGGTTACTCAAAGAACAATACACAAAATGCCCTTTTGCTCCGGAATACATAAGGGCAATTTAAAAAACGATATCCATCGATTCAAACAGTGAGTGATAAACTAGCCAGTAGATGCGAAAAAGTAACGGCAAAACTTCCCATTTCTGCAATTGACAGGGAAAACTAAACCTAAAATTGTTTTATCCAATGACTAAAAATGTTTTCGGAGTTGATTATCATACTAATGACTAAAACTTATTATTTCATTCTAAATGACACGCCAAACAATTTTTGCATGTCAAAATCTAAAGATAAATATTACGCAAGTATCATTCTCTAATGGAAATTTCATCAAACATCTTTCGTGCACAACCTAAACCCGAGCTTCAAACCATAGCCGCACGTAACACACCTTATTCACCTCTATCGCACTATACTGTCACAAATCTCCATAACTAACACCTAAATAGTCCATAGCTCTAAATCTAGTAAAATTAGAAAAGAAAAGCACAATTTTAAAAATTAAATGAATTGAAGCATAAGAAAGAGAAGGTACCATCGCTTTTACGAAACAAAAAAAAAAAATAGAGAGCGATGGTTTTGGTGAATGTTGGAGGGTGCATTTGGTTTGTTTACGGGAATGGAAAAAGATTTGGTATTGAAAGATAATACAAGAGAGAAATAAAAATATACTGTATTTGATTAATGTAAACTCTAATTATCATGTTTTCTACATCCCTGCTTATTTTTACAATCCAAACACGCACCAACATTAAATCTTGAAACCCCATATGTTTTCTTCATCCCCATCTATTTTCACCTGTTTGTCAAAAATACATTATTAACGTTATTTTATTGGAGCCAAGGTGAATAACAACCGACAAAGTATGGCTACATATATCCCACTTGTGAATAATTAAGATTTAAATATTCAATCACATCATCTCAAGTAAATAGAATAATGCTTTATTCGGATTTGGATATTCAATCATATAGGCACCCATTTTTTGAAAGTAAACACTAAATTATACTACCTCCGTCCCATAATAATTGTCCGGTTTGACTTTTATTAGTCTTTTTTGTTTAACTTTGACCTTAAATACTTTTATTTGTGTTATATAATACTTGATGCAAATTATATGAATGGATTAGGTTTTAAATGTATTTTTCATTGATATAATTTTCATCAAATATTATATAACATAGATAAAAATATGTATAGTCAAATTTAAATAAGAAAAACTCAAAAAAGTCAAACTGGACAATTATTATGGGACGGAGGGAGTATATTTATCACCAATTTCAGTCAAATATAATCCGGAGAATTATCAAACGGTAAGAATGAACCTAACATTAACATATTAAAATAATACAAATAAAAAACAAGTCACTCCAAAGTATTTCTTTGAACCCGTTTAAGATGAAAGTATGTTGGCTTAGCTCAAAATCTGACAAGAAACCACTTCCTTTTCCCGGGTTCCTGGAAGCATTCGGCGAGTATCAATCAGGAAAACAAGAAAATGTTACTCCCCAAACTATTTCTCACACAAAGTTAGCTTTTCAAAGTAGAAAAACGGTAACATTCGTGTTTTCCCTAAAAAGGGAAGTATAAAAACGATAAAACACTGCGTGCTTATGAAATTGTGGAGGTTGACGAGTCCAATGAAGAAACACGCATTACCGTCACACCACTAGTCAAAGTTGCGGGGTTTAAAACAGTGTTTCACCGACATCTCGACAGCAAAGAAACAAAAGTTATCCCGGAAAAAGACTTTCTTGAAATATCGCATCAAATACCTTCATACCAGCTCACGGGTCAAGAATCTGCAAATGCTCCAAAGGGTTGTCTAGACCTGGACCCTGCAGCTATTCCTCCCAAGTTTCTTCATGTTTTAGCAAATGTTAAGGAACACGATACAATGGATAGCTACAATGGTCCAAGTGCTGATGATGTTTGTTCCATTTAGGTACAAAATTCCTAAACTTGTAAAGTGCTCTAGAAATCCAATAGTATAATACTTTTGTTGCATATACATATTAAACGGGTAATTGATGAGATTTCCTTGTGGTTAGATTTCTCATGAAGTGGGTTTAATTTTTTCAATTGATTATACGATCGATGATAAGATATGAATATTGAACTTCTTTTTTTTTTCATTTTTTTTTCATTTGAATGTGAGGATGTTAAGACTCAAAATTGTTATAATTGAGAAATTTTAATTTTGAGCTATGTATTCTTGAATGTGAGTAAATGAAAACCATGATTAGACGTTGAAGAAAAATAGCAAATTTAAAGAATAATGAAGAGTAATATGCAAAAGTAATTTATTTTGAAAAAGTCAAAATATGGAAAAAGTCGTAAGGGTGAGGTGGAAAAAGGTAATTCATTTTAAAATAAAATGAAAAATGACATGCCATGTATTTTACCTTATGAATAGGTAACCAATCAAGAAAGAGGACGGAACCGGTAACTTTGGAACAAATTCAAAAGTTATACCTATGGTAATGAGATATTCCTAAGTCCGTTACCTAGATGTGGAAATTTAGGAAAATTCGTTGTCTATCTATATATGGACTTAACCCGTAATATTATCCTATAAGCTAGAAAAATATGTGAATATCACACATTCTCAATTGTTAAGTCAAGACCCATAAGATAGTGTCAAAAGACCATGACAGACTCAAATGAGTAGGTCATTGGTTGATCTTGAATTGAAAGTCAAATGAGGTTGTTAAACATTGATGTGGACTGGTATCTGTGAAGTTAATATTTTGACCAAATCTGATCAAACATTGATATGTAATTAAGTTAGTGTTTATAATTGTATAGAAAGTCAAATGAGGTTGTTATTACTTTGATTGTGGACTGGTATTTGTGAAGTCTATATCTCCGTGAACTATTAATTTATATAATTAATACAATACTATAAGTATATTACTTATAGATTAATTAAAAGAATACCATCGGTGCATACTTGTATGCCCCCAATAGGCTCACGTATTTCTAGCCATATAGTTACCAATTAAACTTGAGCACTACCAATAATTTGTAGTCTTGAGTGAGTGAAAGTCATAAGTCAGCTGTTTAAAATTAGATCCCAGTTTAATTTGTTACTTCAGTGAGAGTATTCTTTAGTTGAATTGCATGTTGGTGAGTTTACGGTTTACATACCTTTACTGATTGATTAGGTTGTGCTACAGTCGTGCATATACATTGTACAGATCACTTAGCCATGGGTTCTGTTTGAAACTATTATTTAAATACATGTCGATTTACGAAGTGGAAGCAAATGTATCGCCAGTGTATTAGTTTGTGTGTCTACGGGTTCTAATGATACTGTGATGTAGGCATGAAGAGGACGTATGGACAGAAGTTGCTAAGTATTTGGATGGAAAATCATTGGTGATGCTGGCACCACCAGCAAATGGTTCCTTAAAAGAAAAAATCATGTTAAGACTTCTAATTTTCTTTAGAAAACTTAATTCGATAATATTATCCTAAAAGCTAAAAAAAATGTGAATATCACACATTCTCAATTGTTAAGTCAAGACCCATAAGATATTGTCAAAAGACCATGACAGACTCAAATGAGCAGGTCATTGGTTGATCTTGAATTGTATAGAAAGTCAAATGAGGTTGTTAAACTTTTATTGTGAAGTTAATATTTTGACCAAATCCGATCAAACATTGATATGTAATTAAGTTCATGTTTATAATTGTATTTACTGTTTGGATTTGTGAGTTGTAACCATAACCAAAAATATGTTACTAACAACTGATTTTGGAATTTAGTGTGTGCATCATTTATACAGTCACCGAGTCTTAAATTAAACATCGGTTTGAAATTAGCGTGTTCTATATCATTATCTCATTGTCTAAGAATACATTGATTAGTATTGTTAGTAAAAGTTTTTTTTTCGACAACAGAGTTGAGGTCGAGCAAATAATTTAGCCACTTACGAAAACAATTTGAACATAAATTGGCTCCATAGCAACGCATGATAGCCTAGTTCCTTGTGTCACTTACAATTACGTAAACGAACATTAGAAGTACGCAATGAAGTGCGGCTACGAATGACACTTGTTAGTTACTTGTCTACGATATATGTGTAGTCTTCCATATCCCTAAGTCTTCTTACAAGTCATACATGGAAAATAGTTGTTATAAGTCATATTTTCTTGGTCAAGCTGAGATGGAGTGTGTGGACCATAGGCTGCATAATTAGTGTTATATAAGTCTTCTTAAAAGTTTTCGCTGATTATACAAACTTTTGTCATGCTAGTAGATTCTGAATAAAAAGCCAATACTTTTTCATATGATTTTAATTAAATTTCCAAAAATGAAGTCTCCACCAGCATTAAATTACTTATCATCTTCTTCTCATATTTCAGTTTTCTTTTATGGTCTCGCAATTATGTGTTATACTTCCGCCACCATCTCTGCTTCCTATGGCGGTAATGACACAGATTATCTTGCGTTGTTGTCATTTAAGTCAATGATCACCCAAGATCCATACCAAGTTCTAACCTCGTGGAACCATTCCTTTCATTTCTGTTACTGGAGTGGTATTTCACGTGGAAAGCGGCACAAACGAGTGACTGTTTTACGACTCAATTCGCAAGGCTTAGAAGGCTCATTGTCTCCTCATGTAGGAAACCTCAGCTTCCTCCGTGAGCTTTCTCTCATGAACAACAGCTTTCAAGGAACCATTCCTCATGAAATTGGTCGTCTATTTAGGCTACGTCGTCTTTTACTTAGTAAAAATGAATTCAGTGGAGTCATTCCAACGAACTTGTCTGGTTGTTCTAACCTCGAAGAGCTTTATCTCGGTTCAAACATGCTAACTGGAAGAATACCCAAGGAGATTAGTTTACTCTCGAAACTTGCTATTCTTATAATTCAGCAAAATAAGTTAACAGGTGGAATCCCACCTTTCTTGGGGAATATCACATCAATGGAATGCTTCTCTGCTGTAGAGAACCCGTTGGGTGGGAGCATTCCAGATACCTTGGGTCTTTGGAAAAGCTTGAAAGTATTTTACTCTGGTCGCTGCAAATTATATGGAAGCATCCCTCATTCCATTTTCAACCTCTCACACCTAGTTAATCTTTTGTTACCTGTTAATCAACTCACTGGTAGCCTTCCTTCAGAAATTGGTAATCGGCTCCCAAATCTTGAGTGGCTTCAGTTACACTATAACGAACTGACAGGAGTTCTTCCACCTTCTATTTCTAATTGTTCTAAATTAGGATCTCTTGAAATGAGTCACAACAACTTTAGTGGGAAGTTGACAATTGATTTTTCAAAACTAAGCGATATTAATTCAATTAGATTACATAATAACAACTTCCAAGGACGCGGAGAAGCTGATGACCTGAGGTTTGTTGATTCTTTGAAAAACTGCACCAGATTAGTACATTTGGGACTTGCTTATTGCAACCTTATAGGAGTGCTTCCGATGTCTATAGGTAATCTCTCTGATCAACTCAGCTCTCTAGTTTTAGGAGACAATCACTTATTTGGAAGCCTCCCTTCAAGTATAGGTAGTCTAGTTGGTTTGACCGGTTTATATTTAAGAGATAATCGATTCAAAGGAAAAATCCCAACTACCATTGGTAAACTTCAAAAGCTACAAGTTCTTGTTCTAAGTAGCAATCAATTTTCAGGGCCTATTCCTGATGCCATCGGGAATTTATCACTGTTGACTAATCTTTATCTAAATTCCAACAAATTAGAAGGCCATATTCCATCAAGCCATGAGAATTGTGAAAAATTTAATGCGTTAGAGCTTTCAAACAATAGACTCACTGGAAACATACCCAAGCAACTTCTACAACTTCCATCACTAACTGATATTTTACAGCTTTCATACAACAACCTGTCTGGTTCAATTCCATCAGAGATTAACAATCTCAAGATGTTGAGCGAGCTTGATTTATCTCATAATAAATTATCAGGTACCATTACTAGTAGCGTTGGTGAGTGTATTAACCTTACAGAGTTATACCTTAGTGGCAATAGATTTGAAGGCATAATACCATCTTCATTAAGTTCCTTGGGAGGATTGGAGATACTCGACGTTTCTCAAAATAATTTATCAGGTAAAATTCCACAATTTTAAAAAAATGGAATTCCTTAGGATTTTTGAACCTATCCTTTAATGATTTTGAGGGTGAAGTACCGACTGTAGGAGTGTTTACGAATGGAAGTGCATTTTCTGTTTTGGGGAACGATAAGATTTGTGGTGGTTTGGTTACACTTGAGTTACCCAAATGCAAGGAGACGGGTAGTAAGAAAAAAGGTTTCCTTTCTTCATATTAGTCATCGTGATTGCAGTCACGTTGTTCATCGTACTATGTTGTGTGTATCTTTTGTGTAATAAGAAATGGAATAGTCAGGCATCTCAATCATCAGGGAGTGAACGGTTCAGGAAAGTTTCATACCATCAACTTCTCAAGGCTACGGATGGGTTCTCTACAACAAATTTGATTGGAGAGGGTGGGTTTAGTTGTGTTTATAAAGGGATCCTCGATCCCGATGATGACAAATTTGTTGCAATCAAAGTTCTGCATCTTCAAGATAAAGGAGCTCACAAAAGTTTTATAGCAGAATGTGAAGCATGGCGGAATATTCGGCACCGTAATCTATTGAAGATAATAACTTCATGTTCGAGTACCAATTTCCAAGGCAATGATTTTAAAGCGCTGGTTTACGAGTTTATGCCCAATGGAAGTGTACACGATTGGCTTCATTCAAGTGCATATATATCGAAACTCAACCTTCTTCAAAGAATAAATATTCTTAGAGATGTTGCCATTGCACTTGATTATCTTCACAATTGCTGCCAAACAACGATTGTTCACGGTGACTTGAAGCCAAGTAACATTCTACTTGATGATGATATGGTGGCTCATGTTGGAGACTTTGGTTTAGCTCGATTACTTGGTACAGACTTAAAACAAAACAGCTCATCCGGGGTTAAAGGATAAAATTGGTTATGCACCTCTAGGTAATTCCACTTTTATTCCATGATGCTTACATTTATTTACAGGTTAAAGTTTGTAAATTAATTTACTGTTTTTCAATTGTAGAGTATGGTATCGGGAGCGAGATGACAAGTTGTGGGGACGTCTACAGTTTTGGAATATTATTACTGGAGATCATGACTGGTAAAAAGCCAACAGACGGCATCTTTATTGAAGGTCTTAGTCTTCATAAATTTGCTTACATGGCATTACCAGATCATGTAATCGATGTTATCGATAACGATGCAATTGTGTTGCAAAGTACGGAAGCGAATGCAAAGAAAGTGGAAGAATGTTTGGTTGCAACTATCAAGATTGGAGTATCATGCTCTGAGGATTCACCACCACAACGGATGAAAATAGAAATTGTTGTCAATGAGTTGCAGCGTATTCTCTATGTGCTTCAAAATATATAAGGTACTATGTTCTCCCTTTTTGTAAAATCTGATTTTACATGAGTTTGTTAAAAATCATCACTAAAATGGTTTTATTTTTGAACTCTTTCAAGTCTATCATCAAGCTTGTGTGGTGTAGTTGAGAGTAACTGCAACAAGGAGCGGTGCATGTCGTAGTTGAATAAATGTTAAGTTCTTAAAGATGTTTGTAATTGTGGTTTAATTTTCTTGTTGCATAAGTGTACGAGACATAAGAGTATGTTTACTTTCGTGGTGACGTATAATATGTATCAAGCATGTTTGTAAGTGTGGTTTAATTTCCATGTATCCAATTTGTGGTATTGAATTCTACTTAAGTTCTACTTGGTGTTCGATTCCTTAATGAACAGCCTAACGTTATTCTTGTTCTTTGACTTTCAATTTCATATATTTGGCTTTTTTATGAATATCTGAATGAGAAAGCTCAAGGCTTCCCCTCTTCTGGTTTCGAGCAGTGTATGGAGCAGTGTATGGTTCAACTTTATAGAAAGTTATCCTCATTTTTGGTTATACACTTGTACCATGCATTCGGCTAGTACAATAATGACCAAAGTGTATTTCTGGTACATAAATCAGCTCGAATACTTTGATACTTTTCATATTCCTTATAGAGTTGGTACAACTCTATTTTCATCGTATAAGCGTTTTGGATGTTGTCTCTCCCATTTGAAACAATAATAAACGGAGACTTTAGCTTTTACATCACTTTACGCTGTATACATACTTACAATAGCTATTATGTTACCAAATGCTTAGAAAAAACAAACAAACACTGCTAATAACTGTTAATAATTGGTACTTCAATAACCCTAGTTTTGCAAACAATAGACTTGAGTTTATTAGTAGTTTTGAAATAGTAGGCGTTATTCTGTATGGATTGATTGACAATAGGTGAGCTTAAGGGGTTATTCTGGAAACTGAATATAGTGTAGGGGTACAAGTGTATTGATTCAAATAAGGAAGATCCATTCACATTGCAAATGAGTTGATAGTTTGATACATTGAGCTTGCCTACTGTATGACTACTCTTGCAAACAACACATCTAAAAAGACACAAGCCAACCTTATTAACTACTTAAGCAGAAATGAAAATAAAACACACACCATAGACGTCACTGTAAGTATCGTTATCATGACTGCCTTTGAATAACTCAAGAAAAACAGATGGGGTTTGATGAATGTGATGTCGTCTCCAATCTGCCTTTAGAATTGAGAATCAGGCCATATGACGAATACATAATAAATCTTGACTTTACCCATCCAAGTACAAGCTCCAAATAACACTAATAACTAGCATACACCACATTGATCACCTGCACAAACTAAAACATACACGCTTTATCATTCTTTCCAGCTTCAAACATATGAATGGCAGTAAATGTTAAGCCTTGGCATTGGTGATATCACTGAGCCCATTCCATTAATTTGTTGCTCTTTCAAAGGGAAGAAAATATTTACGTTGTTAAGAAACTAACTGTCAAATACAGGGGTTGCAATTTCAAGCATTTTACTTATAAATGGATCAATTTACGTTTTGTTATATTTAATAGGTTCAACGGGCTAAAAACATTCCTTAATCATTATATTTAAACAAGTTTAAGAAAAGGACAGACCACGTTTGCAGGTCAACCTGATCCAGTCCAGACTAAAATTTACCAGTTTGACTTGTTTCCCAACCTGACTAGCAGCCCGTTATGGAACACCTCTAGTTTAGATCATGTGTTACCTGTAAGGCTCCCAAGCCTGCATTTCCAAGGGTCCACATCTACGGTGTGACTGATAAAGCATTAGCCAATGCTTTTCTGCAATACAAAGAATTGGAAATACCAACGGGTTAGGACTGAAGTGTCATATATATGGTTCACAATGTTAACGAGTCAATGTCAAAAACAACCATTTACAGTAGCAAAATTGGGGATCTTGCAAAAAAAGTCAAACATATCAATAATGTTTTAAACACATAATTTCTTGTGGACCTGAATTAATAACTTATGGAATGGGCTTTGTGCTATCACCAACTCCAAGGCTTATCATTTGTTCAGCCATTCTTCTACGAATATGTAATTCCACCAACACATTTCATGTATCTAAAACTCATGCCCAAATGAAAAATAACAAGTTTCTACATCCATGTCTTTAATTATAAGAAACGTCTCACAGTGATATCAATGAAAATAGCAAGCAAGTGTTCAAAGATGAAATGCCTAGTAGATCTTCTACTATGGTCTAATCATAAAAGAAATGCACATATACAACATAATTTGAACTTATTCATTTATTTCATATAGCTAACAAATCTAATCATAAAAGAAATGCAAACATGAACCCAAATACAAAGCTTTACAAATAAACTGCTAGTTTGAGGTCATATGATCAAGGCTGGCAAGGATTCTATGTGGAATCGAGCTTTAAACCAACACTAACGGCGGCGTTAGATCTGTTAGCAAAAAGGACGAATAACCCGTAATTGAACATCAATAGTTGAAATTTTATCATTAAATGGATGTCAGAGAAACATTGCATACCTGGTTGTTGTTGATTTTGACACCCAAGCCGTCAATTGGAAACATGTAAAAAGTGATTTAAGGGTTTATGTTTATGTGGTCTAGGTGAAAAGAAATAAGAAAGCAAAGTGACACTACAAAATAAATGACATTTTGTGACTGATATCTATAGGGACTGATAATGTAATAGTAAGTAAAGATATTAAAAAGAGGGCTTAAAAGTTGGTAGTATCATTTTGGACGGAGAACAAAATTCTGAAACACACATTCAAACCCTAGGTCTAAAACACACATTCACTTCCGATTATCCTCACCAATAATGTAACCGACTCCGATCATCCACGCCGTTAATCTAACCGTATCCAATCATTATCGCCGGTAATCTAGCCGTCTCCGATCATCCTCGCCGTTAATCTAACCGTATCCGATCATTATCGCCGGTAATCTAGCCGTCTCCGATCATCATCGCCGGTAATCTAGCCGTCTCCGATCATCATCGCCTTTAATATAGCCGTCTCCGATCATCGTCGCCGTTAAGTATCACGTCGTCACCAGTGATCTCACCGTTGATCTCACCGGTTATCTCACCATCGTCAAGTATCACGTCGTCACCAGTGATCTCACCGTTTACTTTCATTAGTTTGTCTGTCATCGAAGGTATTGCTTCTCTAATTTTGATCGATTTGTTTAAATATTATTTGATTGATTGAGTTATTGATTTTGTAAGTTAAGTGAGAGTTAGGTTTGATGTTGATTTGCATAATTTTTGTAAGATTAAAATGTGACCTTACTTTGTTCAAGTAATGCATCGATTTGTTTAGTGATTAGTTATGTATCTGTTATAATTATGGAGGCAAATATGTGGAAATTAGAGATTATTATGTAAATTGATCAAGAGCAATTTATGATATGTTATCTTTAATGTCCTGTTTTTGATTTTTAGAAGTGATTAGTGATAGCGTTAGTGTCATGTTTAAATTACTCCAAGCAGGTTTGTTTCCGTTTTTGGAACTTATTTTTGTGTTGAATATGAGCATGTTAGATAACTTAGACTTCGTCACAAGCTGAATCTGGGATATACATTGAGTCAAGTAAACAAAAACAAAAAAATAATCTATTTCACATTGATTCTTGTACACCGTAATGTGCAAGTTTAAGTGTTATCTAATAGCTAACTATGTTGTATTTGTATATTATTTTTTTTGGTATAATGTTATTAGTATCTTTATGCTTGTAATTAGGAAGCTTTAAAAGTTGTATGTTTTGCCTGATATCTTAAGATGACACATTCCTTCGTTAGTATGAATTCATGACGACTATAACACTTTAATCATGAGTATTGCTAACACATTTTGCTATTGCAGGAGTTACGATTAGCTTCCTATTGGCGGGGGCATCATGTGTCCTGAATGCCCTATGTTATGTCGAGCTAGCTGATCGCTTTCGTGCAGTCGTTGGGGGAGCATACTTATACACATACATAGTGTTTAACGAGCTCCGTTGAGCAAGTATAGTCACTTATTGGTATAGTCTGTCTATCTCTATAACGCGATTAGTGACTGACTTCATTTGTGCCTCATAAACTTGGTTTTCTAAATCACATTGTGTTCATTTGGAATATCTGCTTATCGAATTTTCATGTTTTTGTTGGCTCATGATAGGTAATTATTGTTCTTGTGGTCATCACTGTTGGTGTTTTAGAGGTTGATGATTCAAACTGGTCACCTTTTGCTCCTAATGGTTTCAAATCGATGCTAACCGGAGCGACAGTAGCTTTTTTTGCATATGATGGATTTGATGTAGATGATAATTCAGCCGAAGAATCTAAACTTTGTACTACTACTGCCAAGTCTTTCGTGGTATTTGCATTTTCCCCTTGCGCTATAGAACAGTTAAGATATTGGCTTTCAGTTTTAACTTTTACGAGGTGTGCTACTTGTTAATAGGGTTTAATCTGCTGTTTGTATTAGAGTATTAGACTTAGAGGTGAACTTTGCAACCCATTTATTTATGAATGGGTCAATTTGTGAGTTGTTTTCCTATCAGAAATGGGTCAAATGATAAAATTTAGCTAAACAGGGAACTCGTCTAATGGGCTGAAAGGTGTCCAATCTCCAAAGTCTGGAATACAACATCCTAGATAGTGCCATTAAAATATTAGAATAAGAATATTATTGTCTATTTTTTATTTATTAATAATGGGTCGATCCAACCGGGCCCAGCTCGTTTTGACTCGTACTACAAAATGGCCCGTTAAAACGTGAACTAGTTACCCAACCTGCAATTTATCTTGGTACTTTCTTCTTGCAGCGGTTCACTGTTTCTTGGTATTGTTTTTGTTTCAGTCGAACAGAGTTACATTTAACTTGACACCAGAGATGATTCACCAGGTATTTTTCTTATTTTGTTTTTTTTGTAACATATTTAAAGTTGTAGTTTGGGCTGCATATATCTGTTGTACAAATTGTATGCTTTCTGATAGTCACTTATAATAACGTGCTTATGCTTCTCACTTATTAATCCCAAATATAATTTCAGATTTTTGCTGAAAAACCAGCAGTGCGGCAGGCATATCTAAATTTTGTACCTAATAAGGTAAGGAGTAAACAGAACGTCAAAATTACATTTTCTGTTAGTTTAATATTAATCACACAACTTCTAAATTTTGTACTTTATTTCCAGATGACTGAGAGGGACTTTTGGACGAAATATTGGAGAGCAAAATACCTCCACAGTGCAAGAAATATTGTTGCTACTGCTGCAGAGGCCGCTGAAGTGAGGAGCTTGCAGTTTTCTTAAAATAAGATCCCATCTTGGCTAGTGAAACTCGGCAAAAGGTCTTCTAGTTTGAATATTGTTGTTAGTATTTCTTCAGATAAGAATAAAATTTAAATCCAAAATGGAAACTCTGTTCTCAGTTTATGATATCTCTTGTTTACAGATTAGGAAGGTAGATCCCACTTTGGACATGGAGGCTGATGAAGGAGACGATTATACACATATTCCGGTAACTTAGGAGATTTATAATGCTATAACTCTTCGAGCTTTTTTTGGCCATTTTTCAGACCATCCAGCATATGCAGTGATGGGGTGATGCTTGTGGTGGGTCCTTGGTCGAATAAACTGTTAAGGTATTAGGATGTTAGTAGAGTGATCTTCATTTGGTGATCGCAATCACACACAGAACAAGTGTCAAATGATTGGTTGCTAGTTCGTTTCATTATTTATATCCACTTTGTGCTCTATGTAACATGTGGGAACCATTTGATTCATTTGTAGACATATACATTTTGGAAATGGATGAAGTTGACTTGTTTTCTACTTATTTTAGGCAATAAAGTTACTTTGTGGTTTCATATGTGTGATTTTCTTATAAATTCATGTTTTATATAGTTTGTAAATAAATACAGCATATAAATTGCAGTAGATATGGGGAAAATGCAGTAGAAATGGGAAAAAAATGGTCAAGACTTTTAGTGACTGAATAATTCAGTCACTAAACAATTGTTTTAAGTTTTTGTTTCGGGACCTATATTGACACATAACAATCAGACACAAAATCTGACAGAGCATTTGTGACTGATATAAAGCGTCAGAAAAGACTTTTAGTGATGGCTCCTCTAGTGTCTCTTTTTCTTTCAGTGGGAGAAGACCAAAATGCCTTTAGTGACTGATTTTAGGCTTTTTCTGACACTTTTTTTCAGTCACTAAATGGCATTTATCTTGTAGTGTGAAAAAAGGGGAGACATCCCGCTTAAAAGGGAATAGTTAAAACAAATAAGCCGGGTTAGAACCCTGTTTTTTCATTTCATAACCGGGCTTTATGCCTTTGTTTTTTACAGAAACCTTTATAGATCCCCTTTTCCTATTAACAGGGCTCTATTAGGAGGGGCTTTATTTCAGATTTTGTAGTAGTGTGAGAAAAGAGAGTTTATGAGTCAAAGAATTTCAGTACCAAGGTACATACCCATCTGACAAATCTTCAAACCCAAACACTCCTTTAAAGATAACTGCTATTCAATAACCAGATATTTCCAAATCTAACCAGTTAATCGATCAAGGCAGATTATTCTAGCAGACAATGACATTTAACACCCTATATCAGCAGGAAACTATCCATATGATTTTTACTAGCCAAAGACATCAGAATACAATACAGTTGCCTATCCCAAACACCCTATATCAGCAGACAGAAAAGCTTGTGAAGCAAAGGTTTTCAAAACCAAGATACATAGCCATCTGTTTAAACCTTTATTCCAAACACCAGCTAGGCATATAACAACTTTTCTGGTCAACAAGGGAGGTGTGGTTAACAGGACAGTTAGTTAGGCCAAAGTAGCTTCATCTTTCACAACTCACTAACCCCCATCCTAAAGAAACCACCCCTCACTCTTCACATAATCCCATTCCTGTCAATATCCCATATCTTATAAGTTTGAATAAGTGCTACTGATTTCTTAACATTAAGGCTCATATGCTGCAACATCTGAGTACAAACTCAGTAATAGGTATGGGTGCAAACCTGATATAACATTCAGACGCAAAATACAACTTTTAATACCAGTTGCAGATAAAAAAGTTTGATCATGTTAAAAAGATCAGAAACATTATCTCAAACAGCCAAGTTACCTCTGAATGTGAGGTAGAAGCATACCTAGCAGATCTTTCTTCTTCAATGATACTTTCTGCAACATTAAAAAGCATCTCAAAATTAGATCAATTTGTACAGATTACATTACATTAAAATGATGACTAGAAGTAACTAACTCTTCCGGTCTTACCTGAATCAAACGTTTTGCTTCCACTTGAATTACGGTACTTTCTGTTTCGATTTTGCCCATTGCTGGATACACCACTTCCAACGTCATCTTGATCAGCGAGTGAGGAATTTTTCACATCTTCGTCTATAGATTCCATCACAGAGGAAACTTTTGGTCTAGGAACTTTAAATGTTCCTTCAACTCGTTTTGCACTTGCAAGAACATCTAATCCTGAAACGTAGTAAACTTTGTGTTATTAAAGAAACTGAAAATGAATGACTATTTAAAGATAACGCCTTTCGATATGTGGTTGTTATCTCGAGGTGGAACAAGGATACATAGATTATGTTTAACTTATGCATGTATTCATTATCGAAAAACACCTTATTCCCCCAAATAACTAATAAGCACTTTGGCATAAGCTTGCCCAGCATAAGCTTAACCAAAGACCCCCTAAATCCCATATTCCCATGACAGTTATCTCTCTCACAAACGCACGCTGCTTTACACATGATAATTAGGAAAAATACAAATACATCCCAATGTATAAAGTACCTTTCTTTTTTTTATACCAAATAGCTTATTAACCTCTTAAAATAAGCCTACCCAGTGTTGTAAATCTGGGGCTACTAAATAATCGGTGATTAGAAGCCACAAGGTCAGCAACCAAGAACCTCTCATTTCTTCAAACAATTTTGAAGTTAAATTTGGGGATTAAATTTTGAAGGGTTACTGTTTCGTTGGTGTTAGAGCAGCAAGGTGGTGGTCGCTGCCGGAGATGGTGGTGGTTGTTAGAAATTGTTTGAGAAAGTGATAATGAGGAAAGAGGTTGAAGGGTTGGGGTGTGTTAGTTACTGTATTTGTTTTTTAATTTGTTAGTATAATAGACGAAAATACCCTCTTAATTACAGGGTCAACATTGTTAAACTAACTGTGACTGTTATGTTAAAATCAAGGTTATAAATAATGTGAAGAGTAGTGTGGCGGTATAACGAAGCCTCACGTCTTAGCGGTCAAGATGAAACTTTTGCGTTTATAAGGCGTGACATACAGCGGCACAAAATATGAAAGTATTCATATATTTATATTATATTTCATATATATCGAGTTTACAAAAAGATGTGTCATAAAGCGGCATAGCGCGTGGCGTTACGGTATGACCAAGCCTCACGCCTTTGAGGGGCTTTTATGAGGCATGTGCGCGCCTTTTAGAATCCTGGTTAAAATTGGACAAAACATGGAACAAAACAAGTAAAAGAATTGTCTTCCTTTTTTATGAAAAACATAGATTTAGGATATATTTTTTTAGCCGATGTAATGAGTTGTTAAAATATTTTGCATGTTTGGGGTGTTCACTTAAGCTTATTTTTGAGCTATTGAGCTTAAATGATTTCAGTTTACGTTTAATAAGCTTACTTTTACCCGCTTATTTTAAATTTTATAGGTTGATATAAGTCCATATGTCTTAAAATAAGCTAGAAAAGTAACTTATCAAACATAAGCTGAAACCACGTGAACTCGTTAGCTTAAAAGTAAGCTTAAACAAAACCTCTTAGTATGAACCGTGAAAAACTTTGTTAATGGACATGTCCCCTTATGGCAGATTAAGATAGATAACTTTAAGAAAAATAGAAAATGGATGGATAATGAATTTGGGGAGGATAGAGTTTTGTATTTTTCAAAAAAAAAATAATACATTGCTCATTTGCGCAATTAGCCAAAACAAAAACACTAACAAAACCTACATAAGTTGATTTTCATATTCCTTAAACAAGAGCAATTACGAGTTACTTTTCTTTGCTCAACATCAACTATTTGTTTGTAAGTTAATTTTTTTTCTCTCAAACTTTGCCAAGATCGTTGACACGTTAGTAGTAAAAATGAACAATGTTGTTTAAAAAGTTAATCAGCTATACTTCATCCACCATTAAATATTGGGAATAAGTGGAGGCATGGCTTAGCTCCTAACTGGAATGAACGAATATGTAGCCGAGGGCTCTGTATAGTTTTACTAGAGTAGTAGTGATCTTGCCATCTTACTGTAAATTCATTTACTTACTCGGTTTATGATAACATCAAATAGTCCTGATTATTAAGTGTCAATTTCCCCCGATAATGTTTGTTATTTATATCATTTATATGGATTTACGCTTGTTATAATATAGTTAAGATAAACTTCAATTTTCGGTTTATATAAACTCGCCTCCGGCCCTAGCCCAGCTCATTCCAACACAACCTATGTGTCTGAAAAACAAAATTAAAAAAATAAGCGACCATTGACTTTAGAGGTCCCCTTTTTATGTGTCTGGAAATTGATTTATCTTTTGGTCAACAGGCTTTTGAGAGCTTATAGGGGTTTGAGTTTTGAAAATAAGTCAACTTATAAAATAAGCCTTGTTTGTCATACGGGCTTATATAAGCTTTTATAAGCCATAAGCATCCATAAGCCCAAACCCATATAAAAGAGCTTATAGGGGCTTATAGCTAGTTAAATTACTTAAATACCTTTCAAAATATAATAAATTATCACACAAAAGCTAAAAATATATGTAAATTTATTATGATATGTTTTTATATAATTTATATCAATAAGTTTCAGCTCCAACTAATTCATAAAACAACTTTATAAAAATATAAACTACAGCTTTCCAACTTTCCGTTTATAATGTGGGCTATAGCCCCACCCCCGGCTCATTCCCCAAACATACCTTAGAGCATTAGTTATGGAGGTTTGTTATAGTGATGTGGAGGTGACACATGCTCTTTATGTGTCAAAAATATTTAAAAAAAAAAAAAAAAAAAAAAAAAAGCGGCCAGTTTTTTTATAAACTTCAACGGTCAAAAAGCATTCCTCTTTTTATCCTCACAACCAACATATTGCAAAAAAAATCAAATTAGGTGTAATTGTTTTCAAAAGTCTCAATTGTTTAAAGATATCAAAATATAGATGAATGAAGAATGATATGAAGTTGTTGGCTGTTGTTTTACATTTCAGTTGAATCAAATACCCTTCATTCTAATAAGGTAAAATAAATAAAATTTTATAAATAATTAGTTTTTTACAATTTATATAATCGATTTGGGTTTTTTTTTTAAATTGTGATTCTTCATATGGGGGGTTTGATTTTAGCTTTTTCAGAACCCGATAACCTATTAAGCTACTTTAAATAAGCTGACCCAAACACCCCCTAAATCCCGTGTTACTATAACACATAATAGTCCAAAAAAGGCAAATACATCATCCCAATGTAATAAACATAAGTCCTCACCTAATAACGATTTCCAACATCACACCAATCTCTAATTTCTTCAAATTAGAGGGTTAGGGTTTTTAATTTTTATAAAATTTGGGGATTTTGTTTAAATTAAGGGAATTTATTAAAGGTGGTTGTTAGAAAGTGTTTAAGAAAGTGATAATGAGGAAACAGGTTGAACGGTTGGGCTGTGTTAGTTACTGTATTTGTTTTTTATTTTGTTAGTATAATAGACGAAAATACCCTCTTAATTAACGGTCAACATAGTCAAACTGTTTGTTCGGTAAATACCCAAACCCCTTAAGTCTAGGATTTGAATAGAAAATACCCTAAGTGTTTAGACCGTTAAACACTAACAGGTTACTGAGTGCATAGTCTCTCGGTGAGCCATCTTCAGGTTACTCAGTAAGAGGCGAAGAAGAAGTCTCTCCACCTCGAGGCGGAACTTAAGGGGTGAAGACTGAGTCAAGAAGAAGACGGTGGATTCAGTGAGTGATGACAATAACTCAGTGAATCCCTAAACTCCTCACCAACTACTTTCACTGAAGACAAACTGAAGTAGAAGACTGAAGGCAATGAAGGCTGAAGAATGAGCGGGATAAGGCGGGACAAGTTTGAATCAGATAAGACGAAGTCCTTATCAACCAAAGTCAACTTTTCCTGAATGGAAAACTATCAGGCTCAGTGTCATCACTGACTTATGGAAAGATGCCTTGTCTCTTACTTAATATAGTCTTTGTAAACAGAGACAAAATACATCAGTATTTTGTCTTCTGTAAAATGTGAGTTTGTCACTTAGGATAAAGTTAATACTCATACTTGTATAAATAGCATAAGAGATGGAGTGAAAGATTTAAGCTTGTGAATTGTAAAACACACACACACACACAAGTCATCTTTCACTCCTCCAAATACAACTCAGTCCCTGAGATAGCTCAGTGGTTCTATAGTAGTTGTGCTCAGACTTAGCCTGAGTTTAGTGAGGAGTACCAACCCGTTGTCATTTCAATCCCAAGTACTATTTCGCAAGTACTTGGGTAATGTATTCTTTTTGATTGATTTCTAATAAAGAATATTATGTTGAAAATTTATCAGTGTGTTTTGCTTACATCTTACTTCAGTCATTGATTCACTATTATTTGTTTTTTAATACTTAACTGTTTTATACGATAGTGAATAGGGAACAACACAAACTAACTGTGCCTGTTATGTTAAAATCAAGGTTATAAATAACGGGAGGCGTGGTGTGGCGGCATGACGAAGCCTCACGCCTTGGCGTTCAAGGCGAAGCTTTTGTGCTTATAAGTCATGACATACGACGACACAACTATGAATATATTCATATATTTATATTATATTTCATATATATTGAGTTTACAAAAAAAACGAGGCATAAAGCGGCATAGCGCATGACGTGACAGTATGACCAAGCCTCACGCCTTTGCGGGGCTTTTACGCGGTCTTTGCGCGCCTTTTAGAACCCTGGTTAAAATTGGACAAAACATGGAACAAAACAAGTAAAAGAATTGTCTTCCTTTTTTGTGAAAAACATAGATTTAGGATATATATTTTTTTAGTCGATGTAATGAGTTGTTGAAATAATTTTCGTGTATGGGGTGTTCACTTAAGCTTATTTTTTAGCTATTGAGCTTAAATGATTTTGGTTTACGTTTAATAAGCTTACTTTTACCCGCTTATTTTAAATTTTATAGGTTGATATAAGTCTATATGTCTTAAAATAAGCTCGAAAAGTAACTTATCAAACATAAGCTGAAACCACGTGAACTCGTTAGCTTAAAAGTAAGCTTAAACAAAACCTCTTAGTATGAACCGTGAAAAACTTTGTTAATGGACATGTCCCCTTATGGCATATTAAGATAGATAACTTTAAGAAAAATAGATAATGGATGGATAATGAATTTGGGGTGGATAGAGTTTTGTATTTTTCAAAAAAAATAATACATTGCTTGTTTGCGCAATTAGCCAAAACAAAGACACTAACATGCAAAACCAACATAAACTGATTTTCATATTCCTTAAACAAGAGCAATTACCAGTTACTTTTCTTCGCTCAACATCAACTATTTGTTTGTAAGTTAATTTTTTTCTCTCAAACTTTGACAAGATTGTTGACACGTTAGTAGTAAAAATGGTCCTGATTATTAAGTGTCAATTTCCCCCGATAATGCTTGTTATTTATATCATTTACATGGATTTACGCTTGTTTTCCATTATTTTGCACTTTCAGGTAAATTACGAGCATTAGAGCTAAAGAGACGTGGAACTGGAGAAATATCAAAAGATTTATCATAGTATGCTGACTTTGAAGAAGTTACGGCTTAACTAATCTCTCACATTAGACCGTAACTAATGCGTGACTCAGAAAACCAACTCTTCTAAGGTTACGGCGTAACTCTCTCCAAAAGCTACGACGTAACTACATTAGGTCAAATGAGGTTCCACGCCGCTAATAACTACACCGTAACTATTCCACCAACTACGGCGTAACCAAGTTTAATGAAGACTATGGCGTAACCACTAATAAGGTTACGCCGTAACTAGCAGATCTAGTTCAAGATACGAAGGAATTGATGGTTACAGCGTAACTCTTATATTAGTTACCGTAACCCGATCGGCCTATAAATACCCCATGAATTCCAGCATTTCTAATCATCCCATTCCACACACAAAAACCAGAGAATGTGGGAAGAAGCTAAATTCAGGTCTAGAGGAGTATAAGGAGTTGTCTCCAAGGGAGAAATCACTTCCCTATGATAAGCATTAGCATTTTATCTTTTCTTTACTTTCGATTCATGTATTTCGTACCTTTGAATATTGAATTGATTTGTATGGTTAATATGAGCGGCCAAGCACCTCTTGGTGCTGGCCTAGTTATGATTCCTTAATTGTTTTTTCTATGTTTATATTACTTTCGCATAATTATTTCTAAGTGTATGCATGCATAGTTTATTGGTAGCTACCCTTATTTCGGTAGTTTTGAATGGCGGTAGAGGACAATTGCCTAGGAGATATGACCAATTGACCCTAGGTGAGCAGACTGAGACGGGAAGGGTAAGATATGACCAACTGACGACCCTTTCTACTTGTGCGATTTGACCAACTGATCACCTACCGTTTGGAGGAACTTAAGAATTAGGGGGTGAGTGTTTAAGTTGCTAACGCCCGGGCACTCACTATTTTAAATATAGCATGTAGCGGTACTTAATGACTTGGCTTAGGGGACCAGGAACAACATGACTTATGAAGGGACACCTGACTTCTCCTGTGGTGGCATCTTTGCTGATAGGTTAAGGCGAATTGACCAAATGTTGTTCTCTCGACTTTGACCCCACCTGAAGTAAATGGAAGTAAGTAGACGTAGACATTACTAGTTAGGAGGATTAACTAGGTTAGCACCACTCTCCTCCATTGATTTATCATTTGCTTTTATTTACTGTTTTAAGCTTTAGTAGTTATTTTCTCATCATAATCTTATTAAAAACTGTGACACCTAGACTTAGTAATAATCCAACACACATAGCTCTTGGGACGACCTCGGCTTTACTGAATACTACACTACATATGACCGGGTACACTGCCCGTTAGTGCATTAGGGTAGACCATAGGTATAACGAGACTTTACAAATATTAAAACCTGGTCAGTAAAACCTACATCAGTTTAATCAAAAAGTATTGTTTGGATACGGTAATTAGTGCTCTTTAAGTATAACGTCTCATGTTCTTTAGCGTATTTGCATAATGTTGGTGCAACTCGGATCATGTATTAGTATAGTTGTTTTATGATTTATATTATTATCGCACATTTGATACGAATATAAATGCAGTATAACAAATTGTTTGTGTCACGTTTGGTGTTTACAATATAAGACTACATCTCTACATCTCTTATATAATAAAAGAATTACATCATTTCGAATTTTGGCAAAACAACCTTATTGAAAAAAAATTAGACCAATCAGTTTGTTCGATTTTGACACGTGGCAAAATAAAGTACTGTGATTGGTTAATAAAAGGGTTAATTCCATATATCCCAATTTGAACCCTTAAACGTCATATTTACTCAATCAAAACCCATAATACTATATATACCCAATTTAAATACAAAATTTGTCATATCTACCAATTTTATTATTATAAACCAATCAAAACTCAGTTCACATTATTAAATACCCATTATACCCTTCATACAAAGACATCGCCAAATTGTAACAAACATGTACAAATGAGTCAGATAAGGCTATCTCAAAGTGGTCATGGTTCAAGAAATTTCTATTCAAATTTGACCGACCACTATAAAGTTACCATCATTTTTTGCCCAATTACAATTGCAAAATGATATCTAACCATTCAAGGGTTGCCTAGTGGAAAAAGGGCTTGTGACTATCATTTTAAAATGTGTGAGGTCTCAAGTTCAATTCCTGCTAGGTGCAAACAATTTTAAAACGGCCAGGCCAACCTCCTGAAAAGGGAGGGCTTTACCTGGTTTGAGTATATATGGCGTTGGGTTCAAACCCCGTAGATTAGTCGGTCAAAAGATCGAAAACCATGGTTACCTTAAAAGAAAAAAAAAAAAACAATGTGTAAAAACTTAATTTGGCCTTTATTCTATAGTTTTGTACTTGTATGTACTATCATCTTATCTTATTTATATTCAAATATATATCAGATAATATAAAATTCATACGGTTGTGATTCACTTTTGATTAACTGTATAAAAGAATTTGCTATTGGTTATTAAGAGGGGTAAATTCACTTTTGATTAACTATAAAAAAGAATTTCTTATTGGTTATTAAGAAGGGTAAAATAGTCTATAAATATCAAATTGATAATTATTAAGTTTTTCAAAAATTTTAAAATGCATAAATTTGTAAAATTGATAGATTTGACAAATTTTGTGTTTAAATTTGGTATATATGATATTATGGGTTTTTGTTAGATAACTATGACATTTAAGAGTTCAAATTGAGGATATATAAAAGAGTAAATTACGAAGATGGTCCATGTGGTTTGCATTGACTCACACTCTTAGTCCTTTGACTTTTGTTTTTGCACAGCAAGTCACTAACTCCGAACCCATTAACACTCATGATCCCTTGACCAAACGGCGTCAGTTTTAAAAATTAAACACCCCTCATATGACTTGCACATGAGGGTAGTGTTGTTTTTTTATCTCAATCATTTCCATACAAAACAATAAAACAACAAAACTCTTTTCTTTATTTATTATGCCCCCACGACCACCAACACTTAATCCAACTTCATTACCACTTTTCTTTTTCTCTTTAATACATCGCCATCTCCTTTCTCTCTTCCCCAAGAAACCATCATCGAAGAAGGGTCGTGGAAGGCCTAAAAAGAAGTCAACTCCAACTGGTTTTCCAGCTTCTTCATTACCTCTTCCTTCCCCTTCTAAAAGTGTTGCTCCAACCACAGTTGAATGTTACTAGCCCTTCAGACAGTGGAAGGTCAACAACTACTTTGACTTCTGCTACCCATGCCACCTCGGCAGTGCCTCCTGGTTTTCAGCAACTTGGGTTTGATGCTAAACAAGAAATAGAGAACAGTGGCATATTTTTGAATGTTTGAGATTCTAAAGTATGGATCTTGAGACCTTTTCAATTCATCTGTGTGAATATTTTTGTTCATGAGTGAATTACATAATTGGTCCTTAAGGTTTATCGGATCTCGCATATATTGTCCATGTGTTTTTTTTTTACGGGTCATGTCCTCATGCTTTTTGACCTATTGCGGGTTTGGTCCTTTGACTACTAGTTCTGTTAGTTTGACCGTTAAATACAGTTTAGGACTAATGAAATGACAAAATTGCCCTCTTCTTCTTCTTCCTTAAATATTCTTTCTTTTGTAATCTTTAAAACACAATTCCAATACCAAAATAAAAAAATTACAAAATGGTATAAAAATTTCAACCATAAATCCATTGCATACATTTTCTTTATCTAACACCATAATTTAATCCAAACACCCTTTCTAATTCACCACCAAACTATCTAAAAATCCTTGACACTAGTCCAAAATTCTCACCATCAAAAAAAAAAACACGATTTGAGATAAAAATCTTTGAACCCAAACATCACATATCCACAAAACCCATTCATACAACCTTTTTAATTAAACTCAACAAAAATCACAAGAATACTCAAAATGAAATCTCATAAAATAAAAACCCCATCAAAATTTACTTAAATAAAAAAACCCACGAAAATTATACCCATCAAAATTGATTCAACCAAAACCTTTCAAAATAACCCAAAACTTTATTGCCGGATTGTGATGTGAATCGGGACTAGGATGTAGTTGTGTTGGTGGTCGGCTGTGGCATGTGGTGACGTTGGTGGTTGGTTGTGGTGGTGTTGGCTGCGTTTGTTGTAGTGTTGGTTGCCCCCTGTGTTGAGACTGGTGGCCGAGTGTGGTGTTTGTGGCTATGGTGGTGGCCGAGTGTGGTGAGAGTGGTTGTTGTTGTGGTGATAAGTGAGTAGATTTGGTTTTTGGTAGAGAAAGAAAGAGGAGGAAGGGTCGGAGATGATAAGTAAATTTGGTGGTTGTTCTGATTATGTGGTAGGGAAAAAAAGATAGAAAGAGAGAAAGAAGGGTGAGAAATGATAAAAATATGTGTAGTGATTTATTATGAAGTGGAATAAGTACTAAATTTTGTTTGATGAAAATACATGAAAAAGACTAAAATATCCTTCAAATTAACGGTCAACTAACAAAATTGTTTGGCAAAGGACCAAACCCGTAATGGGTCAAAACCACAAGGATATGACCCGCTTAAAAAAAACACAAGGAGAATATATGCAAGATTCAGTAAACCTTAAGGACCAATTATGTAATTAACTCTTTGTTAATTGTGCTAATTTAAATATTAATATTATTTTTATTTATTTATTTATTTTATAATTTTCTTTTTTTTTGGTAATTGTTATAAAGATTAGATCTTGAGGGACTTGAGGCTTTTTATTCTCAAAAGTTAATCTTGATGGCTCAATGTTGTTTCGATTATACGTGTTAAGTGATATAGTCAATTGTCATTTTAAATAAAGTGAAATGAGGGATAAACATTGTCGATAAACAAAGGATGGTTAAAATTGTTTATTTGTGTAGAATTGATCTATATCCCAAAATGTAAAAAAGAATTGTCTTTGATGTTGATTTGAAACATTTACATATTTATTTATTGAAGTTGCATGAACTCGTAGATGGATGGATAATGATAGTTTTATAAAATTACAAAAAGCGCCCATTGCATTTGCACTACTTTAAAGATCATTTTTGCAATTTACCCACAAATAAAAATACAAAAAGCGCCCGTTGTTTTGTAAAACTTCAAGGATCAAAAGACAATCCCCTTTTTATCCACACAACAACCATATTGCAAAAAAATCGGATTAGGTGTAATTGTTTTCAGGAGTTTCGATTGTTTAAAGATATCAAAATATAGATGAATGAAGAATGATATGAAGTTGTTTTACATTTCAGTAGAATCAAATACCCTTCATTCTAATAAGGTATAGTAAACAAAATTTTATAAATAATTAGTGTTTTACAATTTATATAATCGATATGGGTTTGTTTTAAAATTGCGATTGTTCATATGGGGGTTTGATTTTTGTTAGTTTAGCTGATGAATTAAGGTGTTCATTAGTGGTTTATATATGTATGCACATCAAGTGTTTATTTTTATGCCTCAATGAAATAGATTGTTTGGTTACCAAAGGCCTCTTGGGCCAGTGGTATGTGAGTTGCCCATCAACCTAGAGGTTGTTGGTTCAAGTCTCGTTAGATACATGTGAGATAGGTGGTAGGCTGTAAAAATTTGCCGTTAAAAAAAAGGAAAAAAAAAATTGTTTGGTTAGAACCCAAGGTGTGGAGACCAAAACCAACGGTAAAGAAAATAAAAAACGGCCAACACCTGTATCTAAGAACCTATTAATGTAGTAGCCATTGAAATTCTTCTGTATCATTTTAACCCAACTGGAAATCTTTATGGTGAAATCTCCCATTGCTATTTTTTTTTGGGGTAAAAGGGCTTCTTTCCCCGGTAAATATATTACTCAAAAAACTGAAAAGTACATGAATGCGGCTGAGAACCGCATTGATTTACAAGGAAAACACACTCATATGTGTAAAGAAACTACATGAAACGGCATACCAAAATCATGAAACTAAACAAGGCGAAGACACAAAATAAATAGAAACAAAAAGCCCGAACCAACGCCTAAAAGAACCATTCTACGTTGTGATGTTAAGGTCTTCCGCAAACACACCAGTAACGTTCCAGGTGTCCAAGAGTAGAACCACTGAATTTGTCTTTTTAAATCATAAAGTAAGCAACTTTAATCTTACATTGTGAACAATGATGTCTCGAACTTGAGCCGCAGTCCGACTTTGATTCTGAAATAAGCGAAGGTTTCTCTCCTGCCAAATATAATAGGCCGTCGCAGCAAGCACCAAACGAGCAACAACACTAACAACAGATCTTTTAGTTGATAAAGGCTTGATCCAATCAACAATATTGTCCCAACTAGGACCTATGCCATACATACCAGCTCTAGATCGCACAAAAGACCATACCTGGGAAGGAAATGAGTACTCAAAAAATAGATGGTTATGTGAGTCCGAGACCAGCTTGCAGAAAGGACACAAGAACAAGTTTGAGTTGGGGTTGTCACCAACGTCCATTTGCCTCAACATGTCGTGCGTCTTTAACATCGTCCTCATAATAAGCCACATTAGGAAAGCATGTCGAGGAATGCAGTTAGGAAACCAAACGATAGCAGCCCAATCTACTTCATCACCTCTAGGCCGAATGATGTCCCAAATAGTATGAACAGAAAACGGCTTCTCATTGCCATGTAAATCTTTCCATACTAACCGGTCTTCACGATCATGACTAAGAGCAGGAACCATGCAATTATACAAAACCGGAGCCCTAGTATACCAAGATAAAGGCCACGCCCGGCCTCCACCAACAATAATATCAGAAACTACATTAGATAACAAGAAGCCTTTGCTTGCAATGAGACGTGGGGTAATATGCAAAATCAGAGGACATGTTTCAGACCAATTATCAAACCAAGCTGAGGTTCTCATACCATTACCCAAAACAGACCATATGAAAGGCCTAACTAGATCACGTAAATGAAGGATTTTCCTCCATCCCCATGTCATTCCTGATCGGGGAGGCACATTCCAGAACCCAATAACCTATTAAGCTACTTTAAATAAGCTTACCCAAACACCCTTTAAATCCCGTACGATCATATTACTATAACACATAGGTCCTCACCTAATAACGATTTCCAACATCACACCAATCTCTCATTTCTTCAAATTAGAGGTTTTGGGTTTTAAATTTTTATAAAATTTGGGAATTTTATTAAAGGGTTACTATTTGTTTGGTGTTTGGTGGTGGCTGCCGGAGATGGTGGTGGTTGTTAGAAAGTGTTCCAGAAGTGATAATGAGGAAAGAGGTTGAAGGGTTGGGTGTGTTAGTTACTGTATTTGTTTTTTATTTTGTTAGTATACCCTCTTAATTAACGGTCTAACATAGTAAACTAACTTTGCCTGTTATGTTAAAATCCAGGTAATAAATAGCGTGAGGCATAGTGTGGCGGCATGACGAAGTCTCACGCCTTAGCGGCAAAGGCGAAGCTTTTGCGTTTATAAGACGTGACATACGGCGGCACAAAATATGAAAATATTCATATATTTATATTATATTTCATATATATCGAGTTTCCAAAAAGACGTGTCATAAAGCGGCATAGCGAATGCAAAGAAAGTGGAAGAATGTTTGGCTGCAACTATCAAGATTGGAGTATCATGCTCTGTGGATTCCCCACCCCAACGACTAAAAATTGAAATTGTTGTCAATGAGTTGCAACATATTCTCGATGTGCTTCAAAATATATAAGGTACTCTGTGCTCCCATTTTGTAAAATCTAATTTTACACGAGTTTGCTAAAAATCATCACTAAAATGGCTTTATTTTTCAACTATTTCAGGTCTATCATTAAGCTTTTATGGTGAAGTTGTAGGAAACTGCAACAAGGAGCGGTGCATGTCGTAGTTAAATAAATGTTAAGTTGTTAAAGATGTTCATAATTGTGGTTTAATTTTCTTGTTGCATAAGTGTACGAGATATAAGAGTACGTTTACTTTCCTGGTGACGTATCATATGTATCAAGCATGTTTGTAAGTGTGGTTTAATTTCCATGAATCCAATTTGTGGTATTGAATTCTACTTAAGTTCTGCTTGGTGTTCGATTCCTTAATGAACAGCCTACTGTTATTCTTGTTCTTTGACTTTCAATTTCATAAATTTGCCTTTTTTATGAATATATGAATGAGAAAGCTCGAGGCTTTCCCCTCTTCTGGTTTCGAGCAGTGTATGGTTCAATTTTATTGAAAGTTAAACTCATTTTTGGTTATACACTTGTACCATGCATTCGGCCAGTACAAAATCATTATTATTACTGAAAGTATACTCTATTAAAAATGGGTCAATAATGACCAAAGTGTATTTCTGGTACATAAATCAGCTCGAATACTTTGATACTTTTCATATTCCTTATAGAGTTGGTTCAACTCTATTTTCGTCGGATAAGCGTTTGGATAAGCAATCCCAAACTCAAAACTGCGTTTAGTCTAAGCAAGCCCAAACAGCCCTTTAGCAGTTAATGTGCAGCTTTATGGTCATCATTGTTGTTTTAACCATATTTCTAGAAATACATGCGTTTAGCTTTTGGATGTTGTCTCTCCCATTTGAAACGATAATAAACGGAGACTTTTGCTTTTACATCACTTTACGCTCTATACGTACTTACAGTGGCTATTATGTTACCAAACGCTCTGAAAAAACAAACAACCACTGCTAATAACTGTTAATAATTGGTACTTCAACTACCCTAGTTTTGCAAACAATAGACTTGAGTTTATTAGTAGTTTTGAAAAAGTAGGCGTTATTCTGTATGGATCTCACTAGCACTCGGCCTCACCACCACCCCGCCTCACAACCACTAGACCTTGCCACAACCCTATATTTCAACCAACAAAGGTTTATCAAAGTTTTGAGATAATTTTTTTAGTTGATTAATAGATCTATGACTATTAATAAAGTTTTAAAGTTTTTTTTCTTGTATTTCAACATACTTTTTGTATGACTATTAATCAACTTTTAGCTATCCAAAAAGCTATTAAAAAGCTAGCTGAATAGTTGTGATTCCATGGGGGGATTTGTAGTTCGATTGGAATCCCATGGGGGGATTTGTAGTCGATTGGAATCCCATGGGGGGATTTGTAGTTCGTGCCTTGAATAGTTGTGATTCCTCGGTTGGTGGCAACAAGTATTGGTGACATGTCATTTTCTAAGGCATGTGGACTTCATCTATGAACAGTGCCCCGGGAATGATCTCTGCCTTTCCTTCCTCTCGACACTCTGCAACCTTTGTATCGATCTGTTCCCTCACTTCAGCTCGTATTTCTCCAGTGTCACCAGTGAAAAGAGCAAGAAAACCTTGTGTTCTGCATTTCATAAAAAAATTAATTAAGTTTTCAGAAAGATCAAGTACCATAGTTACTTTGACATTTCCTAGTTTCTGCGGTTTTTTTTTTTTTTCTCAAGATAATCCAAGATAGTTCACTTCAGCTGACAACTGCACAAAAATGAGGTAAGAGGGATACCACAATCCATTAAAGGGGCTACCAAAAACACTTCCCCAACTACTTATGTCCATGATCTATAAAGATTACCCTCTTGACTCGTAATTGAAGCAAAAAAATACTATCTCAATTCATATGGTTGTCTAAGTCAAAAACTCTACAAATCCGTTTAACAATTTAATTTTTAACTACGTTTGTATGTTTGACGTTGGAATCTTTTCGAATTATGTATAGTTATTAATCTTATACAAATGACCGAAAGTGAGACGAATATCAAACTGTTCTTGTACTTTTTTCTCAAAATTTTGCGGATCTATAAGGTAAAGTTTTTGTTGTTTTTACGAATCTATTGGTTTTTATGGAATTTGTTTGATTATTTTAAATTTGCGAGTTTATAGGCTAAATTTAAAATTTTGTTATAGATATTTAAGCATTAAAATAAAAAAAGCAAACAAAGATAACATAGTAAAAATAACAAAAGAAATGATTTATCTTGTTATAAAAATATTATCCCAAAGATATAAATCAAGATTCAAATAAATACATAAATAATTTTTTAAATTGATGATAAAAGAAGATAGGTGATGCTAGTAGTAGTGGGTACAACTTGAGTTGCATGATTATAATTTTATAATGGAATATAAATGTAGTCCTCCGAGTCTTTTTGATTTTATTCCTAGTCTATGTTTCTTTTTCAATATGAGGATATTTGTGTGCTTGTTTATAAAAGGGATTCTCAAACTATGCTTCTAATTTAAAAAATTAAAGAAATGTCTTATTTTTTTTCATCCACATTTTCTCTCCCATGTGTCTTTCTTCCAATATCTATGTTCAATACTAGTAGCAAAAGCTCTTCAAATAAATTATAACAGCCTGCAAATTTGTTTGTAGTATCTAGGATACATGGAAACGCCGTCGGGATGCCGTATCACGTACCCAAAACGTCCCGAAAACGGAAACGCCGGAAAACTTCGGGAAACGCATGGGAAACGTCCTCGAGAAATGTAGAAACGTTTTTTCAATTGGGATACGCCGATCCTTATCTAGGAAATGTTGGAGGAAACGTTTATGGCCCAAAAAGTGACGTTTCCTATGGTAGATTTTTTTCCAGTGAGATGGTGGTTAAACATGAGAGAAGGAAGATGAAGTGATGATATGATTTGATTGGTGAAGTGGAGAGAGAAACTTTTATTTCATATTTTGAAAAGGGAGAGTCATGTGATCTCAATTATTTTTTAATTTATTATTCTTATACCTTTATTAATTTATTTTAAACTTTTATTATAAATGGTTTTACTACCTATCAGATTATTTTGTTTGGAACTTGTAATATGACGTGACAAAATATAGTCAAGAGTGTTGATTTTTTTAAAAACAATTTATATCTGTGATGAATACGTGCTGGTTTTTTAAAAAACAGTTTAGAGTGAACAAATAAGTTAGGTATATGTAGTCGATTTTCATTGACATTATGTTTTAAATGTTTGATGACATTTATCTTTTTAAAGTTTTTTTATTTGTAGCCTTGAATGTCATTTAAAAGTTAAAAAGATGCAAAAATGGTTGTAATTGATAATTATAAATAATATTTGTTTGGATTTTTGAATGTTGTGTAATTTTTTTTGGAAGACAATTTTGTCATATACTAAAATATTATAAAATACATAGACGTTTCTCCGCCTTACCCGTTTCTCAAATTTTAAGATGTTGCCATTTCCCGGTACCCGTACCCATCCCCGTCCCCGTTTCCATCCCCGTGCAACTTAGTGTAGTATCATCAATATTTAAAACTCAAACTTAACCATAGCTCATTTGGATAATATTTTATCACTTTGCTAAACCGGCCATGGATAATATGATGCTCGCACGATTGTATTTGTCTCGTGTGTATTTTCCGTGGACGTTTGGAAAGTTCTAAAGTGGTGAAAATCACTAATCTATCGGCCATATATATACCAGAAGCAGACCGAGCCCCC
>OU343225.1:39705174-39724186 GCA_910596185.1 Chrysanthemum makinoi | reverse complement strand
TTTCACACTACAAGATAAATGCCATTTAGTGACTGAAAAAAAGTGTCAGAAAAAGCCTAAAATCAGTCACTAAAGGCATTTTGGTCTTCTCCCACTGAAAGAAAAAGAGACACTAGAGGAGCCATCACTAAAAGTCTTTTCTGACGCTTTATATCAGTCACAAATGCTCTGTCAGATTTTGTGTCTGATTGTTATGTGTCAATATAGGTCCCGAAACAAAAACTTAAAACAATTGTTTAGTGACTGAACTAAAAGTCTTGACCATTTTTTTCCCCATTTCTACTGCATTTTCCCCATATCTACTGCAATTTATATGCTGTATTTATTTACAAACTATATAAAACATGAATTTATAAGAAAATCACACATATGAAACCACAAAGTAACTTTATTGCCTAAAATAAGTAGAAAACAAGTCAACTTCATCCATTTCCAAAATGTATATGTCTACAAATGAATCAAATGGTTCCCACATGTTACATAGAGCACAAAGTGGATATAAATAATGAAACGAACTAGCAACCAATCATTTGACACTTGTTCTGTGTGTGATTGCGATCACCAAATGAAGATCACTCTACTAACATCCTAATACCTTAACAGTTTCTTCGACCAAGGAGCCACCACAAGCATCACCCCATCACTGCATATGCTGGATGGTCTGAAAAGTGGCCAAAAAAAGCTCGAAGAGTTATAGCATTATAAATCTCCTAAGTTACCGGAATATGTGTATAATCGTCTCCTTCATCAGCCTCCATGTCCAAAGTGGGATCTACCTTCCTAATCTGTAAACAAGAGATACCATAAACTGAGAACAGAGTTTCCATTTTGGATTTAAATTTTATTCTTATCTGAAGAAATACTAACAACAATATTCAAACTAGAAGACCTTTTGCCGAGTTTCACTAGCCAAGATGGGATCTTATTTTAAGAAAACTGCAAGCTCCTCACTTCAGCGGCCTCTGCAGCAGTAGCAACAATATTTCTTGCACTGTGGAGGTATTGTGCTCTCCAATATTTCGTCCAAAAGTCCCTCTCAGTCATCTGGAAATAATGTACAAAATTTAGAAGTTGTGTGATTAATATTAAACTAACAGAAAATGTAATTTTGACGTTCTGTTTACTCCTTACCTTATTAGGTACAAAATTTAGATATGCCTGCCGCACTGCTGGTTTTTCAGCAAAAATCTGAAATTATATTTGGGATTAATAAGTGAGAAGCATATGCACGTTATTATAAGTGACTATCAGAAAGCATACAATTTGTACAACAGATATATGCAGCCCAAACTACAACTTTAAATATGTTACAAAAAAAACAAAATAAGAAAAATACCTGGTGAATCATCTCTGGTGTCAAGTTAAATGTAACTCTGTTCGACTGAAACAAAAACAATACCAAGAAACAGTGAACCGCTGCAAGAAGAAAGTACCAAGATAAATTGCAGGTTGGGTAACTAGTTCACGTTTTAACGGGCCATTTTGTAGTACGAGTCAAAACGAGCTGGGCCCGGTTGGATCGACCCATTATTAATAAATAAAAAATAGACAATAATATTCTTATTCTAATATTTTAATAGCACTATCTAGGATGTTGTATGCCAGACTTTGGAGATTGGACACCTTTCAGCCCATTAGACGAGTTCCATGTTTAGCTAAATTTTATCATTTGACCCATTTCTGATAGGAAAACAACTCACAAATTGACCCATTCATAAATAAATGGGTTGCAAAGTTCACCTCTAAGTCTAATACTCTAATACAAACAGCAGATTAAACCCTATTAACAAGTAGCACACCTCGTAAAAGTTAAAACTGAAAGCCAATATCTTAACTGTTCTATAGCGCAAGGGGAAAATGCAAATACCACGAAAGACTTGGCAGTAGTAGTACAAAGTTTAGATTCTTCGGCTGAATTAGCATCTACATCAAATCCATCATATGCAAAAAAAGCTACTGTCGCTCCGGTTAGCATCGATTTGAAACCATTAGGAGCAAAAGGTGACCAGTTTGAATCATCAACCTCTAAAACACCAACAGTGATGACCACAAGAACAATAATTACCTGTCATGAGCCAACAAAAACATGAAAAGTTCGATAAGCAGATATTCCAAATGAACACAATGTGATTTAGAAAACCAAGTTTATGAGGCACAAATGAAGTCAGTCACTAATCGCGTTATAGAGATAGACAGACTATACCAATAAGTGACTATACTTGCTCAACGGAGCTCGTTAAACACTATGTATGTGTATAAGTATGCTCCCCCAACGACTGCACGAAAGCGATCAGCTAGCTCGACATAACATAGGGCATTCAGGACACATGATGCCCCTGCCAGTAGGAAGCTAATCGTAACTCCTGCAATAGCAAAATGTGTTAGCAATACTCATGATTAAAGTGTTATAGTCGTCATGAATTCATACTAAGGAAGGAATGTATCATCCTAAGATATCAGGCAAAACATACAACTTTTAAAGCTTCCTAATTACAAGCATACAGATACTAATAACATTATACCAAAAAAATGATATACAAATACAACATAGTTAGCTATTAGATAACACTTAAACTTGCACGTTACAATGTACAAGAATCAATGTGAAATAGATTATTATTATTATTTTGTTTACTTGACTCAATGTATATCCCAGATTCAGCTGTGACGAAGACTAAAGTTATCTAACATGCTCATATTCAACACAAAAATAAGTTCCAAAAACGGAAACAAACCTGCTTGGAGTAATTTAAACATGACACTAACGCTATCACTAATCACTTCTAAAAATAAAAAACAGGACGTTAAAGATAACATATCATAAATTGCTCTTGATCAATTTACATAATAATCTCTAATTTCCACATATTTGCCTCCATAATTATAACAGACACATAACTAATCACTAAACAAATCGATGCATTACTTAAACAAAGTAAGGTCACATTTTAATCTTACAAAAATTATGCAAATCAACATCAAACCTAACTCTCACTTAACTTACCAAATCAATAACTCAATCAATCAAATAATATTTAAACAAATCGATCAAAATTAGAGAAGCAATACCTTCGATGACAGACAAACTAATGAAAGTAAACGGTGAGATCACTGGTGACAACGTGATACTTGACGATGGTGAGATAACCGGTGAGATCAACGGTGAGATCACTGGTGACGACGTGATACTTAACGGCGATGATGATCGGAGACGGCTAGATTAAAGGCGAGGATGATCGGAGACAGCTAGATTACCGGCGATGATGATCGGAGACGGCTAGATTACCGGCGATAATGATCGGATACGGTTAGATTAACGGCGAGGATGATCGGAGACGGCTAGATTACCGGCGATAATGATCGGATACGGTTAGATTAACGGCGAGGATGATCGGAGTCGGTTACATTATTGGTGAGGATAATCGGAAGTGAATGTGTGTCTTAGACCTAGGGTTTGAATGTGTGTTTTAGAATTTTGTTCTCCGCCCAAAATGATACTACCAACTTTTAAGCCCTTTTTTTTTTTTTTTTTTTTTTTAAGCCCTCTTTTTAATATCTTTACTTACTATTACATTATCAGTCCCTATAGATATCAGTCACAAAATGTCATTTATTTTGTAGTGTCACTTTGCTTTCTTATTTCTTTTCACCTAGACCACATAAACATAAACCCTTAAATCACTTTTTACATGTTTCCAATTGACGGCTTGGGTTTGAAAATCAACAACAACCAGGTATGCAATGTTTCTCTGACATCCATTTAATTATAAAATTTCAACTATTGATGTTCAATTACGGGTTATTCGTCCTTTTTGCTAACAGATCTAACGCCGCCGTTAGTGTTGGTTTAAAGCTCGATTCCACATAGAATCCTTGCCAGCCTTGTTCATATGACCTCAAACTAGCAGTTTATTTGTAAAGCTTTTGTATTTGGGTTCATGTTTGCATTTCTTTTATGATTAGATTTGTTAGCTATATGAAATAAATGAATAAGTTCAAATTATGTTGTATATGTGCATTTCTTTTATGATTAGACCATAGTAGAAGATCTACTAGGCATTTCATCTTTGAACACTTGCTTGCTATTTTCATTGATATCACTGTGAGACGTTTCTTATAATTAAAGACATGGATGTAGAAACTTGTTATTTTTCATTTGGGCATGAGTTTTAGATACATGAAATGTGTTGGTGGAATTACATATTCGTAGAAGAATGGCTGCACATAAGCTAAAATACCCTGATGAACAAATGATAAGCCTTGGCGTTGGTGATAGCACAAAGCCCATTCCATAAGTTATTAATTCAGGTCCACAAGAAATTTTGTGTTTAAAACATTATTGATATGTTTGACTTTTTTTGCAAGATCCCCAATTTTGCTACTGTAAATGGTTGTTTTTGACATTGACTCGTTAACATTGTGAACCATATATATGACACTTCAGTCCTAACCCGTTGGTATTTCCAATTTTTTATATTGCAGAAAAGCATTGGCTAATGCTTTATCAGTCACACCGTAGATGTGGACCCTTGGAAATGCAGGCTTGGGAGCCTTACAGGTAACACATGATCTAAACTAGAGGTGTTCCATAACGGGCTGCTAGTCAGGTTGGGAAACAAGTCAAACTGGTAAATTTTAGTCTGGACTGGATCAGGTTGACCTGCAAACGTGGTCTGTCCTTTTCTTAAACTTGTTTAAATATAATGATTAATGAATGTTTTTAGCCCGTTGAACCTATTAAATATAACATAACGTAAATTGATCCATTTATAAGTAAAATGCTTGAAATTGCAACCCCTGTATTTGACAGTTAGTTTCTTAACAACGTAAATATTTTCTTCCCTTTGAAAGAGCAACAAATTAATGGAATGGGCTCAGTGATATCACCAATGCCAAGGCTTAACATTTACTGCCATTCATATGTTTGAAGCTGGAAAGAATGATAAAGCGTGTATGTTTTAGTTTTATTTGGAGCTTGTACTTGGATGGGTAAAGTCAAGATTTATTATGTATTCGTCATATGGCCTGATTCTCAATTCTAAAGGCAGATTGGAGACGACATCACATTCATCAAACCCCATCTGTTTTTCTTGAGTTATTCAAAGGCAGTCATGATAACGATACTTACAGTGACGTCTATGGTGTGTGTTTTATTTTCATTTCTGCTTAAGTAGTTAATAAGGTTGGCTTGTGTCTTTTTAGATGTGTTGTTTGCAAGAGTAGTCATACAGTAGGCAAGCTCAATGTATCAAACTATCAACTCATTTGCAATGTGAATGGATCTTCCTTATTTGAATCAATACACTTGTACCCCTACACTATATTCAGTTTTCAGAATAACCCCTTAAGCTCACCTATTGTCAATCAATCCATACAGAATAACGCCTACTATTTCAAAACTACTAATAAACTCAAGTCTATTGTTTGCAAAACTAGGGTTATTGAAGTACCAATTATTAACAGTTATTAGCAGTGGTTGTTTGTTTTTCTAAGCATTTGGTAACATAATAGCTATGTAGTATGTATACAGCGTAAAGTGATGTAAAAGCTAAAGTCTCCGTTTATTATTGTTTCAAATGGGAGAGACAACATCCAAAACGCTTATACGATGAAAATAGAGTTGTACCAACTCTATAAGGAATATGAAAAGTATCAAAGTATTCGAGCTGATTTATGTACCAGAAATACACTTTGGTCATTATTGTACTAGCCGAATGCATGGTACAAGTGTATAACCAAAAATGAGGATAACTTTCTATATAGTTGAACCATACACTGCTCCACACACTGCTCGAAACCAGAAGAGGGGAAGCCTTGAGCTTTCTCATTCAGATATTCATAAAAAAGCCAAATTTATGGAATTGAAAGTCAAAGAACAAGAATAACGTTAGGCTGTTCATTAAGGAATCGAACACCAAGTAGAACTTAAGTAGAATTCAATACCACAAATTGGATACATGGAAATTAAACCACACTTACAAACATGCTTGATACATATTATACGTCACCACGAAAGTAAACATACTCTTATGTCTCGTACACTTATGCAACAAGAAAATTAAACCACAATTACAAACATCTTTAACAACTTAACATTTATTTAACTACGACATGCACCGCTCCTTGTTGCAGTTACTCTCAACTACACCACACAAGCTTGATGATAGACTTGAAAGAGTTCAAAAATAAAACCATTTTAGTGATGATTTTTAACAAACTCATGTAAAATCAGATTTTACTAAAAGGGAGAACATAGTACCTTATATATTTTGAAGCACATAGAGAATACGCTGCAACTCATTGACAACAATTTCTATTTTCATCCGTTGTGGTGGTGAATCCTCAGAGCATGATACTCCAATCTTGATAGTTGCAACCAAACATTCTTCCACTTTCTTTGCATTCGCTTCCGTACTTTGCAACACAATTGCATCATTATCAATAACATCGATTACATGATCTGTTAATGCCATGTAAGCAAATTTATGAAGACTAAGACCTTCAATAAACATGCCGTCTGTCGGCTTTTTACCAGTCATGATCTCCAGTAATAATATTCCAAAACTGTAGACGTCCCCACAACTTGTCATCTCGCTCCCGATACCGTACTCTAAAAATGAAAAACAGTAAATTAATTTACAAACTTTAACCTTTAAATAAATGTAAGCATCATGGAATAAAAGTGGAATTACCTAGAGGTGCATAACCAATTTTATCCTTTAACCCCGGATGAGCTGTTTTGTTTTAAGTCTGTACCAAGTAATCGAGCTAAACCAAAGTCTCCAACATGAGCCACCATATCATCATCAAGTAGAATGTTACTTGGCTTCAAGTCACCGTGAACAATCGTTGTTTGGCAGCAATTGTGAAGATAATCAAGTGCAATGGCAACATCTCTAAGAATATTTATTCTTTGAAGAAGGTTGAGTTTCGATATATATGCACTTGAATGAAGCCAATCGTGTACACTTCCATTGGGCATAAACTCGTAAACCAGCGCTTTAAAATCATTGCCTTGGAAATCGGTACTCGAACATGAAGTTATTATCTTCAATAGATTACGGTGCCGAATATTCCGCCATGCTTCACATTCTGCTATAAAACTTTTGTGAGCTCCTTTATCTTGAAGATTCAGAACTTTGATTGCAACAAATTTGTCATCATCGGGATCGAGGATCCCTTTATAAACACAACTAAACCCACCCTCTCCAATCAAATTTGTTGTAGAGAACCCATCCGTAGCCTTGAGAAGTTGCTGGTATGAAACTTTCCTGAACCGTTCACTCCCTGATGATTGAGATGCTTGACTATTCCATTTCTTATTACACAAAAGATACACACAACATAGTACGATGAACAACGTGACTGCAATCACGATGACTAATATGAAGAAAGGAAACCTTTTTTTCTTACTACCCGTCTCCTTGCATTTGGGTAACTCATGTGTAACCAAACCACCACAAATCTTATCGTTCCCCAAAACAGAAAATGCACTTCCATTCGTAAACACTCCTACAGTCGGTACTTCACCCTCAAAATCATTAAAGGATAGGTTCAAAAATCCTAAGGAATTCCATTTTTTTAAAATTGTGGAATTTTACCTGATAAATTATTTTGAGAAACGTCGAGTATCTCCAATCCTCCCAAGGAACTTAATGAAGATGGTATTATGCCTTCAAATCTACTGCCATTAAGGTATAACTCTGTAAGGCTAATACACTCACCAACGCTACTAGTAATGGTACCTGATAATTTATTATGAGATAAATCAAGCTCGCTCAACATCTTGAGATTGTTAATCTCTGATGGAATTGAACCAGACAGGTTGTTGTATGAAAGCTGTAAAATATCAGTTAGTGATGGAAGTTGTAGAAGTTGCTTGGGTATGTTTCCAGTGAGTCTATTGTTTGAAAGCTCTAACGCATTAAATTTTTCACAATTCTCAAGGCTTGATGGAATATGGCCTTCTAATTTGTTGGAATTTAAATAAAGTTTAGTCAACTGTGATAAATTCTCGATGGCATCAGGAATAGGCCCTGAAAATTAATTGCTACTTAGAACAAGAACTTGTAGCTTTTGAAGTTTACCAATGGTAGTTGGGATTTTTCCTTTGAATCGATTATCTCTTAAATATAAACCGGTCAAACCAACTAGACTCCCTATACTTGAAGGGAGGCTTCCAAATAAGTGATTGTCTCCTAAAACTAGAGAGCTGAGTTGATCAGAGAGATTACCTATAGACATCGGAAGCACTCCTATAAGGTTGCAATAAGCAAGTCCCAAATGTACTAATCTGGTGCAGTTTTTCAAAGAATCAACAAACCTCAGGTCATCAGCTTCTCCGCGTCCATGGAAGTTGTTATTATGTAATCTAATTGAATTAATATCGCTTAGTTTTGAAAAATCAATTGTCAACTTCCCACTAAAGTTGTTGTGACTCATTTCAAGAGATCCTAATTTAGAACAATTAGAAATAGAAGGTGGAAGAACTCCTGTCAGTTCGTTATAGTGTAACTGAAGCCACTCAAGATTTGGGAGCTGATTACCAATTTCTGAAGGAAGGCTACCAGTGAGTTGATTAACAGGTAACGAAAGATTAACTAGGTGTGAGAGGTTGAAAATGGAATGAGGGATGCTTCCATATAATTTGCAGCGACCAGAGTAAAATACTTTCAAGCTTTTCCAAAGACCCAAGGTATCTGGAATGCTCCCACCCAACGGGTTCATTGCAGCAGAGAAGACTTCCATTGATGTGATATTCCCCAAGAAAGGTGGGATTCCACCTGTTAAATTATTCTTCTGAATTATAAGAATAGTAAGTTTCGAGAGTAAACTAATCTCCTTGGGTATTCTTCCAGTTAGCATGTTTGAACCGAGATAAAGCTCTTCGAGGTTAGAACAACCAGACAAGTTCGTTGGAATGACTCCACTGAATGCATTTATACTAAGTAAAAGCGCGTAGCCTAAAAAGACGACCAATTTCATGAGGAATGGTTCCTTGAAAGCTGTTGTTCATGAGAGAAAGCTCACGGAGGAAGCTGAGGTTTCCTACTTGAGGAGACAATGAGCCTTCTAAGCCTTGCGAATTGAGTCGTAAAACAGTCACTCGTTTGTGCCGCTTTCCACATGAAATACCACTCCAGTAACAGAAATGAAAGGAATGGTTCCACGAGGTTAGAACTTGGTATGGATCTTGGGTGATCATTGACTTAAATGACAACAACGCAAGATAATCTGTGTCATTACCGCCATAGGAAGCAGAGATGGTGGCGGAAGTATAACACATAATTGCGAGACCATAAAAGAAAACTGAAATATGAGAAGAAGATGATAAGTAATTTAATGCTGGTGGAGACTTCATTTTTGGAAATTTAATTAAAATCATATGAAAAAGTATTGGCTTTTTATTCAGAATCTACTAGCATGACAAAAGTTTGTATAATCAGCGAAAACTTTTAAGAAGACTTATATAACACTAATTATGCAGCCTATGGTCCACACACTCCATCTCAGCTTGACCAAGAAAATATGACTTAAAACAACTATTTTCCATGTATGACTTTTAAGAAGACTTAGGGATATGGAAGACTACACATATATCGTAGACAAGTAACTAACAAGTGTCATTCGTAGCCGCACTTCATTGCGTACTTCTAATGTTCGTTTACGTAATTGTAAGTGACACAAGGAACTAGGCTATCATGCGTTGCTATGGAGCCAATTTATGTTCAAATTGTTTTCGTAAGTGGCTAAATTATTTGCTCGACCTCAACTCTGTTGTCGAAAAAAAAACTTTTACTAACAATACTAATCAATGTATTCTTAGACAATGAGATAATGATATAGAACACGCTAATTTCAAACCGATGTTTAATTTAAGACCCGGTGACCGTATAAATGATGCACACACTAAATTCCAAAATCAGTTGTTAGTAACATATTTTTGGTTATGGTTACAACTCACAAATCCAAACAGTAAATACAATTATAAACATGAACTTAATTACATATCAATGTTTGATCGGATTTGGTCAAAATATTAACTTCACAATCAAAGTTTAACAACCTCATTTGACTTTCTATACAATTCAAGATCAACCAATGACCTGCTCATTTGAGTCTGTCATGGTCTTTTGACAATATCTTATGGGTCTTGACTTAACAATTGAGAATGTGTGATATTCACATATTTTTTAGCTTTTAGGATAATATTATCGAATTAAGTTTTCTAAAGAAAATTAGAAGTCTTAACATGATTTTTTCTTTTAAGGAACCATTTGCTGGTGGTGCCAGCATCACCAATGATTTTCCATCCAAATACTTAGCAACTTCTGTCCATACGTCCTCTTCATGCCTACATCACAGTATCATTAGAACCCGTAGACACACAAACTAATACACTGGCGATACATTTGCTTCCACTTCGTAAATCGACATGTATTTAAATAATAGTTTCAAACAGAACCCATGGCTAAGTGATCTGTACAATGTATATGCACGACTGTAGCACAACCTAATCAATCAGTAAAGGTATGTAAACCGTAAACTCACCAACATGCAATTCAACTAAAGAATACTCTCACTGAAGTAACAAATTAAACTGGGATCTAATTTTAAACAGCTGACTTATGACTTTCACTCACTCAAGACTACAAATTATTGGTAGTGCTCAAGTTTAATTGCTAACTATATGTCAAGAAATACGTGAGCCTATTGGGGCATACACGTATGCACCGATGGTATTCTTTTAATTAATCTATAAGTAATATACTTATAGTATTGTATTAATTATATAAATTAATAGTTCACGGAGATATAGACTTCACAAATACCAGTCCACAATCAAAGTAATAACAACCTCATTTGACTTTCTATACAATTATAAACACTAACTTAATTACATATCAATGTTTGATCAGATTTGGTCAAAATATTAACTTCACAGATACCAGTCCACATCAATGTTTAACAACCTCATTTGACTTTCAATTCAAGATCAACCAATGACCTACTCATTTGAGTCTGTCATGGTCTTTTGACACTATATCTATGGGTCTTGACTTAACAATTGAGAATGTGTGATATTCACATATTTTTCTAGCTTATAGGATAATATTACGGGTTAAGTCCATAGATAGACAACGAATTTTCCTAAATTTCCACATCTAGGTAACGGACTTAGGAATATCTCATTACCATAGGTATAACTTTTGAATTTGTTCCAAAGTTACCGGTTCCGTCCTCTTTCTTGATTGGTTACCTATTCATAAGGTAAAATACATGGCATGTCATTTTTCATTTTATTTTAAAATGAATTACCTTTTTCCACCTCACCCTTACGACTTTTTCCATATTTTGACTTTTTCAAAATAAATTACTTTTGCATATTACTCTTCATTATTCTTTAAATTTGCTATTTTTCTTCAACGTCTAATCATGGTTTCCATTTACTCACATTCAAGAATACATAGCTCAAAAATAAAATTTCTAAACTATAACAATTTTGAGTCTTAACATCCTCACATTCAAATGAAAAAAAAAAAAAGAAGTTCAATATTCATATCTTATCATCGATCGTATAATCAATTGGAAAAATTTAACCCACTTCATGAGAAATCTAACCACAAGGAAATCTCATCAATTACCCGTTTAATATGTATATGCAACAAAAGTACTATACTATTGGATTTCTAGAGCACTTTACAAGTTTAGGAATTTTGTACCTAAATGGAACAAACATCATCAGCACTTGGACCATTGTAGCTATCCATTGTATCGTCTTCCTTAACATTTGCTAAAACATGAAGAAACTTGGGAGGAATAGCTGCAGGGTCCAGGTCTAGACAACCCTTTGGAGCATTTGCAGATTCTTGACCCGTGAGCTGGTATGAAGGTATTTGATGCGATATTTCAAGAAAGTCTTTTTCCGGGATAACTTTTGTTTCTTTGCTGTCGAGATGTCGGTGAAACACTGTTTTAAATCCCGCAACTTTGACTAGTGGTGTGACGGTAATGCGTGTTTCTTCATTGGACTCCTCAACCTCCACAATTTCATAAGCACGCAGTGTTTTATCGTTTTTATACTTCCCTTTTTAGGGAAAACACGAATGTTACCGTTTTTCTACTTTGAAAAGCTAACTTTGTGTGAGAAATAGTTTGGGGAGTAACATTTTCTTGTTTTCCTGATTGATACTCGCCGAATGCTTCCAGGAACCCGGGAAAAGAAAGTGGTTTCTTGTCAGATTTTGAGCTAAGCCAACATACTTTCATCTTAAACGGGTTCAAAGAAATACTTTGGAGTGACTTGTTTTTTATTTGTATTATTTTAATATGTTAATGTTAGGTTCATTCTTACCGTTTGATAATTCTCCAGATTATATTTGACTGAAATTGGTGATAAATATATAATTTAGTGTTTACTTTCAAAAAATGGGTGCCTATATGATTGAATATCCAAATCCGAATAAAGCATTATTCTATTTACTTGAGATGATGTGATTGAATATTTAAATCTTAATTATTCACAAGTGGGATATATGTAGCCATACTTTGTCGGTTGTTATTCACCTTGGCTCCAATAAAATAACGTTAATAATGTATTTTTGACAAACAGGTGAAAATAGATGGGGATGAAGAAAACATATGGGGTTTCAAGATTTAATGTTGGTGCGTGTTTGGATTGTAAAAATAAGCAGGGATGTAGAAAACATGAAAATTAGAGTTTACATTAATCAAATACAGTATATTTTTATTTCTCTCTTGTATTATCTTTCAATACCAAATCTTTTTCCATTCCCGTAAACAAACCAAATGCACCTCAACATTCACCAAAACCATCGCTCTCTATTTTTTTTTGTTTCGTAAAAGCGATGGTACCTTCTCTTTCTTATGCTTCAATTCATTTAAATTTTAAAATTGTGCTTTTCTTTTCTAATCTTACTAGATTTAGAGCTATGGACTAATTAGGTGTTAGTTATGGAGATTTGTGACAGTATAGTGCGATAGAGGTGAATAAGGTGTGTTACGTGCGGCTATGGTTTGAAGCTCGGGTTTAGGTTGTGCACGAAAGATGTTTGATGAAATGTCCATTAGAGAATGATACTTGCGTAATATTTATCTTTAGATTTTGACATGAAAAAATTGTTTGGCGTGTCATTTAGAATGAAATAATAAGTTTTAGTCATTAGTATGATAATCAACTCCGAAAACATTTTTAGTCATTGGACAAAACAATTTTAGGTTTAGTTTTGCCTGTCAATTGCAGAAATGGGAAGTTTTGCTGTTACTTTTAGCATCTTGCTGCTAGTTTATCACTCTCTTTGTTTGAATCGATGGATATAGTTTTAAATTGCCCTATGTATTCGAACAAAAGGGCATTTTGTGTATTGTTCTTTGAGTAACCGTTAACATGTCTATACATATCTACCAATGCAACTGCAAATTTAGCAACAGTGTTACATTAGTTTTCATGTGATTTGCAGTCACAAAAACTTTACCATGGCAGGCGCATAACACAATGTGGGCTAATAGATGCTTAAAGTTAGCAAAATGGTTGGGTTGGGTAACTTCTGATAACATGAAACTATCTTGTGTGCGTAGGCACATTTATGCTAAAGAGCCATTTGAGTGACACATTAGTTCATGAAACACAGTTTCTCCTAGAAATTTACCATGTTTAGTTTTACTTTTCATATATTTTTTTATGAGTTTGGAGTGAGTATTGAAAGTGAAGGATACTGATACTTGGACTGACATTGGTAGCATATGCTTGAAACTTTTTCTCTTTACTTAATGATGTGGTGCAGACATGTAATATGTGAATGGTGTCATTTCCGTGCATCATGTGTGTCTTTGCTTGTTGTATATATCTTAAACCTGGATTTATTGACTGAAAACTTGCATCAGTGTCCTACAACTAAACAGTTGGTTATGCTTACCTATCCCCTTATAAGGATGAAATGGAAAAAGTCAAGTAGTCAACTATACTTCTTGCTTGGTCTATTTTGCATCATGGCAATGTGTACAAACAAGTAAATACTATTTAATTGTCAATGAAAATAATATTATATCATTTATGCAGCCCGAATCACTTTGTCATAACTTTTGCTGCAAACCAACTAATAGGACCTGAGCGCTCAGCTGCATGACAATCTGGTTTTCTATTCCAACTTATTAATCACATTGTATGCTATTTTTTTTATAGGCAGAAGTTACTGAGAGGATGAGTCATGCAAATGATGTGGCTGGTAGAGCTTCTGGCTATAATAGGCATGAGGAACTAGCAAAGAAACTTCAGGTATGAAATATATAACCCAAAATGTAAAAAATATGAAATGTGCTATTGCTGCTATAATATATGCATATTGTGACTCCCCCTCATAGATATGGTTGATATATACCTAGCTGAATAAGTTGAATCTTATAGATATGGTAATGTGAAGCAGGTGTTGCTTGCATTAAACCATATGTGTTGTCAGGTTGTTAGTTTAAACATGCCGAGTGTTGAACTACATCAGAATGTGATCTAGTTATGTTTATTAATTTGTATTTTTTTGTGGTCCACATTACGCAAAGTAATTAATCTAAATAAATAGAATGCTGAATCAGCTGTAGCTGTTCACTTAAATAAAACTTAAAGTAATTTAGTTTAATAGGCAAAATGTTGATTTAGTTGTTACCGTGATGGTTTAGTTATAGGTCAAATGGGTCATGGGTCGAAACGGGTGAAATGGAAACACTGGTCAAACGGGTCGTGGGTCAACTGGTTCGGGTTGGGTCAAGATTGCCAAGTTTATGTAGTATTCAAAATAGCTTAGCGAAACACTTTAAGAATGGGCTTATTAGGTTTTTTATTTGAAGGTCACTGTAGTAGTAGTCAAAAGTATGGAATTAACATGGCACTTTTTATTACGATTGAGTTTTGTTGTATATACAGACACTTTCTGCAATTTTCTTTGACAGATTTGGAAATGAAATGATCATTAATTTGACTTTTGTTGCAAGATCCCCAATTTTGCTACTGTAAATGGTTGTTTTTGACAGACTCTTTAACATGGTGAACCATATATATGGCACTTCAGTCCTAACCCGTTGGTATTCCCATCGCTTTGTATTGCAGAAAAGCATTGGCTAATGCTTTATCAGTCACACCGTAGATATGGACCCTTGGAAATGCAGGCTTGTGAGCCTTACCGGTAACACATGATCTAAACTAGAGGTGTTCCATAACGGGCAGCTAGTCAGGTTGGGAAACAAGTCAAACTGGTAATTTTAGTCTGGACTGGATCAGGTTGACCTGCAAACGTGCTCAGTCCTTTTCTTAAACTTGTTTAAAAATAATGATTAATGAATGTTTTCAGCCAACCCATTAAATATAACATAACGTAAATTGATCCATTTATAAGTAAAATGCTTGAAATTGCGACATCTGTATTCGACAGTTAGTTTCTTGTCAACGTAAATATTTTATTCCCTTTGAAAGAGCAACAATTTACTGGAATGGGCTCAGTGATATCACAATGCCACGGCCTAACATTTACTGCCATTTATATGTTTGGAGCTCGAAAGAATGATAAAGTGTGTTTGTTTTAGTTAGTGCAGGTGGTCAATGTGGTGTATTGCTAGTTATTAGTGTTATTTGGAGCTTGTACTTGGATGGGTAAAGTCAAGATTTATTATGTATTCGTCACATGGCCTGATTCTAAAAGGATTGAGACGACATCAACTTCATCAAACCCCATCTGTTTTTCTCGAGTTATTCAAAGGCAGTGACGATAACAATACTTACAGTGATGTCTATGGTGTATGTTTTAGATGTCATTTGTCTGGCAAGTGTAATAGTCATAGACTAGGCAAGCTCAATGTAACAAACTATCAACTCGTTTGTAATGTCAATGGATCTTCCTTATTTGAATCAATACTATGTTCATTTCGGGAAAGAAGAGCAACAAATTCATTCATGGCTGAAATTATCTCAGAAACTGTAGTGGTTGCCTTGTTGGTTTAACATTGTAAGGCTAATGCATTGAACAAGGATACTAGTAATGGTAGCTGATAAATTATTATAAGATAAATCGAGATGGTTCAACATCTTGAGGTCTTCAATCTCTGATGGAATGGAACAAAATAAAGACACGTTCAGTTAAAGATATTTTTTGAGTCTACCAATTTGACCCATGTTAGTTTTCGCTGTTCTTTGGTGTGAATCACAAGAGTGGGTGTGCAGTTTCATGTTTAACCCATTTCATATTACTGTAAGCTACATGTTTCCACATTACACTAGTATGTTGATACAAGACACGTTTTTTTTGGGACAATCCATAACTACACCTTTTCTGTTAATTAAACTTCCATTAAGTAGCAACATTGAAACTCCAGTGTTTTACTATTTATAAAACTTATTGATATTGTAACTTTGACAACACTCTCAACTCTCAAGTTTCAAGTCTCTAATGTGAATATGCGTGTGTGTTGGACCAATTTAATTTTCTGAATTGGGTATGTTAGATTTGGCATAATAAATGAATACTCAACAAAGCACAGTTTTAACTTAACCATACCTAACTTGATAGGATATTCGATGATGTTGGATTAGATCGTATTATTGATTCGCATGGTTAGATATGAATATGTTGCTTATGGTGGCTCTTACGGCTAGTAAGGTGTATAGTTGTGGCGTGTGGTTGATGGTTATTGTAGGGATACGATCTTTTGGTATCTGGATTATAGAGCGTGTTTTTTTTCTTCTAAATTTACAATAAGGTGCAAAACTACTAGGTGTTAAATATCAAGTACATTTTTACTTTATTAGGTAACATTATTTTTTTTAAAATACAAAAGTCACCACTGGAGGTTTTCCTTTATTGGGAAACATTATTTTTTTCGAAATTCAAAAGTCACCACTAGAGGTTTTCCTTTATTATATAAAAGATGACCAAATATTATCTTGTTTAATATCATATAAATTCAAGAACATGATACTTAAAGATTAAAAAAAAGAGTCTTACAAAGGTTTTGTGTAGATTCGGCAATAAGAAAATCAAGAACAAGGAGCAAGACCCAGAATCAAACTATGACCCAAACTTTCCAAATTTACACAAGAATACTTTTAGCTTTGTCCTAACCCCTTGTTTATGCTTTGTATTAGTGAGAAAAGTTGCAAAATGAATGTGCATGTAAGTGTGTTTGCTCGTTCAGTTATAAAGAAACAAAGGAATGATTTTTTCTCTTGTGAATTGACACATAGCAAAAGTAAGTTATGCTAAAATTAATAAACTAATAAGCTAGATAGGTTAGATGAAAAATAATAATGATATAGAGAGTAGGGGTGAGCAAACGGACAGGATGGACCGGACCGACCGACAAAACCGACGAGGACTGAACGAAACGACCGGACGAAGGACCCGTGGTTGATCTCGGTCTGCGTTTTTGCAAATTCGGTCTGTCGTTCATCCATACCACAAATAAAAATTTAGCCTTGTTGGACGGTGGACTGGACCGACCACATTACGATCTCGGTCTCGGTCTAGAGGTTTTTACGGATTCAATCTCGGTCGGTTTTCACCGATGAGCAGCCCTAATAGAGTGTGGTTGGTTTGGTTTCAAGCGAAAGAAGAGGGAGGAAGCAAGGGGAGCAAAATGTTTGTATGCCAAGTTTGCTTATCCAAAAGTTATAGTGTTTTATTTAATGGTCATTAAGGTCAAAGTCAATACTAGTAAGGCATTTAGTTTAATTTAATAAGTATGTACTAAGCTAAGGCTTAAAATAATTAAAAGGGTGTGTCTTTGAAATTTATAAAAGTGTGGTTGTTATTGTGTTTAGGTGTCCGTTTGAGCTAAAGATGTAATCATAGTACCTTAGTTTTGCCTTTTCAAGTAAAAATGTGTGAAATAGCAAGATAAAGTTTGTTAAATAACAAAATCGTAAATTAACAAAAGTTTAGGATAGTTTTCACAACTTGTTACATAATTTGGGGCCTGGTTAAGTAACAACTTTATTTTTAAGTCATATTAAACGTAGTGCGTTAATTTTGAACAGCCATTTATTTTTGCTAATTGGTTGTGATAAGTTATCAATCTTTACTCATATTAGTGTTACATACATCGGTCCATCAAGACAAACCCTAACGATTCAAATAGATTCAGCTGAAGTTGCTGATTTTGTGATGCTTTCAGGACGTACTTTTGAGACTCAATTCATTGATTTTTGTGTTTGTTTCAATTAGGTGTTAGTTATGGAGATTTGTGATATTATAGTGCGATAGAGGTGAATTAGGTGTGTTATGTGCGGCTATGGTTTCAAGCTCGGGTTTAGGTTGTGCACGAAGGTGATACTAGCGTAATATTTATCGTTAGATTTTAACATGCAAAAATTGTTTGGCGTGTCATTTAGAATGAAATAATAAGCTTTAGTCGTTAGTTTGATAATCAACTCCGAAAACATTTTAAGTCATTGGATAAAACAGTTTTATGTTTAGTTTTGCCTGTCATTGCAGAAATGGGAAGTTTTGCATTGCGTTTTCATCTGGCTAGTTATTTAAATTGCCCTTATGTATTCGGGCAAAAGGCACATTTGTGTGCTGTTCTTGAGTAACCGTTAACATTTTTATACATAACTATCTGCCAATGCAGCTGCAAATTTATACTTGATGTTAAATTAGTTTTCATGTGATTCTGATCACAAAAACTTTACCATGGCAGGCGCATAACACAATGTGGGCTAATAGATGCTTAAAGTTAGCAAAATGGTTGGGTTGAGTAACCCGATATGAAACTATCTTGTGTCGTAGGCACATTCACATTGGTTATGCTTACCTATCCTTATAAGGATGAAATGGACAAAGTCAAGTAGTCAACTCTAACTTGCTTGGTCTATTTGTCTTGAGCGTATCATATATTTGTATCTTATTTGTATCCGAGTAAGGCTTGTAATTTTTGCATCATGGCAATGTGTACCAACAAGTAAATGAGTATACAGTAGCGCTTCTTGCTATAATAGGCGAGGCTGGCAAAG
>OU343225.1:39604941-39705074 GCA_910596185.1 Chrysanthemum makinoi | reverse complement strand
TTTAATCCAGTTGTAATATGCACATGAACCATTTGATAAAAAGTCTCAATGAAATACTTTACAAGATAATTCATTTTAGCATAAATCTTTTGGTTTTTATGAATGTTGGTGACACTTGAAGGAATGCGAACTTATAAGATAGGTATTTGAGTGTATACCCATTAAAAGAGTTTGGGAAGAAAAACAAAAAATAATAATAAAAAAATAAAAAAATAAACAGCTTTTTTACAGCTTGATTAAATTCAAAATAACAATGAAATTGAGATTTCAACATTATCTGATATTATGAAACTTCTCATTTTCACCCCCTTAAACTGTAGTATGTAGAGTTTTTGGACATTTGAGATGTCGACTTGACCCTGCAAGTTAAAATTTTGATTCACTTATTGAAGAAGTACTATATGCTCAAAAACTACTCATTACACGTTTTTCTGTTCAATCCGGGCCGTTTTGTGCTTTTGACTTGTGATACCATACTTTTTTTATTTTTTTATTTTTTATTTTTTATGATTTCATGTTCTATTTCAGCCTTTTATTTCCTACTAATACTCATTTTGTTGGCAATTACCTAGACGAACATAATAATGCCTCAATTTCAAGGTGTTAACTTTCATACTTTTGTTGAAGCTGCATACACATTCTTTGTACCTTTTTACGTTAAAGTATATTAATTATGATGGCAAGTTTTATATATGTGATGAAACAAAATAAGGACACGTTCAGTTAAAGATTATTTTTTTGAGTCTACCCATTTGACCCATTTTAGTTTTAGCTATTCTTTGGTTTGATTAAGAAGACTGGGCGTACAGTTCCATGTTTAACCCATTTCGTATTACAGTAAGCTACATGTTTCCACATTAAGTAGCAACATTGAAACTCCAGAGTTGTACTATCCAAAATTTTCAACTCTCAACTCTCAACTCTCAAGTTTCAAGTCTCTAATTTTCTGAATTTGTATGTTCATTGGCATAATAAATGATCTAGTATTTTTGTAGTAGTGAGAACAAGTTGTTATACTATTGTAATCACCAACCGTGACGCAAACTGTTTGAAAAATTAGTGCACTTGTGGGATTAGTTCGCACCTTGGTTTTGGGTAAGGAGGTACGGAGTGTACACCCATGAGGTCCCTGAACACCCTGACTCAATAGTGGTTAGTACTGCCAGTGTATTGGTTACTACTGCTAGTGTAGTAACTGATGCTTTCTACTGGTAGTGTATTGGTTCTTGCTGGTAGTGTATTGGTTACTTCTGCTAGTGTAGTGACTGATGGTTCCTACTGATAGTGTATTGGTTCCTGCTGCTAGTGTAATGGTTCCTACTGGTTGCAGTGATTAATTTGTAACAGCTTTGACTCATTTAAGTGGCTGTTATGACTGCTTTATGACCACGTTTAATTAGTCATGCAACCACTATTCCTATGATAATGGAGGCTTATTAAGGGTGATTAATTGGCCGTTAATCACACATAAACTCCATTGACTAGGAGTGAGTGTTCTCTACTTTATATAGAGATTGACATCTTCAGCATGATAGATCGACAAAACCAGGATAAACAAACAGAAACCTAAAACACTTATATGCGCAAAGGTTATTGATTGTGCCTAATTCAATAACAAAAATTTGGTCTTATCCTAAGTATATATTCGTTTAACCCAGGCATAGGGTCGAATAGTTTACTTTGGAAGTGATCACACGATTCCAAGTGATATTCGGTAACCACCTAGTGGTATTGCATTGTTACTGATTATCTTATCCTGCTGCTGGGCGAATAACCACCAACAATCAAAGCAAACTATTTTGTGATAATCAATGGCTGCTGCCGCAATGAAACACATGGCTTCAAACTTTGCCAAGCTGGACAAGTTTGAAGGGTGGACTTTAGGAGATGGCAGAAGAAGATGCACTTTGGTCGCTGCAATGAGTGTGGTCTATGTTCTGACTACACCTATTCTTGATGATGGGGATGATGCTACTGTGGAACAAATCAGGAGGAGGACAAAATGGGAGAATGATGACTACATTTGCAGAGGCTTAATTCCAATGGTATGTCTGATTTACTATTTGACATTTATTAGAATTTTGAATCTTCCAAAGAACTATGGGATTCCTTGGATGCCAAATATATGACCGAGGATGCATCAAGTAAGAAGTTCCTTGTAAGTAATTTCACAAATTACAAAATGACATATTCCAGACTAGTTATAGAACAATACAATGAACTTCTTGGTATACTTGGAAGGTTTACAAACCACAATATGCACATGGATGAGGCTATTTCAGTCTCTTGTGTCATTGATAAACTTCCTCCTTCTTGGAAAGATTTCAAGCATACCTTGAAAAATAAGAAGGAAGAATTAACTCTCGTTGAGTTGGGCAGTCATCTGCGCATTGAGGAATTTATCAGGGTGCAGGATAATGACAAGCCAAAGAGTAGCAATGCTACTAGTGCATCTGTTGTCAATATGGTTGAGCATAACAAGTCCACCAGGTACAATGACAGCAAAGGCAAACGTAAACATCATGAAAACACAAGGGCATATCCTAACAAGAAGACAACACTTGTTGGGAATGTGGCAAAACTGGTCACATTAAAAGGGATTGCAAAGGTGTTAAGGTTGGTGGTAAAGCCAATGGATCAGGCATTAATGGTTCAAGAAGTGGTGGTTCTACCAACTCGCTAAAAGGTCAGAATATGTTTAATAAGTTTTTTCAGATTTATTATGTTACATATGTATCTGAATCTTATTATGTGCAGGATGATGATGTTGCGTGGTGGGTTGACTCTAGAGCAACTGTTCATGTGTGCAAAGATAGAAGCTGGTTCAAGACTTATGAGTCACTGAATGATGGTTCTATTCTTTACATGGGAAATGAGTCAACAACCTTGGTGCATGGTCGTGGTTGTGTAGATCTTAAGTTTAGTTCTGGAAAGATTGTAACTTTGTTTAATGTTATTCATGTTCCTGATATAAGGAAGAACTTGGTTTCAAGTAGTGTTTTGAATAATCATGGATATAAACAAGTTACTGAATTTGATAAATTTGTTCTATCTAAGCATGGTGTGTTTATTGGTTTTGGCTATTTGTGTAACCATATGTCCAGGCTTAATATTGTTAATAAATGTGATAATTCAGCCTTTATGACCACCTCTGACCTGACTGACTCTACCTTATGGCATGCTAGACTTGGCCATGTACACTAAAAAACGATGGAAGATATGTCTAAGGATGGGTTAATCCAAGCATTTGACATGGACACTGAAAAGTTTAAAACTTGCATGTTGACCAAGATAACCAAAAAACCTTTTCAGGGTGTTAAACGTGAAACTAAGCTCTTGGAGCTAATACACAGTGACCTTATGTTGCATTATAACATATAGCACAACTAGCAACACCTTTTGTGTGTCCTCCACATATTCTTTGACTAATAATAACTGATTTCTATGTATAATCATATCATAAAAGACTTTGAAGAAAACTTGGGAGGGGGAAGACTAGACTTATATTTCAATATTATAACTTTAATCATGCCATCCAAGTAGCACGATAAGCATCACTTATAATGTAAGGGATAATAATTCAAGATGTAAGCAACTTGACATGCACCTTCCTTTTGTCTGTACCTTGGGAGTGGGAAGACTAGACTTATATTGCATTATAACTTTAAGGGATAATGGTCCAACTACTTTAAGGATGCAACTTGTAAACATTCAATCATGCGTTTTGGTGAAGAATTTCTATACTAGAAGCAAGACGCTGAGATGGATTTTTTCTCTCGACCTGTGATGATGAACTGATGATAATCCACAAACCAGAAAAGCATGTTAGGGTATAACGGTTAGAATTAGGTTGTGTCGTTTACTTTTATTGAATAGGTATAACTGTCACAATGGTACTGATTCACCATGTATAAAATGTCAAGGGTCTGTAAACAATGTAACTTAATTCCATATCAATTCAATACACATTCAGATTGTTTATCATAGTTTTTCTGCAAGTTTTATACCTTATATTATGTTATTAACTCACTGTCCCAAACATCACGTTACGTTTTCATCCGAAATCAAAACCATACACTATGTCGAATTACAAAAGCATGTTAGAAAGGAATTGGCTTCATTACGACCATGTGCAACAAGGTAAACTCTTTTCAAAGGTTTAATTCGTTGGTACAAGACTACTTGGATGACGATTACATAAGTATAAATGGATCGTTGTATGCGATCAAGGTAAACTCTTTTCAAAGGTTTATTTCGTTTCTCGATTTAATAAAGGACGACAAACTTGTGTATGAGAATTGGAGTGTGCTTAGTAAAAGGTTCGAAGATATGCTTAAATGGTTTTATTTAGTATATCTTGGATGGGATGTGTTAGAATCATTACCACCGATCATAGGAAGTGTAAAAATCGACTTGTTGGGTCTTTACAAGATGGTAGATAGCATAGGAGGCTATCTAATTGTTTCTTTTGGGAACAATTGGAAGGATGTTGCTATAATACATGGATTAACCAAAGAACATGATGAGGATTTGAAGAAATGCTATAAGCGAACCATTGATTTGGTGAAGTGTTACTACGCAACAACTTTGAGGGCCTGGTACAAGGAAGAACTTGTAAAAAATGAAGAGAACGAGAAGGTTGGCTGTGATCATGCCAAGGAAAGGAACCCAAACAGGAACACGTTGGGTCAAGTGGGCCACAAGTTGCAAAAGATAACACGCGAAAATGCTTTAAGAATGTTCAAGGAAGAGAGACTCGGTTTGGTGAACTCCTAGAAGGCAACAAGGATATGAATGGTGATCAAGTGACTAATCAAAAGGATGGAGGAAACACATCAGAAAGAGATGACTTCGTGGTCATCACAGGAAGGAAAAGCTGCTGGAATGGAAATCTATAACATTAGGGGGGAGATTGTTAGACTTAATGTTAGAGAATTAAAACTAAAGTGTATTTTAGTATGTTTTATATTTGTGTATTAAAAGCCTGTAAACAAAATTGCAGTTATGGGCTCAGTCAAATGGGTCGTTTAGGTTGTTAGGGTATAACGGTTAGAATTAGGTTGTGTCGTTTACTTTTATAGAATAGGTATAACTGTCACCATGGTACCGATTCACCATGTATAAAGTGTCAAGGATCTGTAAACAATGTAACTTAATTCCATATCAATTCAATACACATTTAGATTGTTTATCATAGTTTTTCTGCAAGTTTTATACCTTATATCTGTTATTAACTCACTGTCCCAAACACCCCGTTACGTTTTCATTCGAAATCAAAACCATACACTATGTCGAATTACAAAAGCATGTTAGAAAGGAATTGGCTTCAATACGACCATGTGCAACAGTATTTCAGAGACATAATCTATTTGAGTTTTACATGTATTACAATAAGCCCTTGTTCACACCACGTGTGTAAAGGGTAAAGCAGTTGGGGATGGAAGTACCAAATTTGTAGTAATGATTTTTTTATTTCAGACAAAAAATTGTGGTCCTACAAGCCTACAATTTTACTTGCAACACCTATATTCTATTATCCACTAGTTCCTTCACTAATAATTGTAACTATTTTCTATTTATAATCACAGAAGACATTAAGAAGACTTGGGAGTGGGAAGACTAGACCTATAGTGCATTATAACTTTAATCATGCCAACGATAGCACGACTAGCATCACCTATAATGTAAGGGATAATGGTCCAAGATGTAAGCAACTTGTAAACATTCAATCATGCGTTATGTAAGTACGAGCAGCTCTTTCAATGTATGAACTAACTCTCGCTTATTAGACAATGGAAGAAACTTACCAAAGAAACAATAGTTCATCAATTAAGTTGTTTTGTTTGTGTTTGATTAAACTCGTGACTGAAAAACCTCGACCGATCGATCAGGTCATTTTTAAATAAATTTTACACATTTAGGTTGTTATTTGGATTGAACAAGGGGTTTGTGTTCATGTTTTTTTACGGAGTGGGTGTTTTTGTTCTTGTTGCGGTTTATATCAAATCTTCTATATAAACTATTAAAACAAGGTTTTTGCTTAAGTCATCTTCGATTAGGTGGATCCTTTTTATAAAAACACATTCTATGCGAGTCTTATTTTCTCTGCGTTTGATGATGGCGATGATACTAACTTTTTTTCTTTGCTTCGAGTGATAGGTGGTGCTATTTATTATTTTTCAGTTTCAGATTATGTTCAGGTGCAAATGTGTTTGATGCTGCGGCAACCATTGTGACATAACATTACAAGATTTAACTTCATTCAAGCTCATTTGCATATGTTTAATCCAGTTGTAATATGCATATGAACCGTTTGATAAAATGTCTCAATGAAATACTTTACAAGATAATTCATTTTAGGATAAATCTTTTGGTTCTATGAATCTTGGTGACACTTGAAGGAATACGAACTTATAGGATAGGAGAACTTATTTGAGTGTATACCCATTAAAAGAGTTTGGGAAGAAAAGAAAAAAGCAGTTTTTTGACAGCTTGATTAGATTCAAAATAACAATGAAATTGAGATTTTAACAATTATCTGATCTTAGAAAGCTAATAAGATTACCTTCCAGGTTAAACCTTGAGCAAAACAGCTTATGCTAATGGAATGGAGGTTTAAACAACACATAAGAAGTTGGACTTTCTAAAATGATTAAACTGTTTTATGTGGACATTTTTGTTTCAGTGATGTAAACATACATCCACATATTCTTTGACTAATACTAACTGATTTCTATGTATAATCATATCATAAAAGACTTTGAAGTAAACTTGGGAGTGGGAAGACTAGACTTATATTGCAATATTATAACTTTAATCATGCCATCCACATAGCACAACTTGCATCACCTTTTGGTTTTAGGATGCAACTTGTATATTCAGAGAAGACTTGGGATAGGGAAGACAAGCATAACCTATAATTTAAGCAACTTGACATGAACCTTCCTTTTGCCTGTACCTTCGGAGTGTGAAGACTAGACTTATATTGCATTATAATTTTAAGGGATAATGGTCCAACTACTTTTAGGATGCAACTTGTAAACATTCACACTACAACAAAACTGGGCTAATGCAACCGTCCAAATATGATGCAAATTCGTTGCAAAAGGCTATTTGCAACGGAAATGCAACGGATTTCGACTATTGCAAAAAGGCTCCATGCAAATTTAATTTGCATCCGAATTGCAACAAGAAGAAAAAAAATTGCAACCGTTTTGCAACGAAAGATAATTCATTGGAAGTAAAGACTCTTTTTGCAACGAAGACCTTTTCTCACAATTTTGCAACGAATATTTTTGCATCAACACATAATTTGCAACTGTTCTATTTTGCTATGGATTTTACAGCGGTAACTTTTGCAACAACAACATTTTGCAACAAATTTTTTGACAAAACCAGTTTCTTTTTTATAAAACCTATATCGCAATAATAAAAAGATAAACACAATATCGAAAAGAAACTAACAAATTCACATATATATTTCAATATCCAAAAATCTACGCACCAATCCAAGATTTGAACTACATGTGAAGATAAAAAAATGTCTAAAAGGATGATATCTAAAATCTAGCAACAAAAATTACCAGTTATTGATGTCCACATCATATAACTTAGTTGGGTGGTGAAATTCTTGTGTATCTCTATCTATTGGACTGTCTATGCTTCTTATTATTCTAATTGGCTTTTTAGAAACATTTCACAAGCTAACAACCACTTCACAAGCTAACATCCAGTCCTCCAACTGTTTCCTTAAAGCAGCTTCTGTGTTGATGCACCAATATTTCTTTCAATCAAAGTACCTGTGAATAATATGAAATAATATGAACTGAAACCAACATAAGTAGCAACATCAATGAACAAAGCATCAATAAAGTATACAATATAGAAACTCATGTGTTCAGCTTCAAACATACTTATCCCAAGTTGTACATCTTCAAGACACTTAGAAGGAACATGATCCCATGATAAGTGTATAAGGCAGTCACTTCACTTATCAAAAGAACCTATTCGAGCTTCAGCAGCCTCGCGCTCGTAATCCTGTAATGGAACAAGAGTTTGAAGTTATAACATGGCAAACTAACTAGATCAGGACTTTAAAGGAGTGTAAGCCTTAGGCCTTTTAATTGCACACGTATACTAAAATTTCCCAAAGAGAACATGTTAACTATTTTCTTATAGATACTACAAGTACAATCATAAATACCTTATGTATATGATAGAGATGCCATACAACTTGATGTTAAGGATATAAGAAAGATCAAAGTTCAGAAAACATAGATCATGTTTGATTAACTTCATTTAATACGTAAGCACTCAAACATATTACTACCTGCTCAACTATTGCTATCATACATACAAAGGGACCTCTGTATGATCGACGGGTACTTCTTTTCTTTAAATTGTACGTTATGGCTACAATATAAATGAACAAATACAAGTAGTTAGCAATAAGAAATATTGTGTACATCAGTTGTATAGTTATGACTCTTATAATGTATTAGTATATTTGTTCAAGAGATGCTCTTTGAAAAAACAATTACAATGTGAACCTTACGTGACTAACACAGCCATAAAAGATCAAATACTAAGGTTGATAATTCTCTAGAAAAAGAGTCCCATATTCAGTAAATAATAAGAATTATCAAACAGCCCTTAAGCGACTAAAATAGCGCAAAACTCAGTTTTAACATTATTCCTTTTATTCCGAAATGATGCAAACTAATCACTGTTAGACCTTTAGCAAACAAGCTATCACAACTCTTGTAACAAATACATGTAATATTGGAAGTTAAGCATGTAATGAAAGTTTAATACATAAGATCGACATGTAATGAGAATCAATTGCAGTAGAACTGATGTAACAAGTTTATATGGATTTAGGTCACATAAACCCTAAATTCGAAAATCACCAAAATAATAAATTGACACATGAATATGTCAAATTGGTTATAAAATTGAAGATATAATACAATAAAGTACCTGATCCGTGGATTAATGGACTTGAATCGAGAGCAGTGATGGTGAATGGCGTCGGTTTGTGGTTGGTGATGGACTAGAGAAAAAGATAGTAAATTGAGATGAAAAAGGGTGAGTGAGTGGAATAATGAAATTCGTTCAAAAAAAAGTAGGATAATGAAAATTAGATTTGGGGAGTGCCAAAAAGATGGAGGGACATTGAAAATTATATTTTGGTTTTGGCGAAAATTTCCGGCGGGATAATGAAAATGTCTATAAGGAGGTGTTAAATTTTAGAAAAATTATTATGAAATCTAATTACAAAACTAACTACACGACATAAAATATTTACCACAATTTAATGATAAATTTAATTATCATAGACCATGTTTCTACAAAAATAATTACTCTAAGTTGCAGCTCATATATTAATGGAGCCCGAGCACGAGTTTTACATACAAAGCTCGATTATGCTCACGAGCCTAAACGATACTAGGATATATTAAGTATTGAACATATATAAAACGTTATGCATTTGTATTATAGACAAGGTTATTGACGAGCTTATTAATAAGCTCAAAATAGATATATTACAAGCCGAGCTCAAGCCAAGCTTTAATTTTTCATTGTCAAATAGTATAAACGATCCGAGCTTGAGATGTGTCCAAGCCTATATAACATACCACGAGCCGAGTTGAGCTCGAGCTTAAAAAATAAGGCTCAAACCAAGCCGAGCTCTAGCAAGCTCGGGCTTGGCTCGGCTCGTTTCCATCCCTAGTTTTGAGTATACTAAGCATGGGTTTTATGGATTATGTATGAGAGGTGGGGCGCAATAAGGATAAGGTGAAGGATACGAGTATTTCGAAAGAACATAAAAAATATTAACGAACGTATAATTAGACGTTCACGAATATAGATGAACGAACGATACTTTTGTTCTTGTTCGTTATCTAACTAAACAGACGTAAAAAATCTTGATTAGGTTCATTCATTCAATAAATAAATTAACATAAACGAACATTTTACCGCATGATTCATGAATTGTTCATTGAACATTCGGTTCATTTATATCCCTATTATGGACTATTATGGACTAAATGCAATTAATGTTCTTGCTAAACTACTAAGCATCTTTGGCCCAATAATCGTCAAATGGGATTCCCATGGACACACCATCTCCTGGTTCGTCTTCTAGGCCTTATTCGCCCGAGCACCTTAAGCATTCTAGGCCTTATGTAGGTCGTGTATTCGTGTCTGCCTGATCTCCCTCTCAGCCCATGGTTACACGGTCACAAAAAGGTTCTCTTCGATCAACACAAAGATATAATCTTTTGGTTGCCGGCGATCCTTATCCTATTCCTTGTTCCACTCCACATGCTATGCGTGATCCGAATTGGAAAGCGAATATGGACTATAAAATGTATGTCTTACTTTCTAATCATACTTGGATCTTGTTTCGCTTCCTTCGCATGCCAATATTGTCAATTTTCGTTGGTTGTAACGAAAAAGTTTGATAGCAAAGGCATTATTGATATATACAATGGTCGTTTTGTCACTCAAGTTTTTTCTCAACAACCCGAACTTGACTTTAATGAGACTTTCAGTCTCAATGTCAAACCTACCACCACTTGAATAGTTGTTATTATTGCTATTTCTAGACACTAGCCTACTCCTTAACTAGATGTCAAGAATGTTTTCTTAAACGGGGATCTAACTTAGAAAGGTTGTATGAAACTACCTCCTGGTTATTCCGTTCCATTAGCTTGTTTGTGTAGTAGTGACAATTTGCTGGTTGTGTGCATTGCATAACATATAGACTTATATAAGCGATTATTGGTTATGGGTCAATCGAATACCCATTTATTGGGGTATTTGGTTTTTGACTTGGCTAAAGAAACAAACTAATACAAAAACTTGACAAGATGATCGGTTTGTACATGTTTGTTTGTTAAAAAAGTGAGATTATATGTCTTAAGTTATCACAGCACCAATTAACGTAAACGAGCTAAAAGTGAACAAGCGATCATAAATGAGTTAAAGTAAACTAGTGAACACTATACTAGAACAAAGCAATGGGAATCCCCCGAATTGGCAAGACATACAAGGTAAACTATATGACTTCTCGGTAAGCATTGTATTAAGATTATTTCGACCAAGAAACAATGATGTTGGGTGGTCTAAAGTGGTTCATTATTGTTATCTATTGAAAAAGGGAAGCCGCTCAGTAAAGCAATTCATTGAGGTCATCATTTCGAGATGTTACTAACTTATAATCTTAATATAACCTAAGGGTGTAAAAGAGGCCGGCCTTAAAGAATTGTAGTCTTTTGTTGCAATGCAAATTTTTGAAATTTGTATCGGAACTGCAACAGAAAGAAATGATAATTTCTTTTATATTTAATGTAACACCCTAGGCAATATCCAACATTAGATGTGGTGTGGGCTGAAGAGATGTTGGGTTCATATGAAAACATTCGCCTTAAAATGATACATCGCGTAGTGGTCTACTACAGGCGGATTTCTCCCAGTTAAGCTTGCTTATGTGAAAGTAGTACTGGTATAAGTGACATGTCGGGAAGTCTTTACATGAGGGCCACAAAAGCAAAGCCATGAACCTGCGAGCAAAGCGGTAATATTGTGATAGGAGTAGGCGAGATGTTACACTTAAATTATGTCTTTCGTTACTATTCCTTTCAAATTCACATTTTTGCAACGGAATTGCAACTATAAAATAAGTGAGCATTTATTTTAGATTTAATTTTTGTCTTCCGTTGCAAATTATAAAAATATGCAACCGAATTGCAACGGAAAACAAATGGTATTTTTTTTTAGATTTAAATTTTGTCTTCGGTTGCTATTCCGTTGCAAATTATGAAAATTAGCAACCGAATTGCAACAGAAACATATGATAATTTATTTTTAGATTTAGATTTCGTCTACGGTTGCTTTTCCGTTGCAAATTTTTATAATTTGAAACGCATTTGTAACGGAAATAATAAAAATAAATGCTAAATAAATTAGTTTAGATTTTGCAACGGATTTGCAACGACTTTCTTTGTCGTTGCTATTCGGTTGGTAATTCGTTGCATTACGGTTGCAAATTTGCAGCGGAAATCTGTTGTTGCAAATTTTCGTTGCATTAGCCTGGTTTTGTAGTAGTGTCAATCATGCATTTTCGCGCAGAATTTCTATACTAGAAGCAAGACGCTTAGATGGCTTTTCTCTCTCGACCTGTGATGATGAACCGATGATAATCCACAAATCAGAAAAGCATATAACTCTGATAGAGCCATAATGTTTTGTGCACAGTACACGTACCAGATAAAATGATGAGCTGTTCTACAGCAGATGCTGTTGCGGAATTTTAGAACACTTCCGGCGTGTACTTCCAATAGAGGTGCCACTGCTAAAACTGTAGCATGCTTTATTTAAAAAGTTCAAACTGCATACATGTTAGAAAAAAATAAACTGATAAGCAGAAATTTTTAAGCAGAACACCCTCCAAATACAAAATCATGACACAAAGAGAAGGATACCGAATGTACACGTCGAGGAACAGAACCAGAAGAACTTGAATGCATATAATCCTGATACTGAAACATGCGTATTCAACAATCCTGCTCTGGTCAAACTACTTATGGTGAAATTGTAAGATTTGTATCATGTCTGTGAATGATTTTTCTTTTAATCTCAACGAGTCAAGTTTCTGTCTGATTGCTCCAAGTTCTTAAATAGTTAGTTTTTGACTAAGCTGTGTTGTAACTAGATAGTGTGTTTATCCATTAAGCATTCTCGATTTTTAATTGCAGGAAGCAGTAAATGTGAAGACAAACGACACACTACTATTATAATTTACAACCAAACACAATTGTCATTTAAAATGCATTTTTGGGAAGGTGGGGTAAATGATCGAGAATATGCGAGGTACCTCCATTGTTTTTTTCTTGACAATTTAGGTGTTTAAGAGTTGTTGTGGCAGTAGAAGTAGTTGATACAAATATTGAAGTGGAAAGCACCCTGCACTCCTCTTGGTGGTTGAGTATTGAAATGTGGTATCTCTGAGATTCTAAGATTTGAAGTGGCAGGAGGTGCATGCGTAAGAACTTCTCTATTCCACAAGGCTACTCCTCGTCTTCTCCTTACGCTGGTTCTGGTGCACCCTCTTCAATGTATATGGGTGTAAGTTACACCCATAGCTCGAGCTCGGCTCGCCAGAGTTTTAAAAGGCTCGAGCTCGAGCTCGGCTCGTTTCGAGCCTTAACTTCTAAGCTCGAGCTCGGCTCTTAGTATGTTATATAGGCTCGGGCTCGGCTCGAGCTCGGCTCGTTTATGCAATTTGGCCATAAAAAGTTAAATCTTGGCTCAAGCTCGAGCTCTGCTCGTAATAATATCTTTATTGAGCTCGTTAACAAGCTCGAGCTCGGATCGTATATATGTTTAATACTTAAAATATTATAATTTATTTTAGGCTCGTTTAGGCTCGCGAGCCGAAACGAGCTTTATATGTAAAGCTCGAGCTCGAGCTCGATTAATAAACGAGCCGCAACTTAGGCTCGAACATCGGGCTCGAGCTCGTTTAGGCTCGGCTCGTTCGTGCTTTTTACCGATCCGATCCCGAGCTTTTCACGAGCGGCTCGGCTCATTTCCACCCCTAGGTATAACACCTTATGCTGCATCTCCGTTTAATGGAACATCTACGCCTCCTTATGATGGTTTCACTTGTAATTAAACTACAACAGCCGTCTGCCCGGAGGGAGCCCTTATTCGTCCTGTCCTTTGCAACTCTCTGCCACACCTGCTTATTCAGGATATAGTCCTTTCGGATAAAAGCTATAGTTGTTGCACTTTTTTTCATTTATTTGGATATTCTAATAATCTATTTTTTGTGATTAGCTACTTGTTCGATCTTAGTTTTGACTTATGGGATGGAATAGAAGTGTTTGGATCGAACCAATAATTAAGAAAAATTGGCCTTTTATATTCCGGTACCGGAACCGGGACTTCACGTTTTTATCCCATACCAATTTTAAATGGTACGAATTTTTTTGGGCTTGTTTTGTGGTACTGGCGCCGTACTGTGTATTGTAAGCCGGTACCGATTCGGGTTGGTACCGGTATCAAGGAGCATTGGTGTTTGATTGAGGTGGTCGGAACTTCATGGAGGTGGCCTGAAAATAATGGTGGTGGAACTTGGGGTTTGTTAGTGAAGATGATAAGGAAGAAAGAAGATGATAAGGAAGAAAAGAAGTGACTAAAATGACTATCTTACCCTCACATGCCTTGCACACGAGGGGTGTTTAACGGTCAAAATGAACATCGTTTCGTCAAAAGACTGAGTGTTAAGGGTTTCGGAGTTAAGGACTCTACGTGCAAAAATAAGTCAAAGGACCAAGAGTGAAAGTCAACGCAAACCAGGGACCATCTTTGTAATTTACTCCAAAATAAAAGAGCCCCACAAAATCTTTCCTCGTTGTCACTTTTCTGAAACAATTTCTAACAAGCACCACCATCTTCGACAACCACCACCCTCCTGCTGCTCTAACACCAACGAAACGGTAACCCTTTATTAAATTCCCTTAATTTAAAAAAAAAAAATCCCCAAATTTAACTTCAAAATTGTTTGGTAGTTAAAGTTTTGAAGAAATGAGAGATTTGGTGAGATGGTTTTTAGTTGCTGACCTTGGTTTGAAAAACAATAACAACCAAAGTAGGTTGTTCTCTACGCTACACGTCACGGTAGAACATTAGGATGCTAGTAGGTTGTGTTTTGTTCTCGAATGCCGATCGAAACCCTAAGGTTTTGTTTAATTGCCGGTCGGTTAGGGTTTAAGGGAAAGGGGGTGTCAACTTCTTTAGTGTTTAGGATTTTGAATGATTAGTGAATAATGAACCTACGGTGTTCATTATATAGGCTTGTAACTTTTTGAACAAGTTTCCAATCCTAATCCATTAAGGATTACTATTCGCCCCCTGCCCCCATCTAGAAGCTTCCACTTTGCTTTTTGGTCCTTAGATAATTAATATATACAATACAATATTACTTATAAGCTTAACGTTATTTATTCATCAAACCGACAAACGACCATTAAATTATTTGGTGAATCATATTAATATAATAAATAAATATATTAATTACATTAATAAAGATTCTCTCAGTGTATACGTGTGTACCCTCAATAAGTTCACATATTTCTGGCCGTATAGCTATTGATTTGACGTGAGCACTACCAATAATAAGCTTATAAGGTAAAAATCAAATAAGTTAAAAAAGATTAATGTTATTATCACCTCTTAAAACAAAGATAATCAGTGATAAACTTATAAGGTAAAAATCAAATAAGTTAAAAAAGATTAATTTTATTATCACCTTTTAAAACAAAGATAATCAATAAACCCACATGTCTACAATCGTAAATCAAAATAGTACCACCGACTACTTCTCGCTATCAAGCTCTTTAACTATATAAACCCTTGACTCGTTTCAACAATCTATATACCCTAAAAGAAATAATTAATCAATTTTGGTGTTTTAACTACAAATAATAGAAACCCTAAAAATTAATTAAAAAATTGAGTAACTAACCACTTCTAGAGTAACTATCTATATTTATTAGAGACCCGCTTATAACTCACTTCGACGTGATTGGGTATTGTTGTTGTATGTTGTAATGTTTATTATTCTTTATCTTATCACCATTTTAAACTTTTAACCCTTTAACTTGTATAATGTTAAAAGCACCCTAAATTATATACGACCTATGATTAAAAACATCGACCATACCGATCAATTCATCAATTTATAGGGTTTGAATTCAGTTATGAGTTAACTACATTTTTTATCGTTGTGGTTTGTTCGGTATTTCAATTTTGTTCTAATTTTTTAAAAAAGTTTTGGATTCAGTCAGAAAGTTAAACATTCGTTCTAGGTTTAATTCAGTTAAGAGTTTACTACATTTTTTTATTTTATTGTTTTGGTTTGTTGAGTATTTTACTTTTGGTTTAATTTTTTAAAGTATTGAATTAGATTCGTTTCAGGGGTTTGATCCAATTTTAACAGGCACCATTAGTTTGATTGTGTTGACAATTAATGAAAAGGGTATTTTGGTCTCTTCATGTAGCAAAATAAAGGAGCCCCACAACCTCTTTCCTCATTATCACTTTCTCAAACAATTTCTCAAACAATTTCTAACAATTTCGTCTCTTCATATATATTCACCTTTAACTTTTTTTATACACTGGGTAGGCTTATTTTAAGAGGTTATGTGATTCGGTTAATCGTGAGCTGAAGTATATTTTTGAACTGAATTCATTGATTTTTGTGTTTGCTTCAATTAGGTGTTAGTTATGGAGATGTGTGATATTATTATAGTGCGATAGAGGTGAATTAGGTCTGTTACGTGCGGCTATGGTTTGAAGCTCGGGGTTTAGGTTGTGCACGAAAGGTGTTTGATGAAATATCCATTAGAGAATTATACTTGCGTATTATTCACCGTTAGATTTTGACATGCAAAATTTTTTTGGCGTGTCATTTAGAATGAAATAATAAGTTTTAGTCGTTAGTATGAAAATCAAATCCGAAAGCATTTTTAGTCATTGGATAAAACAGTTTTAGGTTTAGTTTTGCCATACGTTGCGATTCATGGCTAGTTTATCACTTACTGTTTGAATTGGACAGATATTGTTTTTTAAATTGCCCTTATGTATTCCGGAGCAAAAGGGCATTTTGTGTGTTGTTCTTTGAGTAACCGTTAACATGTCTATACATATCTACCAATGCAACTGCAAATTTAGCAACAGTGTTACATTAGCTTTCATATGATTTTTGTGACAAAAACTTTACAATGGCAGGCACATAACACAATGTGGGCTAATAGATGCTTAAAGTTAGCAAAATGGTTGGGTTTTGCCAATTATATTAATTGGAGGTTATTCAGTGAAACTTTGAACTTAGGGGTCGTTGTTTAATCTTATTTTTGGCTTATGATCTTATTTGGTTCGGCTTATGTGTCATAAGCTCATCTTTATCGTCTTTTTTCTAGCTTATGAGCTTATCTTCCATCTTTAAGTCATAATAAGCTCACAAGTCTGTAAATAAGCCGGAAAATATGGGCGTATGAGACATAAGCATAGTCAAATAAGCTCATAAGCCAAAAAATAAGCTTAAACAAACATCCCCTTATTTAGCCCCAGTTTAGTTTCTATTTGTTTGAGCTCCAAAAAATACACCCTTAAGCTTTACGTTGTTTTTAAAGCCTTTAAACACCTGTGCATAAAATTTGTTCGCTTGTGAGTTTAGACCGGGACCCATAAATATAATTTTTATGAGATGGCACTTACTCCTTAGACGTATTTATTCTTGGATGCACAACAAAGTATGGAATTGTATTATGTGGTATTAATTTGTGGTGATTATGATTTAGGTGGTCGTGGAGAAGATGACTGGACCTGTCCTAGCTGTGGGAATGTCAACTTTTCTTTTCGGACAACTTGCAATATGCGCAACTGTACACAGCCAAGACCAGCTGATCATAACTCAGTAAGTTGCACACATATCGTAGTAGCTATCTTTTTTTGGCTTTAAGAAATTAGCCATTTACAAGATCAGTCTCCCACTCTCGTTTTTCAGAAATCTGCTCCAAGGCAAATGCCGACCCCACAAGGCTACTCCTCGTCTTCTCTTAAGCTGGTTCCGGTGCACCTTCTTCAATGTATATGGGTGTAACACCTTATGCTGCTTCTCCTTTCAACGGAACATCTATGCCTCCTTATGATGGTTTTGCTTATCATTACAACTACAACAGTCGTCTGCCTGGAGGGAACCATTATAGTCCCTCTGCAACTCTCTCACACCCGCTTATTCAGGTGGGCCTATGATAGGAACTGGTATGCGTTTTTTTTTTGGGTTGATTTTGGCCTTTTATTGTTTAACGTGTGTTGTTTAGAAGTTATGGTATTCTGATACTTATTTTGTTCAATAATCTTATTCGGGTTGTTTGGTCAACCCGATGCTAAATAGGGTTGGTTATCGGAGGGTTAGATATTTTTGGATAACTGGTTTTTAATTTTATGAATATGGCTTTTTTTTATAAATTATCTATCTAAATTAGAACAAATAGGCAATTTTATGACCATTTTCCTCACATTGGGGTTGGGTTCGGGTTCGGGTATGTTATTTTTACCCTCGACCCGGTTTGACCCGACCCAAACCCAGTTGTATGGAATAATTCGGTTTTGTTCAATAATCTTATTCGGGTTCGGGTTCTGGAATTAGATCTTTTTTGCAGGTGCGTTGTATGGTTTACCTCAGCTGATGAAACAATTCGGTTTGCGGTTGCCTATTGCTCAGGCTGCCATGGTATGTCTGAATTTTGTTATATCAATCAACTAAGGTGTTTGTTTCGCTTATATAGCGGCTTATGACTTATTTGGTTTTAGGCTTATGTTTCATAAGGTCACTTATATAAGCCGAAAAGTTTCAAAATAATCCACAAAAGTGAGCTTATGAAATATAAGCCTAAAACCAAATAAGCTAGAATCCGGCAATATAAGCCACAACAAACACCCCTAATTGCAACGAGTAAATTTGATTATTCGTTCACCTACTCCCTATGTTAACAACATGTATATAAACATGTGATGCTATATTGATCAATCATTTGGTTTTTGAATTTTTATAGGGACCTCAGCCTGGATTTTTCCCAGAAGAGCCATCTCAAAAGAAAGGTATGTTATATCTAACTTATTCATATACTACTACACAGATTAGCAGATGATTGTAATTTACGATCTGTTTTTCATTGTTTCACTTGCTTCTTACAGATGGAACACAAGAAAATGACTGGGAATGCCCAAAATGTGGAAATGTCAATTTCTCCTTCAGAAGAGTCTGTAACATGAGGAAAATCAACTCACCTAAATCAGGTTCCAGTAAGTACTTCATCTATATATATTTGGTTACTTGTTAGTGACTCTCGAGTCTAAATCTTATATATGTATCGTATTTTGTTTCAGAAGCAGATATGCCAGAAGGGAGCTGGAAGTGTGACAAATGTAACAACATAAACCATCCTTTTAGGACCAAATGTAACCGACAGAACTGCGGTGCAGACAAACCATTAGAATCCCAGAATTCCCCTACAGAAGAAGAAAACAATGAAGCACATGGTCATCTGTCCATTTTTTATGTATCTACTGTTCCAGTGAGTACTAGGACATGTTTAAGAAGGTCCAGAGTTGTCCAGCTGTTGCTCAGTATTGGTATGAAAGTCAGTCATGTCTTCCTGTTGCTGCTGTTATCGAGTTACCTTGCTTTGTGATTTGTGTTGTCATATTGTCGCATATAAAAATCCCGATTTGTAGTCTTTAAGAGATTTTTTACATTTACTTGCATGTGTCACCCAGTGATTTGCTGGGCTAACTCTTCTTAGAAGGTGCTGTACCTTTTCAACAAATAGGATTACATTAATATGATTTGAAGTCAATTGCCTATCTTTAATTGGTGTCGTTTGTTTGTGTGTGCTTGTTGGACCAGGATGAGATCCTGCAACGGTCGACTAGTCTTGAATTCATCAGCAGTCCCCATTTATGGTTTCTACTTTTTTACTTGGCAGTCTTTTAAAATAGATTTGAGTACTCTCTCCCAAGTCAGCGACTTTCTTTTTGCTAACTAATGCTGATACTATGAGAGCAAATCCATTTGGTTCAGCGCCTATTTGTTTTGGTATAGTCCATTGAACCATGCTCATTTAGGCCATTCACGAGTCTTTTAACAATTAGTCTAAAGTCTCTGGTAAATTCATGGCTTGGTCTTGTTTCGGAATAGATTACAGTCCTATACACCCAATACACGTGAACAAACTCTGACTGTCTAATATGTACTTTTAGCGAGAGTGTCTGGCTGAGGTAAAGCTGACATTTTATGCAACTGGTTTAAGCATGTATTCGGTTGTATACGAATGAACCTTTTCCTATATTTGCAACATTTTACACTATAACAACAAAAAAAATGAAGTGGAAAAATGAATGGTAGAAATATGTATGGCAAGAAACCAAAACAAACTGACTCACAATGATGAACCTACAGTAATGAATCCACGTAAACCATATTCTTGAGTGTCCAGTTTCAACTACTACTAAAAGTGATACATTTCAACCTGATCTGTTTTGACCCGTTATGTAACCCATCCATGTTTCCATGCATTATGTTGTACAAACCTTTTCGGTGCACGATATCAGTTCTGTCTCATACGTCATATAATTTGCATTATGTTATACAAACCATTAAGTTATTGCACAAAGAAATTTAATCTTCCAGTCCTTTTGCACCCACTTGGGCCTAATGAAGCAATATTTCAAAATATGGGACTGTCTAGAATCAGCATATGAATTGCTCTCAACTTATGAAGTATGAAGCTAAAATGAATATCAGATTAATAAACTCAAAAGCTTAATAACTGTTTTATTCCAAAAACCAAAACATTAGTTTTGCCACCCTACTTAAAAAATGTTCTCATTTTGACCTGTTACACAAGCCGCTAGACCCGCCCATTTTCCCACCCTTACGAATATTTATTCAAAGAGCAGTCATACTATCCAAGATGTTGCAACATAAAGATGAGGTCCGGTGCAAATGGCATGGCATCCGGTTCCTAATACTTATGTATCATGATCCCTTTACGTTTTGCAGCGTTATGGAAGTAACTGAGCATATCGCTTTTATGATGACGTTCCAATTCGACCCACATGATGTCAGCCGGATCATGAGCTTTTTCAAGATGTCGAGTAACTGATAACTAACATCCGAGCCTTTCAGAGCTTTCACTTGTTCCAATATCCATAGTTGATACATGTAGTTAAGAATGTTAAGTTTAGGTGGCGGGTCCATGAACTCGAAATCAAGTAAATTTTTGATTTTTCACTACTTCAGAAGCAAAAGAACGTTCCCCAGATTCACCCTCCAAGACCTAAATTTAGCTAAGTTAGTGTAATCTGACTACAACTATCAACAGTATTCACTATGCAGATTCACTAAGATGTCAAGGGTCAGATCTATTTGAACTTTGTTTATAAAAACATTTTAACCCCAAAGACCTAACAAACTTTGCCCCCATGAAAGGATCCAGTGATGTAACCAACAGACTTTCTCATTCAAATAGACACACTTGATCATAAACATGGTTGATACATATGATAAGTCATCAGGAATGTAAATGCACCCTTACGTCTCTTACAACACTTATGCAACAAGAAAATTAAAACACACTTACAAACATATTTGACAAAGTAACGTTTATATAACTACGACATGCACTCCTCCTTGCTACACTTACTTTCAAATTTCACAAAGAAAGCTTGGTACTAGACCTGAAAGCGTTCAAAAATGAAACCAAGTTAGTGATGATTTATTAACAAACTCATGTAAAATCAGATTCTACAAAATGGGAGAACATAGTACCTTATATATTTTGAAGCACATCAAGAATGCGCTGCAACTCGTTGGCAACAATTTCAATTTTCATCCGTTGTGGTGGAGAATCCACAGAACACGATACTCCAATCTTGATAATTGCAACCAAACATTCTTCCATTTTCTTTGCATTCGCTTCTGTACTTTGCAACACAATTGCATCACCATCAATAACATCGATCACATGATCTGGTAATGCCATGTAAGCAAATTTATGAAGACTAAGATCATCGTTGAACATGTCATCTGTCGGCTTTTTCCCGGTTATCACCTCTAGTAATAATATTCCAAAACTATAGACATCCCCAGCACTTGTCATCTCACTCCCGAGACCATACTCTGCGAATTAAAAACAGTTACTTATGTTACAAACAGTAATTTTAAGTAAATAAGCATTATGGAATACTACCTGGAGGTGCATAACCAATTGTTCCTTTAATCCCGGTTGAGCTGTTTTGGTTTAAGTCTGTACCAAGTAGTCGAGCTAAACCAAAGTCTCCAACATGAGCCACCATATCTTCATCAAGTAGAATGTTACTAGGCTTCAAGTCACCGTGAACAATCGTTGTTTGGCAGCGATTGTGAAGATAATCAAGTGCTGTTGCAACATCTCTGAGAATGCTTATTCTTTGAAGAAGGTTCAGTTTCGATGTATTTGCACTTGAATGAAGCCAGTTGTGTACACTTCCATTTGGCATAAACTCGTAAACCAAAGCTTTAAAATCATTGCCTTGGAAATCAGTACTTGAAAAAGAAGTTATTATCTTCAACAAATTACGGTGCCGAATATTCCGCCATGCTTCACATTCTGCTATAAAACTTTTGTGAGCTCCTTTCTTTTGAAGATGCAGAACTTTGATTGCAACAAATTTGTCATCATCGGGATCGAGGATCCCTTTATAAACAGAACTAAAGCCACCCTCTCCAATCAAATTTGTTGTAGAGAACCCATCGGTAGCCTTGAGAAGTTGATGGTATGAAACTTTCATGAACTGTTCACTCCCTACTGATTGAGATGGTTGATTGTTGCGCTTTTCTGCACAAAAGATACACACAACATAATACGACAAGCAACGTGACTGCAATCACGATGACTAATATGAAGAAAGGAAACCTTTTTTTCTTACTACCCGTCTCCTTGCATTTGGGTAACTCAAGTGTAACCAAACCACCACAAAGCTTATTGTTCCCCAAAACCGAAAATAAACTTGCATTGGCAAACACTCCTTCAACTGGTACTTCACCCTCAAAATCATTAAAAGGATAGGTTCAAATACTCCAAGGATTTCCATTTGCCTAAAAATTGTGGAATTCTACCTGATAAATTATTTTCAGAAATGTCGAAACCCCCAATCCTCCCAATGAACTGAGATGGTATTACCTTGAAATCTGTTGCCACTTAGGATTAACGTTGTAAGGCTGATGCAGTCACCAAGGCTACTAGTAAGGTTGCCTGATAAGTTATTGAAAGATAAATTGAGAATGTTCGTCATCTTGAGGTCTTTAATCTCTGATGGAATTGAACCAGAAAGGTTGTTGTATGAAAGATCTAAGCCAAAAGTTAGAGATGGAAGGTGAAAAAGTTGCTTGGGTATGTTTCGGTGAGTCTATTGTTTGAAAGGTCTAACGCATTAAGTCTTTCACAATTCCCAAGGCTTGATGGAATATGGCCTTCTAATTTGTTGGAAAATAAAGCAAGTTTAGTCAACAATGATAGGTTCCCGATGGTATCAGGGATAGGCCCTGAAAATTGATTGCTATATAGACCAAGAACTTGTAGCATTTGAAGTTTACCAATGCCAGTGTGGATGTTTCCTGTGAATCTATTATTTTCTAAAAATAAAGTGGTCAAACCAACTAGACTACCTATACTTGAAGGGAGGCTTCCAAATAATTGATTGTGTCCTAAATGTAGAGAGCTGAGTTGATGAGTGAGATTACCAATTGATATTGGAAGCATTCCTATAAGGTTGCAATCATAAAGATTCAAACGTACTAATTTGGTGCAGTTTTTCAAAGAATCAACAAACCTCATGTCATGGAAGTTGTTCTCAGCTAATCGAATATCAGTAATATCTCTTAGTTTTGAAAAATCAATTGTCAACTTCCCACTAAAATTGTTATTGCTCATTTCAAGATATCCTAATTTAGAACAATTAAAAATAGAAGGTGGAAGAACTCCGGTCAGTTCGTTATCCCTTAACACAAGCAACTCAAGATTTGGGAGCTGATTACCAATTTCTGAAGGAAGACTACCAGTGAGGTGATTTTCAGCTAAGGAAATATTAACTAGGAGTGAGAGGTTGAAAATGGAATGAGGGATGCTTCCATATAAGTTGCAGTCACCAGAGTAAAATACCGTCAAGCTTATCCATTGATCCTAGGTTTCTGGAATTCTCCCACCAAGCGGGTTCCTTCCAGCAGAGAACCTTTCCATTGATGTAATATTCCCCAAGAAAGGTGGGATTCCACCTGTTAACTTATTGTCTTGAATTACAAGCTCAGCAAGTTTCGAGAGTAAACTCATCTCCTTGGGTATGCTTCCAGTTAGCTCATTTTGATTGAGCCAAAGGTCTTCGAGGTTAGAAGAACGAGACAAGTTTGTGGGAATGACTCCACTGAACTTGTTTTTATCAAGATAAAGACGAGTTAACCTGGAAAGACGACCAAGTTCATGAGGAATGGTTCCTTGAAAGCTGTTGTTTGATAGAAAAAGCACACGTAGGAAGCTAAGGTTTCCTACATGAGGAGACAACGATCCTTCTAAGCCCTGTGAATTCAGCCATAAAACAGTCACTCGTTTGTGTCGCTTTCCACATGAAATACCACTCCATTCACAGAAATGAAAGGAATGGTTCCACGAGGTTAGAACTTTGTACGGATCATGGGTGATCATTGACTTAAATGACAGCAAAGCATGATAATCAGTCTCATTACCGCCAGAAGCAGAGACAGTGGCTGAAATAAGACATATAATCGCGAGACCATAAAAGGGAATTGAAATATGAGAGGAAGATGATAAGTAACTTAAGGATTGTGGTGACTTCATTTTTGGAAATTTACAGTATTGGTTTTTTATGTTAACACTTTTAATAACATGCGACTGGTGAAATGAATTGGCGAAAAAATACGTCTACAATCATTTATATATAAGACGAACCAAATTTAACAAATAAAACTGAATGCATTATAATAATAAAAGTTAAGTTTGTGAAGAGGATGCCGTCCATCAACAAATTCTTTATCTTTAATATTTAAGTTTCATGACATGCAAATTGTGAAGATAATGCCGGCCATCAACAAAAATTTGTATAATCACTGAAGACTTTTAACAAGACTTGAGATAGGGAAGACTTTTAAGAAGTCTTGGTACAGGGCCGGCTCTGGCATATGGCGAGGCTGGCGATGGCCTAGGGCATCAAAGAAATAGGGGGTATCATCGCGTTTGTGGTTCGATGTGTAAAAAAGTGAAGAACAAAATGTTTTTTTTTTTTTTTGGTGCTACACATCTCAGGAAGAAGGACATAACGTGAACAAAAAATTGAGTTGAAGTATGTTGGTGTTCGATCTTGAAAAAGAAATGAGTTGGAGGAATAGAAATGAAAAGTAGAGGAATAAGATGAATACTGTAAAGTTTGTTTCACGTGGAATTTGTTTTTTGTTTGATTGTCAATTTATTTTACTCGTATATTTTCAAAAGAATTGTTACTAAGTTTTTCAGGTTTTACATTTTTACTTTAACCGAGTATTATTACAAGATGCATGGCAATTAAGTTTATTTTTAGTAATCAGGGTTTTCGAATTTTTGGCTGACTAATTCACAAGATTTGAACCCACAGACACACAGACTGAAACCGGATAAAACCCTCCCTTCTTAAGAGGTTGGTGTGACTAATTTTTGTTTTTGCACCTATCAAAAAATTAGACTTGAGGCATATAAATAGCACAAGATGGAATATTCTAGACTCGGGCTTGGGCCCGTTACATAATATAGGCTAACACACACAACATGTCCTTTTGTCACTAGATCACCTCTGAGTTGCTATCACAATTAAATTTTCTTTACCTTTATCTACTTCTCATTTCGTAAGCATATATAAAGATATTGCTTTCATTTATTAATCACAAAAACACATTAGCGTGGAATCAGATGTTCTTCTTTTTTATCATTGTTTTGTGAGTACATTTGCTGTCGAGGGTTATAGCATATACAATTTGTGTGGTTGTTTTGTAATTTACTTGGACAGATTTTTTTTTTTTTTTTTTTTTTTTTTTTTCTTGATCCTTACAAAGGTAAGGATTAATTCATATTTGTTTTATACCGTCTTTTTAAGTTATAATAAACTTGTATCTAGTCGATATATGCATTTTTGTTTTACGTGAAAACTCCAAAAAACGGTATGTTGCCTGTTTATTAGGGGCATGTTTCGATCATCTCGTCCTGGGCATCAAAAACCTCATGACCGGCCCGCCTGACTTGGGATAAAGACTACACTTATATTGCATATATCAAAAACCTCATATTGTATAACATCGTCAAATAACACTCAAAACTCTAAACATTTTATGAAGAAGAAATAATGTATTTAAATGAAGAATATGGAAAATTTCATATTTTTTTCAGAAAGTATAAATGACAGTTGCTTAGTTTGCTTAATTTTATTATGTATATTCTAAAAGAGTAAGAGATAAACAATACTTTAGTTTTTCAATATGTAAATGCAAAGAGTAAGAGAATATTTTTACAAAGTATAACTTATACTTAAATTTAATCATCATATCATTTTCCTTAATGATATAATGATTAAGTGGTTAACACCATTGTCTCTGGTAGAACCAAAAGTAGTCTATCTACCTTTGGCATGGGTAGGGTTATCTACATCTCAACCTCCCCATACACCGTGGAAGACCGTATTGGGACCTATAACATCTCAACCTCCCCCATACACCGTGGAATGATGATGGATTGGGTTAACTAATTGTTCTGGCCCATTATATAATATGATAAGAAATGTCTAAGGTTTTTCCTATGTTACATACGTACTTGGTTACGGTAGTCGGCTTGATCAAATGACACTTGTGGTACTATACTCTAAACACCAACCGCGACACAAACAATTTACTATACTACATGTGTATTATATCACATGTGGGATTATCACACAGATCATATAATAACAACACTGCCAAAGCCGACACATGATCTGATTTGCACCAGCATAATGCAAATACACAAGAGAACATGACACATTATACTTGAAGAGCACTAATCCCATACATACTCAAGTTTGGCTTGTATATTACCATAAATGAGTAAATGTATTTTTTTTAACATCCATAAATGAGTAATGTAATTAAATGTTTTTACACTAAGATGGCAAAATTGCTCATATTCGTTCACTATGGTTTGCTCATACCAAAATAAGAATAAGCCGTAAAAAGTAAACTATTAAACGTAAACCGAAATCAATTAAGCTCAGTATCACAAAAATAAGCTTAAGAAAACACCGCGTACATGCAAGAAATTTCAACTCATGGACTACAAAAATCCTAAATTTCTATTTTTCATTAAAAAAAAACATTTTAACTAATACCCCAATTATTTAAAATAGAAATGTCACATTTTTTATTGGATTGAATCCTTCAAGTGAAATTTTGAAAACTTTAAGACCGGGCATAATGGAGGCTTCCACCACCCGTGGTAAGCCTCTATCATGCGCCATCCGTCACTAAGCCTGTCCATCAAGCACCAAGGTGCCGGGTTGGTTCGATGGTGCATGCCACCTAACGTGGTGCACTACCCTTTTTTTATGAGTGTGTGGGGTATGTTGTGAGAGATGTTATATAAAGTGAGAAAGTTTTATGTGTTTTGTTAAGTGGTCATCACTACGGCTGTTAGATGATGGGTTAAATGATGTCGAAAACCGATAAAACGCTAAGGTGAAAGTGGTAAGAAGGTGATGATTACACCCGGCCTATGCCTAAGATTTAAGTTAGGCCAATGCTAATGGCAACCACAAATATTGTGGTCGTCATCGCCACATCACCACATCAACTTCTCTTTCCAAGACTACACCCTCACTACAATGCTAAAAGTGACAAAGCAATGACGACCATCACTACACTGCAATGATTAATTGGTTTTTATTTAATTTGTTAAGTAGTTTAATTGGTAAAATTATCAAACCCCCACTCTTCAAACCCCGAGATTTTACTTGCTTTCATAAAAGACTAAAAAGAATCATCCTCACCTTACCTTTTCGTCATACATCTCTACTAGAATCTCTATTTTCCTAGAGAACGATCAACCCCTGGCTTACCCATACTACACTACAACGATTAGGTACACTGCCTAGTGGGTTGTAAAGCTTGCTCGTTGAAAGGGAAGTCTTTCGACCCCGAATCCACGATCGTGTGTTTTATGATAAACGAGATAACCTCTCGTTTTGAGTTTTAAACGTCAGTAACCGTCTGAAAATAACGCATTTTCTGTTAAAAGTATTATTAAAATAATAGTCTAAAAAATCTTGGGTTGTTATAAAAATAAATATGCTAGAATGGGTCAATTTTATTGGTTTATCAAAATAGACATTTGAGCTACACATCAAATATAGAGATTTGACATAAACTATCTTTTTAATGTTTTTTTTTTCTTGTTTTTTTCCTTTTAGCCTTCCCAATATAACAATCAAACGATAAATACATTAACTCACCCTAATCTCTCTTCTATCACCAAACCTTCCACACTACAACACGGAAGCTTAAAAACGGCGCCTCTCTACCATCAAATGTTGCCGCTACCATCGTAAATTTAGGGAGTCAAATAGACTTTAAAATCTCATCCATTAGGTTGGAATAAAAATGATCTAAGAGATGACATTCTTGAAACTGGGTCTTAGCGGGGTTATTAGTCTTGGGAGTTTGTGGGGATCAATGACACAATAATTGAAAGGACAAAATAAATAAACAACAAAAGACAAAAAAAATAAAGAAAAAAATACATGAAAAGACAAAAAATAAATATTAAACAAATACATGAAAAGAAAAAAAAGTGAAAAGACAAATCTACACTACAACAAATATAATTGTTTCAATCCTCATACTTCAAAATTGTGAATAATTTCAATCCCACACTTAAAAGTGTGAAGAATTATTTCAAAATCAAAATTTTCACATTTAAAGAATTATTTCAAAGTTAAAATCATTACACTTTAAAGTGTGAAGACTTATTTTTAAACCCTCACTTTAAAGTGTGTAAAAATACATAATAAGTGCAAGTATGTTACTGTTTTGTAGTAGTGCTACCCTCGTGTGTCAAGCATGTGACTGAAGATAAATAGTAACGTCGTTAGAAAACTCGACCAAATGCAGCAATTTTCAACGATTCACAAAAAGTGAAGCATTTATTCCGTGTTTTGTCCAATTTTAACAAAACGTTAGTTTGACCGTTAATTAAGAGGATACTTTCAAACTAACAAAATAAAATAACTAATACACCCAACCCTTCAACCTCTTTCCTTATTATCACTTATTCACTTTATGAGATAACCACCCCCATCTCCGGCAGCCACCACCCATCCACTACGACTACCAAACACCTATTGGAAGCTTTACAACATTGGGTAGGCTTATTTTAAGAGGTAAAGAAGCTATTAGGTATAGAGAAAGGTACATAGCTTATGGAATGTGTTTGGGTAAGATCATATTAGTGTTACATACATTGAGATGGTGATTAGAACTATGGACTAATTGGGATTTGCCAATTATATTAATTGGAGGTTACTAAGGTGAAACTTTAAACTTAGGGGGATTTGTTTAATCTTATTTTGGGCTTATGGTTTTACTTGGTTATTTATATCTCATAAGCTCATCTTTTCCCGCTTTTCTACTTTATGAGCTTATCTTCCATCTTTAAGTCATAATAAGCTCACAAGTCTGTACATAAGCCGGAAAATATGGGCGTATGAGATTTAAGCATAGAAATAAGCTTTAAGCCTAAAAATTAGCTTAAACTTACACCCCCTTACTTAGCCCTAGTTTTGGTTTCTCTATATGCTGATGTGTGGTATTGGTATTTGGATGATGGTTTTTCTTGAGTGAAAATAAGCTCACAAGCCTAAAAATAAGCTTAAACAAACATCCCCTTATAATTTGTTGTGATAGTCTAGCTGTGACAACTCGTAATTTCAGGTCATCTTACAAACTTTAAAAATTTACTATTCATCTCGGGAATTTACTATTCACCGATTACTATTCATCATTTTTGAAGTCGGTTTGAGACTTTGAGAGGTTATTTTAAAATTTTACTATTCGTGAAACACTATTCATTCCCGGAGAAAATCGTCTATTCATGATTATTATTCATCATTTTTCGTAAACTAGGTTTACGAGTATCAAATACTTGTAACCTTGAGGGTTAAGCCGCGTATTCATCGAACATCATTGAGAACACTTCATATAGACTAGAGTTAATCTACATATCATCGGTAACATCACTTTCATATTATTTCATGCATGAGTTTGCATATTTCATTAACGTATATTTATTTATTAAATAAACGCTATCGCACGATCACTTATTTTGGATAATTCATCCGACACGTCCAACAATTGTTTCAAATATATTTTTATACTCATTTTAAAACTATAAAAATTATATTATTAGTTTACCCGATGATTTGGATTTATTTTGTATATATATTGTTACATATATATATTCACGACTTGCCACTTAAATTTCTATACGATAATTATTTATTCACCCGATACTTGTGAGAATTGTAATTTTATAATTTTTATGACTTCAATATATTTTATTTTGTTCACTTCCTTTAGGCACCCTCGTGTTATGAACGTACCATCGACCTACACTTTTATTTAACGTCAAATAAATTTCAATGATATGCTCAAACTATTTTAAAATAGTTAGTGTCACCTAAACTTAAAAACTTTACGTTTTTATCTGGCATCTTCATATCAAAACTAATACGAAGTATATTGATAAGTTTTAATATTTTTATAAGTATTATATTTTTATGTTACCCGGTTTTAAGTTTCGTGACTTAAAGAATCTTTATTAGCAACAGGATCAAATTATACTCTAAACACTAAACTATTAATACAACTAACAATTAAACAAATTATAACCATGGCACTTCAAATATGGCCACGTGCCCCTCAAATTTACCTAAGTGTGCTAGTTTTGTGACTAAGGATTTTAACATATCTCATATTTTGCCACGTATTGATTTCGAGAGAATTAGTTGTCGTATATTAATGCATAGTCACTACTAGTAATGTATAATATATCAAATATTTAAGACACTTCAGTTTGGATAGCATAATAAACGAAAATTTGAGAGAGCATCGTTAGTTTATATGTAAAAAAAAGTGTTTTCCATGTACAAAGCTAGAAGCTATATATTAGTGCAAACAAGAAGCTAGGAAGACTTATGGCTCGAGGGGCTTTAAAGGTTCAAGACAAATCTGTATAAAGTTTTAGCTTCGATAACTTTAGGTCGTTAGTTGATGGTACGCGTTCGTTAGGGTTCTAGGTAAGTAACTTTGGTCATTTTCGTTCTCGAGCTCGTTAACTACTTTTGTTAAGGTGGGTTCATGGCCCCTATTTTCAATTCTTTTGTACTACTTTTGGGGGAGATACATGCTTAACTATTTACATATTACTGTGAGTTTCATAGCCTCTACTTTTATATGTTTTGAATTACTTTTGGGGGAGATACATGATAATCATGATTATTTGCAAACTATATGTTTATCTGAACTGAATGTTTAGTCATACGAAGTAACAGTATTGCCATACTTAGAGTTTCTATATCATAGACCATTGAGCTAACTGACTTGGTATGATTACGATCTAACGGACTTGGATAAAGCTGAGCTAACGGACTTGGTATAATGTTGAAGTAACGGACTTGGTACAATCATGAACTAACGGACTTGGAACTATTTGAAACTATACTATATTATGTGCTATATCAATTGACTATTGATACATTAAGTTATGTACTATTATGTGAATTCATTTGACAACATGTGCTTGAACATAAACTATAACATTTTGAGCAATGGGTTGTAAACACACAAGTTGCAAGTTTTGTATGGGCAAAACTTGGAACTGAGTGAATTTGCAATGCCTTTGCTGCATGAACGTTCTTTAAAGGTTTTTCATGACAACACAAACTCTATGAACTCACTCAACCTTTGTGTTGACTGTTTTAAGTATGTTTTTATCAGGTATAAAGGCATACACTTCATGGCATGCATGTGAACTTATCATAGAGTCGTGGCGACGACGCATCTCACATATATTTTATGCACTTAACTATCGTTTGATTGTAACAAATTCATTTTTTTGTACTTTGGAAATCTTTTGGGACCAATACTTTGTAAACTCTGATTATTTAATTCAATCCAACGATGTATTTTCCAAACGACTCTTTAGGTCGTTCAATAATTGTAATCTGTGATGCTATGACAGTCATCCCGGAGTATTCTATTCACGCAAAACAGGTAATTTGGGGTGTGACATATTGGCATCGAGCCTTGTTATAGAGAACTAGGTTGCATCATTGACCCTAGACTATAACTACATCATCATAGCATCTCATCATTTCATCATAAGTGCATATTCACTATACATGCGGTTTATACGTACATTTTTTGAGTTATTTACTTTCATTTCAAATCGATTTTCACATAGATGCCTTCAAATACCCATTTCATTATTCTTCCTTCATACTCCAATGTGGTGAATGCCTTGTCATCCCCTATCACAATTTTAACATCATTAACACATCACTAATAATGTCGAATGCGAGAAGAAGCCTTCAGAAGGGCGAAGTCACTACCATGTGTTTCACAACCAACATGTCGTGTTAGACGCTATTCACACATTAAGTCACTAAATTGTCTTACATTTGAAGCACTTACGACACCTCATAACCCATCGTCTAGAAACCGTTAATCATTCTTAAAAATAACCTCAAACTTATCACCTTCTATCTCATCTCTTTTAAACGGCATGGTTTAAATCTATGTAAACATTGAGAGTTATAACAACTAAACCGAACGTCACATTATCGTTCCTTAATTATACATAGTCTAGCTAACTATGTCTAATTCTAGAGGGATCATGTTACGTTGGGAGCAGTTATTTATAAATCTTAGTGCAAGCAAAATTTTCACATATTCCTAAAAGTCAAGGTGATACTCATGGGAGATTCTTCCAATATATTTTCTCGATCGCGATATTTATACACTCTTAATTCTAGATAGCCGTAACGACACATCTTCATGTCTTCTCTTCTCGATATTCATCACAAACCCTAAACCCGAGAGACTAACACGAACTGAATTCAGGGACTGAATTCCTTTTAGGGCGGACGAATGTGACAACTCGTAATTTCAGGTCATCTTACAAACTTTAAAAATTTACTATTCATCTCGGGAATTTACTATTCACCGATACTATTCATCGTTTTTGTAGTCGGTTTGAGACTTTGAGAGGTTATTTTAAAATTTTACTATTCGTGAAACACTATTCATTCCCGGAGAAAATCGTCTATTCATGATTATTATTCATCATTTTTCGTAAACTAGGTTTACGAGTATCAAATACTTGTAACCTTGAGGGTTAAGCCGCGTATTCATGGAACATCATTGAGAACACTTCATATAGACTAGAGTTAATCTACATATCATCGGTAACATCACTTTCATATTAGTTCATGCATGAGTTTGCATATTTCATTAACGTATATTTATTTATTAAATAAACGCTATCGCACGATCACTTATTTTGGATAATTCATCCGACACGTCCAACAATTGTTTCAAATATATTTTTATACTCATTTTAAAACTATAAAAATTATATTATTAGTTTACCCGATGATTTGGATTTATTTTGTATATATATTGTTATATATATATTCACGACGGTTTACGAAATTTCTATACGATAATTATTTATTCACCCGATACTTGTGAGAATTGCAATTTTATAATTTTTATGACTTCGATATATTTTATTTTGTTCACTTCCTTTAGGCACCCTCGTGTTATGAACGTACCATCGACCTACACTTTTATTTAACGTCAAATAAATTTCAATGATATGCTCAAACTATTTTAAAATAGTTAGTGTCACCTAAACTTAAACTTTACGTTTTTACGTTGGCATCTTCATATCAAAACTAATACGAAGTATATTGATAAGTTTTAATATTTTTATAAGTATTATATTTTTATGTTACCCGGTTTTAAGTTTCGTGACTTAAAGAATCTTTATTAGCAATTACCGGGATCAAATTATACTCTCTAAACACTAAACTATTAATACAACTAACAATTAAACAAATTATAACCATGGCACTTCAAATATGGCCACGTGCCCCTCAAATTTACCTAAGTGTGCTAGTTTTGTGACTAAGGATTTTAACATATCTCATATTTTGCCACGTATTGATTTCAGAGAATTAGTTGTCAGCATATTAATGCATAGTCACTACTAGTAATGTATAATATATCAAATATTTAAGACACTTCAGTTTGGATAGCATAATAAACGAAAATTTGAGAGAGCATCGTTAGTTTATATGTAAAAAAAAGTGTTTTCCATGTACAAAGCTAGAAGCTATATATTAGTGCAAACCAGAAGCTAGGAGGACTTATGGCTCGAGGGGCTTTAAAGGTTCAAGACAAATCTGTATAAAGTTTTAGCTTCGATAACTTTAGGTCGTTAGTTGATGGTACGCGTTCGTTAGGGTTCTAGGTCGTAACTTTGGTCATTTTCGTTCTCGAGCTCGTTAACTACTTTTGTTAAGGTGGGTTCATGGCCCCTATTTTCAATTCTTTTGTACTACTTTTGGGGGAGATACATGCTTAACTATTTACATATTACTGTGAGTTTCATAGCCTCTACTTTTATATGTTTTGAATTACTTTTGGGGGAGATACATGATAATCATGATTATTTGCAAACTATATGTTTATCTGAACTGAATGTTTAGTCATACTGGCAACAAAGATTGCCATACTTAGAGTTTCTATATCATAGACCATTGAGCTAACTGACTTGGTATGATTACGATCTAACGGACTTGGATAAAGCTGAGCTAACGGACTTGGTATAATGTTGAAGTAACGGACTTGGTACAATCATGAACTAACGGACTTGGAACTATTTGAAACTATACTATATTATGTGCTATATCAATTGACTATTGATACATTAAGTTATGTACTATTATGTGAATTCATTTGACAACATGTGCTTGAACATAAACTATAAATATTTTGGCAATGGGTTGTAAACACACAAGCTGCAAGTTTTGTATGGGCTGAAACTTTGAACTGAGTGAATTTGCAATGCCTTTTGTCTGCATGAACGTTCTTTAAAGGTTTTTTCATGACAACACAAACTCTATGAACTCACTCAACCTTTGTGTTGACTGTTTTAAGTATGTTTTTATCGTGTATAAAGGCATACACTTCATGGCATGCATGTGAACTTATCATAGAGTCGTGGCGACGACGCATCTCACATATATTTTATGCACTTAACTATCGTTTGATTGTAACAAATTCATTTTTTTGTACTTTGGAAATCTTTTGGGACCAATACTTTGTAAACTCTGATTATTTAATTCAATCCAACGATGTATTTTCCAAACGACTCTTTAGGTCGTTCAATATAATTGTAACTGTGATGCTATGACAGTCATCCCCCAGGTATTCTATTCCGCTGCAAAACAGGTAATTTGGGGGTGTGACATATTGGCATCAGAGCTTCGGTTATAGAGAACTAGGTTGCATCATTGACCCTAGACTATAACTACATCATCATAGCATCTCATCATTTCATCATAAGTGCATGGTCACTATACATGCGGTTATCATCGTACATTTTTGAGTTATTTACTTTCATTTCAAATCGATTTTCACATAGATGCCTTCAAATACCCATTTCATTATTCTTCCTTCATACTCCAATGTGGTGAATGCCTTGTCATCCCCTATCACAATTTTAACATCAGTAAACACATCACTAATAATGTCGAATGCCGAAGAAGCCTTCGGAAGGGCGAAGTCACTGGCCATGTGTTTCACAACCAACATGTCGTGTTAGACGCTATTCACACATTAAGTCACTAAATTGTCTTACATTTGAAGCACTTACGACACCTCATAACCCATCGTCTAGAAACCGTTAATCATTCTGAAAAATAACCTCAAACTTATCACCTTCTATCTCATCTCTTTTAAACTCAAGCATGGTTTAAATCTATGTAAACATTGAGAGTTATAACAACTAAACCGAACGTCACATTATCGTTCCTTAATTATACATAGTCTAGCTAACTATGTCTAATTCTAGAGGGATCTATGTTACGTTAGGAGCAAGATTATTTATAAATCTTAGTGCAAGCAAAATTTTCACATATTCCTAAAAGTCAAGGTGATACTCATGGGAGATTCTTCCAATATATTTTCTCGATCGCGATATTTATACACTCTTAATTCTAGATAGCCGTAACGACACATCTTCATGTCTTCTCTTCTCGATATTCATCACAAACCCTAAACCCGAGAGACTACACGAACAATTCGTGGACTGAATTCCTTTTGAATGTGACAACTCGTAATTCTCGGGTCATCTTACAAACTTTAAAATTTACTATTCATCTCTTTCGGAATTTACTATTCAACAGATACTATTCATCGTTTTTGTAGTCGGTTTGAGACTTTGAGAGGTTATTTTAAAATTTTACTATTCGTGAAACACTATTCATTCCCGGAGAAAATCGTCTATTCATGATTATTATTCATCATTTTCGTAAAACTAGGTTTACGAGTATCAAATACTTGTAACCATGAGGGTTAAGCCGCGTATTCATGGAACATCATTGAGAACACTTCATATAGACTAGAGTTAATCTACATATCATCAGTAACATCACTTTCATATTAGTTCATGCATGAGTTTGCATATTTCATTAACGTATATTTATTTATTAAATAAACGCATTATACGATCACTTTATTTTGGATAATTCATCCGACACGTCCAACAATTGTTTCAAATATATTTTTATACTCATTTTAAAGCTATAAAAATTATATTATTAGTTTAACCGATGATTTGGATTTATTTTGTATATATATTGTGATATATATATATTCACCGACGGTTTGCCTACTTAAATTTCTATACGATAATTATTTATTCACCCGATACTTGTGAGAATTGTAATTTTATAATTTTTATGACTTCGATATATTTTATTTTGTTCACTTCCTTTAGGCACCGTGTTATGAGCGTACCATCGACCTACACTTTTATTTAACGTCAAATAAATTTCAATGATATGCTCAAACTATTTTAAAATAGTTAGTGTCACCTAAACTTAAACTTTACGTTTTTACGTTGGCATCTTCATATCAAAACTAATCATTTACAGTATATTGATAAGTTTAATATTTTTATAAGTATTATATTTTTATGTTACCCGGTTTTAAGTTTCGTGACTTAAAGAATCTTTATTAGCAATTACCGGGATCAAATTATACTCTCTAAACACTAAACTATTAATACAACTAACAATTAAACAAATTATAACCATGGCACTTCAAATATGGCCACGTGCCCCTCAAATTTACCTAAGTGTGCTAGTTTTGTGACTAAGGATTTTAACATATCTCATATTTTGCCACGTATTGATTTGGAGAATTAGTTGTCGGCATATTAATGCATAGTCACTACTAGTAATGTATAATATATCAAATATTTAAGACACTTCAGTTTGGATAGCATAATAAACGAAAATTTGAGAGAGCATCGTTAGTTTATATGTAAAAAAAAGTGTTTTCCATGTACAAAGCTAGAAGCTATATATTAGTGCAAACCAGAAGCTAGGAGGACTTATGGCTCGAGGGGCTTTAAAGGTTCAAGACAAATCTGTATAAAGTTTTAGCTTCGATAACTTTAGGTCGTTAGTTGATGGTACGCGTTCGTTAGGGTTCTAGGTCGTAACTTTGGTCATTTTCGTTCTCAGCTCGTTAAACTTTTGTTAAGGTGGGTTCATGGCCCTATTTTCAATTCTTTTGTACTACTTTTGGGGAGATACATGCTAACTATTTACATTCTTGTGAGTTTCATAGCCTCTACTTTTATATGTTTTGAATTACTTTTGGGGGAGATACATGATAATCATGATTATTTGCAAACTATATGTTTATCTCGCTGAATGTTTAGTCATACGAAGTAACAGTATTGCCATACTTAGAGTTTCTATATCATAGACCATTGAGCTAACTGACTTGGTATGATTACGATCTAACGGACTTGGATAAAGCTGAGCTAACGGACTTGGTATAATGTTGAAGTAACGGACTTGGTACAATCATGAACTAACGGACTTGGAACTATTTGAAACTATACTATATTATGTGCTATATCAATTGACTATTGATACATTAAGTTATGTACTATTATGTGAATTCATTTGACAACATGTGCTTGAACATAAACTATAACATTTTGAGCAATGGGTTGTAAACACACAAGTTGCAAGTTTTGTATGGGCGAAACTTGGAACTGAGTGAATTTGCAATGCCTTTGCTGCATGAACGTTCTTTAAAGGTTTTTCATGACAACACAAACTCTATGAACTCACTCAACCTTTGTGTTGACTGTTTTAAGCATGTTTTATCAGGTATAAAGGCATACACTTCATGGCATGCATGTGAACTTATCATAGAGTCGTGGCGACGACGCATCTCACATATATTTTATGCACTTAACTATCGTTTGATTGTAACAAATTCATTTTTTTGTACTTTGGAAATCTTTTGGGACCAATACTTTGTAAACTCTGATTATTTAATTCAATCCAACGATGTATTTTCCAAACGACTCTTTAGGTCGTTCAATATAATTGTGATGCTATGTGATCATCCCAGGTATTCTATTCACGCTTAAAACAGGTAATTTGGGGTGTGACATATTGGCATCAGAGCTTCGGTTATAGAGAACTAGGTTGCATCATTGACCCCAGACTATAACTACATCATCATAGCATCTCATCATTTCATCATAAGTGCATATTCAGTATACATGCGGTTTATCACATACATTTTTGAGTTATTTACTTTCATTTCAAATCGATTTTCACATAGATGCCTTCAAATACCCATTTCATTATTCTTCCTTCATACTCCAATGTGGTGAATGCCTTGTCATCCCCTATCACAATTTTAACATCAGTAAACACATCACTAATAATGTCGAATGCCGAGAAGAAGCCGGGGAAGGGCGAAGTCACTCTATCATGTGTTTCACAACCAACATGTCGTGTTAGACGCTATTCACACATTAAGTCACTAAATTGTCTTACATTTGAAGCACTTACGACACCTCATAACCCATCGTCTAGAAACCGTTAATCATTCTGAAAAATAACCTCAAACTTATCACCTTCTATCTCATCTCTTTTAAACGGCATGGTTTAAATCTATGTAAACATTGAGAGTTATAACAACTAAACCGAACGTCACATTATCGTTCCTTAATTATACATAGTCTAGCTAACTATGTCTAATTCTAGAGGGATCATGTTACGTTGGAGCAGTTATTTATAAATCTTAGTGCAAGCAAAATTTTCACATATTCCTAAAAGTCAAGGTGATACTCATGGGAGATTCTTCCAATATATTTTCTCGATCGCGATATTTATACACTCTTAATTCTAGATAGCCGTAACGACACATCTTCATGTCTTCTCTTCTCGATATTCATCACAAACCCTAAACCCGAGAGACTAACACGAACTGAATTCAGGGACTGAATTCCTTTTAGGGCGGACGAATGTGACAACTCGTAATTTCAGGTCATCTTACAAACTTTAAAAATTTACTATTCATCTCGGGAATTTACTATTCACCGATACTATTCATCGTTTTTGTAGTCGGTTTGAGACTTTGAGAGGTTATTTTAAAATTTTATTATTCGTGAAACACTATTCATTCCCGGAGAAAATCGTCTATTCATAATTATTATTCATCATTTTTCGTAAACTAGGTTTACGAGTATCAAATACTTGTAACCTTGAGGGTTAAGCCGCGTATTCATGGAACATCATTGAGAACACTTCATATAGACTAGAGTTAATCTACATATCATCGGTAACATCACTTTCATATTAGTTCATGCATGAGTTTGCATATTTCATTAACGTATATTTATATATTAAATAAACGCTATATGCGATCACTTATTTTGGATAATTCATCCGAACCGTCCAACAATTGTTTCAAATATATTTTTATACTCATTTTAAAACTTTAAAAATTATATTATTAGTTTACCCGATGATTTGGATTTATTTTGTATATATATTGTTATATATATATTCACGACGGTTTACGAAATTTCTATACGATAATTATTTATTCACCCGATACTTGTGAGAATTGTAATTTTATAATTTTTATGACTTCGATATATTTTATTTTGTTCACTTCCTTTAGGCACCCTCGTGTTATGAACGTACCATCGACCTACACTTTTATTTAACGTCAAATAAATTTCAATGATATGCTCAAACTATTTTAAAATAGTTAGTGTCACCTAAACTTAAACTTTACGTTTTTACGTTGGCATCTTCATATCAAAACTAATACGAAGTATATTGATAAGTTTTAATATTTTTATAAGTATTATATTTTTATGTTACCCGGTTTTAAGGTTCGTGACTTAAAGAATCTTTATTAGCAATTACCGGGATCAAATTATACTCTCTAAACACTAAACTATTAATACAACTAACAATTAAACAAATTATAACCATGGCACTTCAAATATGGCCACGTGCCCCTCAAATTCACCTAAGTGTGCTAGTTTTGTGACTAAGGATTTTAACATATCTCATATTTTGCCATGTATTGATTTCAGAGAATTAGTTGTCGACATATTAATGCATAGTCACTACTAGTAATGTATAATATATCAAATATTTAAGACACTTCAGTTTGGATAGCATAATAAACGAAAATTTGAGAGAGAATCGTTAGTTTATATGTAAAAAAAAGTGTTTTCCATGTACAAAGCTAGAAGCTATATATTAGTGCAAACCAGAAGCTAGGAGGACTTATGGCTCGAGGGGCTTTAAAGGTTCAAGACAAATCTTTATAAAGTTTTAGCTTCGATAACTTTAGGTCGTTAGTTGACGGTACGCGTTCGTTGGGGTTCTAGGTCGTAACTTTGGTCATTTTCGTTCTCGAGCTCGTTAACTACTTTTGTTAAGGTGAGTTCATGGCCCCTATTTTCAATTTTTTTGTACTACTTTTGGGGGAGATACATGCTCAACTACTTTCATGATAATCATGATTATTTTCAAACTATATGTTTATCTGAACTGAATGTTTAGACATACGAAGTAACAGTATTGCCATACTTAGAGTTTCTATATCATAGACCATTGAGCTAACTGACTTGGTATGATTACGATCTAACGGACTTGGATAAAGCTGCTAACGGACTTGGTATAATGTTGAAGTAACGGACTTGGTACAATCATGAACTAATGGACTTGGAACTATTTGAAACTATACTATATTATGTGCTATATCAATTGACTATTGATACATTAAGTTATGTACTATTATGTGAATTCATTTGACAAAATGTGCTTGAACATAAACTATAACATTTTGAGCAATGGGTTGTAAACACACAAGTTGCAAGTTTTGTATGGGCTGAAACTTGGGCTGAATTTGCAATGCCTTTCTGCATGAACGTTCTTTAAAGGTTTTTCATGACAACACAAACTCTATGAACTCACTCAACCTTTGTGTTGGACTTTTTAAGCATGTTTTATCTCAGGTATAAAGGCATACACTTCATGGCATCCATGTGGACTTATCATAGAGTCGGTGGCGGCGGCAGTCTCACATATATTTTATGCACTTAACTATCGTTTGATTGCAACAAATTCATTTTTTGTACTTTGGAAATCTTTTGGGACCAATACTTTGTAAACTCTGATTATTTAATTCAATCCAACGATGTATTTTCCAAACGACTCTTTATGTCGTTCAATATAATTGTAACTGTGATGCTATGACAGTCATCCCCCAGGTATTCTATTCCGCTGCAAAACAGGTAATTTGGGTTGCATCATTGACCCTAGACTATAACTACATCATCATAGCATCTCATCATTTCATCATAAGTGCATATTCACTATACATGCGGTTTATACGTACATTTTTTGAGTTATTTACTTTCATTTCAAATCGATTTTTACATAGATGCCTTCAAATACCCATTCCATTATTCTTCCTTCATACTCCAATGTGGTGAATGCCTTGTCATCCCCTATCACAATTTTAACATCAGTAAACACATCACTAATAATGTCGAATGCCGAGACGAAGCCTTCAGGAAGGGCGAAGTCACTCTCACTCATGTAAAATTTGCTGTCGAATTAGGTGCGTAGAATTGCATGTTCTTTTTTATCATTGATTTGTGAGTACATTTGTTGTCGAAGGATATAGCATATACAATTTGTACGTGGTTGGGTACTTCGCTAAATTTGTGTGGTTGTTTTTTTATTTACTTGGATAGCTTATTTATTTTATTTTTATTATTTTTCTTCTTTACAAAGGTAAGGATTAATTCATATTTGTTTTATTCCGTCTTTTAAGTTATAATACACTTGTATTTAGTTGATATATGCATTTTTGTTTTACGTGAAAACTCCAAAAAATGGTATGTTGCGTGTTTATAAGATATATTAAGGGCATGTTTCGATCATCTCGTCATGGGCATCAAAAACCTCATGACCGGCATTGACTTGGGATATAGAATACTACACTTATATTGCATATATCGTAGACAAGTAACTAACAATTATTGTTAAGTAGGCCGCTTTGTTCGTACTTTTAAGTAAACAGATCGTATAACATCGTCAAATAACACTCAAAATTCTAAACATTTTATGAAGTAGAAATAATATATTTAATGAAAAATATGGAAAATTTTCATACATTGTAAGAAAGTATAAATGACAGATGCTTAGATTGCTTATTTTTATTATGTATATTCTAAAAGAATAAGAGATAAACAATACTTTACTTTTTCAATATGTATATGCAAAGAGTAAGAGCATATTTTTACAAAGTATAACTTATACTTAAATTTAATCATCATATCATGTATCCAATGATATAATGATTAAGTGGTTAACACCTTTGTTTCTGGAAACAAAGGTCAAGAGTTCGATCCTTGCTCTTCAGGCCGTAGGTTCTTTTATACCTCTCGTAGAACCAAAAGAAACATATCTACCTTTGGTAGGGGTAGGGATATCTACATCTCAACCTCCCATACACCGTGGAAGACAGTACTGGGACTCATAATATCTCAACCTCCCCCATGCACCGTGAAAAACCGTATTAGGATCCATAACCCGTGAAAAATGATATTGGGAGTTACTTTACTTTTATATCATTTACTCAATATTTTACTAAAAAAAATCAATCATGTTCACTTTTGGGATGAAGAATGATGATGGACTGAGTCAACTAATTGTTGTGGCCCATTATATAATCTGATAAGAAATATCTAAGGTTTTTCCTATGTTACATAGTTACGGTAGTCGGCTTTCATTTGTTGATCAAATGACACTTGTAGTACTATATTCTAAACACCAACATGACACAAAACAATTTACTATACTACATGTGTATTATATCACATGTGGGATTATCACACATATCATATAATAACAACACTGCCAAAGCCAACACTTGATCCGATTTGCACCAACATAATGAAAATACACAACAAAACATGATACATTATACTTGAAGAGCACTAATCCCATACATACTGAAGTTTGGCTTGTATATTACCATAAATGAGTAATGTATTTTTCTAACATCCATAAATGAGTAATGTAATTAAATGTTTTTACACTAAGATGGCAAGATTTCTCGTTCATTATGGTTTGCTCATACCAAAATAAGAATAAGCCGTAAAAAGTAAACTATTAAACTCAAACCGAAATCAATTAAGCTCAGTATCACAAAAATAAGCTTAAGTAAATACCTCGTACATGCAAGACATTTCAACAACTCATGGACTACAAAAATCCTAAATTTGTGTTTTTCATTAAAACAAAAGGAGAAAAAAACAAAAAAAACAAAAAAAAACAAAAAACATTTCAACTGATGAAGAACCCAAATAAATACCCCAATTATTTAAACTAGACATGTCATATTTTTTATTGGGTTGAAGCCATCAAGTGAAATTTTGAAAATTTTAAGACCGGTCATAATGAAGGCTTCCACCACCCATGGTGAGCCTCTATCATGCGCCATCCGTCACTAAGCCTGCCATCCACTGCGCACCAAGGTGCCTTTTGGAGTTGGTTCGATGGGGCATGCCACCTAACGTGGTGCACTACCCTTTTTTTTATGAGTGTGTAGGGTATGTTGTGAGAGATGTTATATAAAGTGAGATATTTTTGTGTGTTTTGTTAAGTGGTCATCACAACAACTGTTAGATGTTGGGTTAAATGATGTGCTCAAAAACTGATGTGACGCTAAGGTGAAGGTGGTAAGAAGGAGATCATTACACCCGGTCTATGCCTAAGATTTCGATTAGTCCAATGCTAATGGCAACCACAAATATTGTGGTCACCTCGACATCATCTTTCTTTCCAAGACTACACCCGCACTACAACTTACTTGCTAACAATGACCGCAATGACGACCGTAACTATTTTTTTAATTAAAATTTCATTAATAATTAAATAGTTTAATTGGTTTTTATTTAATTTGTTAAGTAGATTAATTGGTAAAATTACCAAACCTCCACTCTTCAAACCTCGAGATTTTACTTGCTTTCATAAAATACAAAAAAGAATCATACTCACCTTACCTTTTCGTCATGCATCTCTGCTAGCATCTCTATTCCCCTATAAAACGATCAACCCTCTGGGCTTACCCATACTACTTGCAACAATTAGGTACACCGCCTAGTGGGTTGTAAAGCTTGCTGTGAAAAGGAAGTCTTTCGACCGAACCACGCATCAAGTGTCGTTTTGGGATAAGCGAGATAACCTCGTTTTGAGTTTTAAACATCCGTAGTTTGATTATTTTTTACGGTAAAAATATTATTAAAATAATAATCTAAAAATCTCAGGTTGTTATAAAATGAATATGCTAGAAATGGGTCAAATTTATTGGTTTACCAAAATAGACATTTGAGCTCCACATCAAATATAGAGATTTGATATAAACTATCATTTTAATGGTTTTTTTCCTTTTAACCTTCCAAATATAACAATCAAACAATAAATACATTCACTCACCCTCATCTCTCTTCTACACCAAACCACACTACAACACGGAAGCTTAAAGACGACGCCTCCACCAGCAAATGCTGCCGCTACCATCGTAAATTTAGGAAGTCAATTAGGATTCAAATCTCATCCATTGGGTTGGAATAAAAGTGATCAAAAAGCTTACATTCTTGAAAGTGCTCTTGGCGAGGTTACGAGTATTGGCAATTGTGGGGATCAATGACACAATAATTGAAAGGACAAAATAAATAAATAATAAAAGACAAAAAAATAAAGAATAAAAAATACATGAAAAAGACAAAAAAATATCTTTAACAAATATATGAAAAGACAAATATACACTACAATAAATATCGTTGTTTAAAATCTTCACACTTAAAAGTTGTGAATAATTTCAATCCCACTCTTAAAAGTGTGAAGAATTATTTCAAAATCAAAATCTTCATATTTAAAGAATTATTTCAAAGTCAAAATCATTACACTTAAAAGTGTGAAGAATTATTTTAAAACCATCACTCTTAAAAGTGTGAAAAATATTCATAAATCTTCCCACCTAAAAGTGTGAAAATATTTGGTACACCTAGCTGGTTCACCCGCATACTAGTGTGAATTTGTTGGTTTTTTGGGTCCTTGGATCAAGAATTATTCTAAGTGTTGGAACTCCGGACAGTGTTGATGAAACCACGGACAGAGGAATGGATCCACTGCTGAAGAGAAACCGCGGCTAGTAGTACTGTGTAACCACGGATAATGTATTGTAACCACTGCTAGTCTGGTAAAGTCGGTTTAGTATTCTGTATTAGATAAATATGGAAAAGAAATTTATCTTGTGTGTTACGTATTGTATTATGTAAAGGACTTCTTAGTCTATAAAAGGAGGTCATAGGTTAGATTAGATATACGTATGTTTTATATCTAAGGTCGATACACTTCAAGGTTTTAAAACCCTAATACCGATTAGAGTATTCGTATTAATAATAATATTGAGGTGTTGAATGTTTATTGTTCTTCTTCTTAAGATTAAGTATTAAATTCCGCGTGATACTTAATAAGTCTTTGTTTAAAGTCAGTTTCTATATTAGATCGTTTGCTCAACTGGGATCGACAAGTGGTATCAGAGCTTGTGATCTAGAACGTAATCAAGAAGAAGCTTTGTTCGTTGTTTAAGTAAGTTAGGATGTCGTGAAACACACATGGTTCTTGCTTCAATGTGCCCATGCTCAAGCATGGAGAGTACCAAATCTGGAGAATGCGAATAAGGCAATATATTCGTATGATTGTTTATGCTCTCTGGGATGTTGTGTAAAAAGGTGATACTCTTCCTAAGAAGGGTGAGGATGGCAAAGATATATCCATTGTTAGTGAGATCGAAAAGGCTAAAAGAAAGATGGAGATTAAAGCTCATAGTATTCTCTCTAAGGGAATACCTAATGAATATGCTTTGGACTTTTAACAATATGAGTTTGCTAAGGAACTTATGGATGCTATTGAAACAAGATTTGCTGGTAATGAAGCTACCAAGAAATCAAGGAAAAATATGCTCAAGCATTAGCTTGAAAACTTCAACAGTGGAGAAAAACTTGATGGCACCTATAACATACTTCAAAAGCTCATCACCATTGAAGTCAGGTACAAAGTTGCTCAAGAAGATATTAATCTAAAGTTCATCAGTTTATCACACTAGGCTATGTATATGTTGTGTGAGGAACAAGGATGACTTTGAAAAGATGACTCTAGACAATCTCTACAACAACTTAAAGGTATATAGACGAGAACAACATTCTGGTGCATCTTCAACTAGCCAAAACATTGCTTTTGTTTCCACTAATCACAAGAGTTTACAAGATGTATCCTGCGCTGCCTATGGTATAACTACGGCTATGCAAACAATACCCTTGTTAGTGATAATGTCGATGATGGTGCAATTTGTGCTTTTACGTGATTTAACTACCATGTTCTTGTTTTGAATCAAGATCTAGATCAAATTGATCCTAATGATCTTGAAGAGATTAATCTTCAATGGAAAATGGCAATGTTGACTCTTCAAGCAAGAAAGTTTTTGAGGAGGACTGGAAGACAGGTCAAGTATAATGGACAAAGGAGAGCTGGATTTGATAAAAGCAAGATAGAGTGCTTTAACTGCAAAAAGAAGGGGCACTTTGCTCGGGAGTGTAGAGCACATAAGAGGGTAGAAGGCATTAAGAAGACTGCTGATGAGTCTGCTCCTTCTTCTGCATTGGTGGCACAAGATGGTATTGGTGATTATGGTACTGTGTGAGATGAAGAAGGACCCAATGCAGCTTTTCTTGCTAGTGAAGCTTCAAAGAGCATAACTTTGTTTGTTATGGCTATGCTTCATTCTTTTCGAGGTATCTAATGATTCTAAAACTTCTACTTGTTCTTTTAAATCATGTCAAGATAACTTAGAATCTCAAAAGCTATCACTGAGAGTTTAAGGAAAGAAGTAGAAAGACTGTCTCTAGATAACTTAGGTTATAGAGTTGGCCTAGAAAGTGTTGAAGAAAAGCTAAATTACCATATTGAATGTGAGTTTGAGTATGTTGATAAAATTAATATAATTGGTGGTGAAATTGATCTTAAGGATAGAGAGATTAAGATGCTTAAAGAGAAACTAGAAAAGCGAAAGTGTAAAGGTAGAAGCCCTAAAAGAAAAAGAAAAAACATGTTGTTAGGGTTGCTAAAACACAGTATGCTTCTGATCTAATAAACAAGCCAATAGGTCAAAAATTGTTCAAGGATGGTACTGGTCTTGGTTACAATGATATGCCTCCACCACCTCTTATGAAACATGCTCCACCTATGAAAGAACTGTCATTTAGCAGTGAATATAGTTTCAATAAACCTAGGTAGACTAGTAATGCATCACCTAAGATAGGTTCTGATAAGTCATCTGATGCTCCCATCATTGAAGATTGGGAATCAGATTCTGAGGAAGATAGATCTGAATCAACACAGCCTGGGAGAATAGAACCAATTAAGAAAGTTGATTCTAAGCAAGCCAACCTTGTACCTAGATTTGGAGGTCAAATTGCTAAGAAAGTAGTAGAGTACAAGGAAGTACCTAGGGAACAGATGAAAAGATACATACCTAGGGGAAACCAGAGAAACTTCAATGGACTAATTTCAAATAGGTTAGGAAATGAGTTTCAGTGTGTTAAAAAGGCTTGTTTTGCATGTGGTAGTTTTGAGCACTTATAGAAGCTGTTATAAAACAGACCACAAGTTTGGAATCAATGGAGGAGGGTAAATCACCAAAACTTTTCAAAGAAAACAATCCCTCATCCTAACATAAACATGATTCCTAGAGCGCGTGTTAATGAGGAATGGGAATACAAAATCAATTGTCACTGCTGCTCCTAAATGGGTTCCAACCACTGCTAAGCAAAGTGTAAACACGGCTAAGCAAAATCAAACCACTGCTAAGCTAAATATCACCGCTGATACCAAAGAAGTTTTAAAAATTCCAAAGGTGATAACTGACATAGTCGTTGGAAATCATTTTTATGCTGTTAAGGCCTTAGCTAGTTGTCAATGGAAGCCTAAGACCAAGGTTTTACATCATGTCAACTGTGCATCAATGGACCTAAACAAATTTGATTATGTTGATGCACAGGGCAGACCCAAGTCAGTATTGGCTTGGGTCTACAAAAGGAACTAATCTGTTTAATTTCATGTGCAGGGCAATCTACAAGATGAGCTAAAAGATAAAGGAGTTTTTGATAGTGGTTGCTCTAGGCACATGACTTGAGATGGGAACAACTGGAAGATTTTGAAGCTTTTGATGGAGGATATGTGGCATTTGGCAATGATCCAAAGGTAGGAAAGATACTTGGCGAGCACAATCAGAACAGGAAATTTAGACTTTGAAAAATCTATCCAGTGCGACTGAAGTATAATTTATTCAGTGTTTCTCAAATGTGTGATAAGAAAAACTGGGTACTTTTTGGTAAAACTGAGTGTGTGGTGTTGTCACCTGAATTTATGATGCCTGGTGAGAATTATATATAGCTTAGGGTACCTAGGAAGGAAAACATATATTGTTTTGATCTTAAAGATGTAATTCCTAATAGGTCCTTAGCCTGTTTGTTTGCTAAAGCATCTGTAGATGAGTCTAAGTTATGGCATAGAAGGCTAGGTCACCTCAATTACAAAACAACCAATAAACTGGGAAAAGGCAACTTAGTGAGAGGGTTACCTTCTAAGGTTTTTGAGTGCAAGGAACTATGTGTGGCTTGTCAAAAAGGAAAACAACATAGAGCTTCTTGTAAGACCAAAATTGTAAACACCATTACACACCACTGTTTATGCTTCATATGGACTTATTTGGACCTACCTTTGTTAAAAGTTTGAACCATAAGCAGTATTGTCTAGTTGTCACTGATGATTATAGTAGATTTTCTTGGGTATACTTTTTTGCTGCTAAGAGTGAGACTAGTGAGATCCTCAAGAGTTTCATTACTAAGATAGAAAATCTAGTAAATCATAAGGTCAAAGTAATCAGATGTGATAATGGAGCTAAGTTTAAGAATGATGTGATGAATCAGTTCTATGTAGTTAAGGGTATAGAAAGACAGTTTAGTGTTGCTAGAACACAACAACAAAATGGTGTAGTGAAAAGGAAAAATAGGACACTAATTGAATTTTGTTAGGACAATGTTGTCGAGTCTAAGTTACCTACTATCTTTTAGGCTGAAGCTTGCATAGGCAGCTGCATGTTATGTGCAAAATAGAAGTAAGGTAGTGAAGCCTCATAGCAAGACCCCTATGAGTCTGTTACATGATAGGAAGCCAATGATTGCATTCCTAAAACCTTTTGGGTGTCCTGTTACTATCTTGAATACCATAGACTACCTAGGCAAGTTTCAAGAAAAAGCTGATGATAGATACTTTTTAGGCTACTCTTCTAATAGTAAAGCCTTTAGAGTATACAATAGGAGGACTAAAATTGTTAAAGAGAACCTACATGTTCAATTTAGTGAAAAGACTCCTAGTGATGAAAACAAAGGACGGCTGGTGGTACATTTAACATTGATATGCTAACCAAATCTATGAACTATGAGCCTATCATTGCAGGAACTTCCACTAATGTTAATGCAGGTACACAAAAGGATTACGATCTTGAAACAATTTCTAAGGAAGGCGATTCTCCACAGGAGTTCTATTTGTTTGAAAAGTGGAAAGCTAGTTCTGTCTCCCCCATCATTGATAAGCAAGGTCCCACTGATGATGATGTCTTGAATACTGGAGGAAATGTTGATCCTCATCAAGTTAAGGATGAGTTGTTGAAAGATAACTCAGTGTCGGTAGAAGAAATTGAAAAGAAGAAAAGGCACTCAAAAAGTACTGCTATGCCAAATGAAAGCACGGATAGAAATAATGAAAGCCCTGCTAAGCCAACTTCTACCACTGCCAGTACAAGTGAAACCACGGTTGTGAATACTGATGACAGTTACTTTCTTTGGACCAACTGCAAAGCCATTATTTGGTGAAGAAGAGTATCCACATGATCCTAATATGCCTGCTTTGATAGAAATTGATACTCCTACTAATGACGAAGACATGGATGATTTCTTCAATGCTGATTTTACTAATTTGGAACATGTCATTCATGAAAGTCCTGTTACCTCTACAAGGATACATAGATCCATCCCAAGGAACAAATACTTGGAAATTTGAACACCCCTGTTCAAACAAGAAGCAAGGTTCAGAACACAAAAACCTTCCCTGAGCAAGGTTTCTTTGCAAGATCTCTTCACAAAAGAAATAGCCATAAAGATCTGCAAAATTGCTTGTTTGCATGTTTTCTGTCTCAAAAGGAGCCCAAGAGAGTGGAAGAAGCTTTATCAGAAGAATGATGGGTAGAATCAAAGCAAGAGGAGCTTCTTCAGTTCAAACTTCAAGAGGTTTGGACATTGGTTGATCTTCCTAATGGTAAAAGGGCAATTGGGACAAAATGGGTATTCAGAAACAAGAGGGATGAAAGAGGTATTGTTGTAAGAAACAAGTCAAGGTTGGTTGCTCAAGGATACACACAAACTGAAGGCTTGGACTATGATGAAGTGTTTGCTCTAGTTGCAAGAATTGAGGCAATAAGGTTATTTTTAGCATATGCTTCATTTAAGAATTTTGTGGTGTATCAGATGGATGTTAAAAGTGCTTTTCTGTATGGCATTATTGATGAGGAGGTTTATGTTTGCCAACCTCCTGGTTTTGAAGATCCTGATCATCCTGACAAGGTCTACAGGGTGAAGAAGGCTATGTATGGGTTGCATCAAGCTCCTAGGGCATGGTATGAGTGCCTGTCTACTTATTTAATGGACAATGACTTCAAAAGAAGGTTGATTGATAAGACTTTGTTCATTAGGAAGCACAAGGATGATATTTTACTGGTTCAGGTTTATGTAGATGATATCATCTTTGGCTCAACTAATAAAGAGCTATGCAAGGATTTTGAGAAGCTTATGCATGATAAGTTTCAGATGAGTTCTATGGGAGAACTCAATTTCTTTTTGAGGCCGCAGGTTCAACAAAGGACTGATTGTATTTTCATTAGTCAAGACAAGTATGTAGCAGATGTTTTGAAGAAGTTTAGGTTTCAGGATGTGAAGAGTGCTAGTACACCTCTGGAGACTCAGAAACCACTGCTACCAGATGATGGAAGTTCCAAAGTTGATTAGAAGTTGTACAGGTCCATGATTGGATATTTGATGTGTCTCACTGCATCTAGGCCAGATATAACGTTCTCAGTATGTGTGTGTGCAAGATTTCAAGTCACACCCAATTCAACACACATGAATGCTGTTAAGAGAATATTTAGATATCTAAAAGGTCATCCTAAATTGGACCTTTGGTATTCTAAGGATTCTGTTTTTGATTTGGTGGCCTATACAGATAGTGATTATGCTGGTGGAAGTTTGGATAGGAAATCTACAACTGGAGGATGTCAGTTTTTGGGAAGTAGACTAATTTTATGGCAGTGTAAAAAGCAAACTATTGTGGCAAATTCTACAACTGAAGCTGAATATGTGGCTGCTGCTAGTTGTTGTGGTCAAGTTCTTTGGATTCAGAATTAATTGCTGGATTTTGGGTACAACTTTATGCATACTAAGATTTACATTGATAATAACAGTACAATATGCATTATTAAAAATCGGTTTTACATTCTAGAACTAAACATATTGAGATAAGGCATCATTTTATTAGAGATTGTAATGAAAAAAGGTTGATTCAAATGGTAAAAATCCATATTGATTTCAATGTTGCTGATCTTCTCACTAAGGCTTTTGCTGTTGGGAGGTTTCAGTACCTTGTTGTTAGTATTGGAACGATTAATCTCTAAATCTCACCTTGTTTTGTAAATGTTTGTATAAGTATTGGAATGTTATTATGCGATCTTAGTATTGCTATTCTTGTTTCTAACCACTGATAGTTATGATCAAACCACTGCTTGTTGCTTTTTGCTCCCACTAACCATTTTGCAGACAAAAGCTAACTCTTGATAACGAAGTCTTTGAAGTTCAATTGTTCATTCATTCAAGAAGCAGTTCTGACTTCACGACTTATAATTAACTTCAAGTACAAATAAAAGATCAGTTCTATACAAGATTTCCTACACCTACACTAGCCCATATCATCTATTCCAAAAGCTAGTACTAAGCATGACCAGTACGACGAAGAAGCTGAAAAGGATGGATTGATGAAGACGAAGATGATGAAGATGAATACAGCAGATGGGTTTGAAATATGAGAAGTCTTCTGTTGACCCATCTACTCGTTCCACCATAAAGCATCACTCCATATTCCTTTCACCCTTTCCCTTACCGATATGTGATGAAGCACCAAAACTTGGTGCGGATGAAGTAAGCACCACCTCTCTGTTCTTTGGAAGTGGTGGATTTTTGGCACGTGGCCTTGGTTGGGGTTGAGATAGTGAAGGTTGTGATTTCTTTGCTTCCTCATTCACCAACCTATTCAAGGTTGGCTCTAGGTGCTCAGTGGAATCATCTGATCCTCTTGATGACTCACTAGGATCAACCACACTATCATCTTCAGATGATGGAAGAAAAGGGGATTTTCTAGGTCGTGGTTCTTGTGGAGGAAGGTACAGACGCCATGTGTTGGAATCATCACTTGATGACGATGATGATGAGGAGGAGGAAGAGGATGTTAGATCAATGACTTCTGGTTGATTCCACATGCTGATTATTGTTGATTGTGGATTCTTGAGGAATTAGGGTTTTGAATTGATTGATATGAGTGTTATTTGGGCGTTAGGTTTATTTTATAGGCAAGCACATGGTATTAGTGAATAAATGAGAGGAAGGTTAAGGTGGTTAAGGGGTTAATGAGGTTATTGGATTTTGGAATATATTAATCTCGGAAGTTGACTATATTGACTTAGACATTAGCTCTTTGGCTAACCACTGATAAGTCTATGGAACCACTTCTACCTTTTTCTAACCACTGCTAACATTAACTCTCTTCTCTGTGTTTGGTTTATGTTGGTGATGTGCAGGTATGAAGGTTTGTGTACATTGGAGCTTGCAATGTTGATAGCTACTAATGTTAAAAAAAAAAAAAAAAAAAAAGGTTGTGTAATCCTTCATATTTGTGTGTGATATCACTAATTTTGACACAGATTTGCTTGCTATATCTAATGGTCAACTGGTTGGAGTGCATATCTGTATCCACCGCTAGTGTTTTCAAACCATGGACAGAGGCTGTAAAACCACTGCTAGCATGTTGCTGTTTTTTGGATACTTCAGGGGCTGTTTGGTACATTTGCTAACTATACATTATTTCTCCCCAAATCACGGACATATCATTTAATTGCCCTTTAAACCACTTCAACTTGGCACTCTCCATAAACCCTAATCACTTTCCTTTGCTTAATTCACAAATCCCACAACACTTACATCATCAATCACAATGGCGAACCAGTACTCCCAAACCCATAACCTTGTTGCTAACCTGGTCAAAAACAATAGATCTGAAGGTTTTCATCAAATGATTGATTTCCTTATTCACAGTCCTATTCACTTTGCCTTAACTGTCACACCAACTATCCGTAAAGCCTACATACATCAGTTATGGGGGAATGCTAAGCTTGAGGAGGTTGATGGAGTAGAGGTGATCATAAGAAGGGTTTTGAAGTTTTGGTTGATGATGCTGATGAGAATGAAATTTTGGTTTAGAGATCATGAGAAGGGTTTTGAAGTTTGATGATGCTGATGGTGTTGTTAATCTTTCAGATGCTGAGATTTTTGCTGGTTTAGAGAGATTAGGCTATACATGCAGAGGTGATAAGGTAAAAATTTTTAAGAGTCTGTTTTCACCTCAATTGAAGTTTTTGATACACACCTTGTTGATGTGTATGAGTAATAAGACCACTGGTTTTGATGACTTTCCTTCCAAGATTGCTACAGCTATTATATGTTTTTCTGAGGGGAGGAAGTTTAATTGGTCGAGGATGATTTATGATGGTCTTGTACAGAACATTAGGAATAAAGGTAAATATTATTTATATCCTAGGTTTGTGCAATTGATTGTTGATAGTCAAATTGAAGAACCTATTGAGCATTCTAGAGAATATGAAGTACAATTTATGCTTCCTAAGGTGTTTGCACATATGAGGAATCAAAAGCCAAATGTTCAAATGAGAGATGTTCCTTTGTTCCCACATATGATCTCTTTGCCTGTTGTTCCTGAGTTTGATGAGGGTCTTGAAGCCCAACCCTTAGTACCTGAATCTACTGATAGTGACTCTCAAACCACTGCTAGTATACCCCAAACCACTGTTAGTTCACTTGCAACAACTGATAACCCTATTGTATCGACTAGGAGGAGGAAAGGCACTAAGCTACCTCATGCTAGTACTACTGGTGTTGCTCATGAGGCTGTCACAGGTGGTGTAGGTGACATGATTGGAAGGGCTTACACTCTTGATTCATGCTTAGATCTTTGGTCGGCTAGTGGAAACATCACTAAGACCCAACCTTTGGCAACTCCTAATGTGGAGAGTTCCTTGGAACTTAGCACAGGTGGAGGCATCCAGCAGTAGCTGCTCATACAGGTGCATAGATGTTTAGGCAAGGTCTGATGCTATGTTTACTATTTCCAAGGATTCACCTCTCGGAGCAGTTAACCCAGCTCGAAGTGATGAGGATAGATTGGAACATGAACATGAATTGACGGATCATAAACTGGTACACAATGTCTTTTCCAATGAACCACCTCTCGGACCAGTTAACACATGTCGAAATGGGAAGGATATTATTGAACTTTTTAATGAATTGATGGCTAAATGTGCTAAAATGGATGATACAATCTCAAATATTCAAGAGTCGGAGGCTGAAACATAGTATGCTTGTTTTGGAAAAAGTAAGAAGACCTGGGGTTGCTGTTTTGAGATCTTTGAGAAAGATGAAAAAGAAGCTGGACTCCTCTCCAGCTGTGAATATGGAGAATGTACCCAAACAGGGGAGGAGTGAAGGCATGATTTCAGGGCAGGCTGTTGATGTGCATATAGAGAATGATGTAGATAGTGGAGATAAAGGAGATCAATTTGTAGTATTTGATAAAGATGGGAATGAAGCTGTTCTTGAAAGTTTGAAGACTGTGGTAGAAGATGAAGTGATGCAGGACATAACCACTGCTAGGGTTATGCTGCAACCACGGATAGTAATTTTGAAACCACTGCTGCAATTTCAGACATGGAAATTGTACCCACTGCTATCATAACTACTTCCAACAATTGTTACTACCATCTCTGTATCACCACCCAAATCAAAAGATGTTGAGAAAGAAGCTGCAAGTACACTGATCAATCTAAGTAAAACCTCATCTAATTCTACACCCATCATTGCACTTGTTTCATCTCTTAAATATACTACAAACAAACCTAAAGGTAAAAGTTTAGTTATTGGTGGGCCTTTGAAGAAGAAAGTGGCTCAACCAGACATTGGTAAAGGTAAAAGAGTTGCAGAACCAGAGTTGAAGTTTAAAAGTAAAGAAGAACAGATTGCCTTTGATGAAGAGTATATAAGAAATATGCTAGCTGAAGAACAAGCAGCAATAGAGAAAAAGAAGCAAGAAGAGGAGGAGGCTAGTCAGAAATGGTTAGCTAAATGGTATGAATCACAAAATTATCTTCAAGCTTCTAATCAAATATATGATGAGTATACTCCACAAGAATGGGCATTGTTAGATGATGAGGAAAGAGCTAGACTTTTGAGTGAATGGGCAAGGAGGATCAGCAAAGAAAGGAAGCAAGTTATAAGAAAGAAACCTCCTACAATTGCACAGATGAGAAATGTACTGATGAAAATTATTAAGAATTCAGGCATACATATTCCTGATAATCTTAATAAATGTTCATTTGAAAGAATTCATGAGCTTTATTTGATGTATATGAGGATTAATAATGATAGTTTCTGTCCAATGAATTTTTAAAAAGACGAAGAGTGGATTAAAGGAAATCTAAAGAGAAAATCTAAGATTCAGGATGAATCTGGCTCTAAAAGATTGAAAGATTTTGAAGATAGCAATAAAATTATCTTTTATGAGTATGAGCTTAAAGGAAGTGAAGGATGCTGGAAAATTCAAAGACTCAACAATGAAGTTTCTGAGTATAATAAATTTTCACGTATGCTTCAGTATTTTGATAGAGATGATTTGCTAAATCTTTGGGAGCTTTATAGGAATAAATATGGTGATGTGCAACCAGATGATTATCATGAGAGGATGGTTTATCATCACTTGAAGATTTTGTTTGAGCCTACTCATGATGAACCTGAATGGAAAGGACTTTGCAATGGACAAGTTACAGAATGGTTTGCATATCAAACTTGTGGAGTTCATGTTTTAACTGTATCTGGAGAAGTTATTCATATGCTTGTAGAAGGTGATTATCCTCAATTGAATAAGTATCCAGAAGTTATTGCTCAGATGGTGAATCATGGTGGTATAAAGATGTTGATGCCCTATGATGGTCAAGCTTACAATTTGTTGCTGAAGTATGAGAAAATTCTTAAATCTAGTAAGTGTTTGGCTACATCCTCCAATTTAGATGTTTTGAGCTTAAAGGAAACTTGAGAATTCTATTTGAATTTATCAAGTTTAGGGGAGGATTGTTGGGTTTTTGGTTCCTTGGATCAAGAATTATTCTAAGTGTTGGAACCACGGACAGTGTTGATGAAACCACGGACAGAGGAATGGATCCACTGCTGAAGACAAACCGCGGCTAGTAGTATTGTGTAACCACGGATAATGAATTGTAACCACTGCTAGTCTTGTAAAGTTGGTTTAGTATTCTGTATTAGATAAATATGGAAAAGATATTTATCTTGTAGGTTACGTATTGTATTATGTAAAAGACTTCTTAGTCTATAAAAGGAGGTCCTAGGTTAGATTAGATATACGTATGTTTTATATCTAAGGTCGATACACTTCAAGGTTGTAAAACGGTTAGAGTATTCGTATTAATAATAATATTAAGGTGTTGAATATTTATTGTTCTTCTTCTTAAGATTAAGTATTAAATTCCGCGTGATACTTAATAAGTCTTTGTTTAAGTCAGTTTCTATATTAGATCGTTTGCTCAACTGGGATCAACAGAACTTTTTTATTTTTCTCACTTTAAAGTCTGTAAACATACATAATAAGTGCCAGTGCTATTTTGTGGTAGTTCTACCCTCGTGTGTCAAGCATGTGACTGAAGATAACAATCTGATACTAACGTCATTAGGAAATTGGACCAGCAGCGATCAATTTTGGCAAGGATATGGAGCAACGGAGAAGCTTTTCGGATTCAGTCAAAAAGTGAAGCATTTATTCCAGGTTTGGTCCCAATTTTTACAGGTACCGTTAGTTTGACTGTTAATTAAGAGGATACTTTCAAACTAACAAAATACAGTAACTAATACACCCAACTAGAGGTGGCAAAACGGGCGGGCCAGGCGAGCATGGGCACGGCTAAAACGGACACGGGCTAGAATTGGTACGGGCTTAAACGGGCACGGGCTAAACGGGTACGGGCCAAACGGGCACATGTTATACAAATGGTTTAATAAACGACCTAAAACGACTAAATAAATTCCTTAAACGTAATATCTTATTTATATTAAAAAACTTAAATATATTTTATAAAAAAAATTTCTTTAAAATGATTGTAATGTTCTATAATTGAGGGAAAAAAATATGCCCGTTAGTGTCTATTTAAATTTTCAATGAGCTGTATGTGCCCAATTTAAAAAAGAAGGGGGCTAAATATTGCCATATCTTTTCAAAATTTGTCCATTTAGCGCACATTTTGCCACCTCTACACCCAACCCTTCAACCTCTTTCCATATTATCACTTATTCACTTTCTGAGATCACCACCCCTATTTCCGGAAGCCACTACCAAAATCGCCAAATTTTATAAACATTAAAAACCTGAACCCTCTAATTTAAGCTCAAAACTGTTTGAAGGGTGTGAATGACTAGATTTGTGGTGATAGCATTAAAAGTTTGAAGAAATGAGAGATTTGGTGAGATGGGTTTTTGGTTGCTGACCTTGGGGCTTATTAGGTATAGAGAAAGGTACATAGCTTATGGAAGGTGTGTTTTGGTAAGCTCATATTAGTGTTACATACATCGAGATGGTGATTAGAACTATGGACTAATTGGGGTTTGCCAATTATATTTATTGGAGGTTACTCAGTTGAAAACTATGGACTGGTGTTGGTGGATTGCAGTTGCCGGGGAAAGATCGAGTCGTCTTCGGACGGTCCGTCTGAGAGGAAATCGTTATTAGGTGAGGACTTATGTTTATTACATTGGGATGATGTATTTGCCTTTTTTTTGGGCTATTTTGTAGCCCGAGCTTTACAACATTGGGTAAGCTTATTTAAAGTAGCTTAATAGGTTATTGGGTTCTGAAAAAGCTGAAACTAAGGTTGCAAATCTCGCTAGGCGGCAGCGAGTAATTGGCCTACACGGGGAGTACGTGGGGTATTGGAATTGTTTGTACAAGTTTTGAAATTATATGTATGAAATGTTTATAGGACCATAGTATTTGATTATAGAACCAAAATGTATGTTTGGTAACATTAACAGAATTGTTAAAACACTTCAAACCGAGTTTTGTACGAATTAGCACCGAGTTGACCAAGTTTTGACCAAATTGAATCTTTTGGCCGATTCTCCTCAACTCGCCCTGGTCAACTCGCCCTGGTCACTGACCTTGTGGCGTGTAATCACCGATTACTTTGTAGTCCAAGCTTTACAACACTGGGTAGGCTTATTTTAATAGGTTAATAAGCTATTTGGTATAAAAAAAAGAGGTACAGAGCTTATCAATTGTGTTTGGGCAAGCTCATGTCAAAGTGCTTTATACATTAGGATGTATGGGATTTAGGGGGTGTTTGGTTAAAGCTTATATAAAGAACTGATAGGCTGGGTAAGCTTATGCGAAAGTGCTTATTAGTTATTTGGGGGAATAAGGGGTTTTTTTATAATGAATAAATGCATAAGTTAAGCATAAGGTTATCCTGATACGTTACATCATCTTAGTATCCTTTGGGCATGATTGAAGCCAATATAATGTATGTAGCCTTGTTGTGCCTCGAGATAAGAACCACATATCTAAAGGCGTTATCTTTGTTATGTTTGGTTATAAAAGCTGTAAGGATTAGTTTCTCTTGTTTACACTCTACTTATATCTTGTTTGAGTGTTAACATTTTAAATAGTCATTCATTTTCAGTTTCTTTAATAACACAAAGTTTACTACGTTTTATGATTAATTAGATGTTCTTGCAAGTGGAAAACGAGTTGAAGGATCATCTAAATTTCCCAGACCAAAAGTTTCCTCTCTATGATGGAATCTATAGACGAAGATGTGGAAAAATCCTCACTCGCTGATCAAGATGACGTTGGAAGTGATGTATCCAGCAATGGACAAAATAAAAGCAGAAAGTACCGTTTAACTGACGGTCCGGTTAACCATACCTCCCTTGTTGATCAGATGAAGCTAGTGAACTGTGAAAGATGTACTTTGCCTTAACTAAAGGGTATGTATCTTGGTTTTGAAAACCTTTGCTACACAAGCTTTTCTATCTTCTATTCTTCTGATACAGTGTGTTTTGGATAGGCAGCTGTATTGTGTCTTCTGATGTCTTTGGCTAGTAGAAATCATAAGGATAGTTTCCTGTTTGGTAGTAAATTAAATGATCTGCCTCGAGTGATTAATTGGTTAGATTTGGAAATCTCTGGTTATTGTATAGCAGTTAGCTTTAAAGGAGTGTTTGGGTTTGAAGATTGGTCAGATGGCTATGTACCTTGGTACTGAAATTATTTAACTCATAAACTCTCTTTTCTCACACTACTACAAAATCTGAAATAAAGCCCCCCCTAATAGAGCCCTGTTAAAACGAAAAAGAGGCTCTACCCGTCTACCGTCAAAAACAAAGGCATAAAGCCCGGTTATGAAATGCAAAAACCAGGGTCTAATTCGGCCACAAAATAGAGCCCTGTGTTAACTTTTTGCTTTTGAGCGGGATTTCTCCCCCTTCTCTTTTTCAGCTTTCTTATTTCTTTTCACCTAGACCACATAAACATAACCCCTTAAATAACTTTATAAATGTTTCCAAATGAAGGCTCAGAGTTCAAAAATCTTCAACAAACAGGTATGCAATCTATCTCTGACATCCATTTAATAAAAAAATTCCAACTGTTGATGGTTCAATTACGTCGCCGTTAGTGGCTGTTTAAAGCTCGATTCCACATAGAATCCTTGCCAGTTGCCAGCCTTGTTCATATGACCTCAAACTAGCAGCTTATTGGTAAAGCTTTTGTATTTGGGTTCATGTTTGCATTTCTTTTAAGATTAGATTTGTTAGCTGTATGAAATAAATGTTAAAATTCAAATTATGTGTTTGTAGTAGATAAGGTGGACCAAAGAGAACATGAAAGCCTATATTCATTGATATCACAGAACATGAGGGCTTGGAGATAAGGTGGACCAAAGAGAATATGAAAGCCTATATATACACTGAATACAAGGGTACTTGTCAAATTACGGCTCGATTTTTTGTCACTATAGATTCAGGTTTACATCGGTATCACTGTCACATGTTTCTTGTCAATAAAAACATGGATATAGAAACTTGTTATTTTTCATTTGGACACGAGACTTAGATACATGAAATGGATATAGAAACTTGTTATGTTCCATAACTGGCAGCTAGTCAGGTTGGGAAACAAGTCAAACTGGTAAATGCTTGAAATTGTGACCTCTGTATTCGACAGTTAGTTTCTTAATAACGTAAATATTTTCTTCCCTTTGAAAGATCAACAAAATACTGGAATGGGCTCAGTGATATCACCAATGCCAAGGCTTAACATTTACTGCCATCTATATGTTTGAAGCTTGAAAGAATAATAAAGTGTGTTTGTTTTAGTTTGTGCAGGTGGTCAATGTGGTGTATTGCTAGTTATTAGTGTTATCTGGAGCTTGTACTTGGATGGGTAAAGTCAAGATTTATTATGTATTCGTGATATGGCCTGATTCTCAATTCTAATGGCAGATTGGAGACGACATCAACTTCATCAAACCCCATCTGTTTTTCTCGAGTTATTCAAAGGCAGTGATGATAACGATACTTACAGTGTGTTTTATTTTCATTTCTGCTCAAGTAGTTAATAAGGTGGGCTTGTGTCTTTTTAGATGTGTTGTTTGCAAGAGTAGTCATACAGCAGGCAAGCTTAATGTATCAAACTATCAACTCATTTGTAATGTCGATGGATCTTCCTTATTTGAATCAATACTATGTTCATTTCGGAAAAGAAGAGCAACAAAATTCATTCATGGCTGAAATTATCTCAGAAACTGTAGTGGTTGCCTTGTAGGTTTAACATTGTATCTGATAATAAGATAAATCGAGATGGTTCAACATCTTGTGGTCTTCAATCTCTGATGGAATGGAACAAAATAATGACAAGTTCGTTAAAGAAAGTTTTTGAGTCTACCAATTTGACCCATTTTAGTTTTTGCTGTTTTTGGTTTGTTTCGCAAGAGTGGGTGTACAGTTTCATGTTTAACCTATTTCATATTACTGTAAGTTACATGTTTACACATTACATTAGTAAGTAGATACAAGACTCGTTTTTTGTAATTTAATTGGCCTAGTTCAGTTTTATCTATATTTTTAGGAAAATCCATAACTACACCTTTTTTGTTAATTAAACTTCCATTAAGTAGTATTTGGCAACAGTCTCAACTCTCAAGTTTCAAGTCTCTAATGTCAATGTACGTGTGTTGGACCAACTGTACATCAAAATATTCGAGCTGATTTATGTATCAGAAATCCACTTTGGTCATTATTGACACATTTTTAATACAGTATACTTGCAATAATAATACACTATACCAAACATGAGGTTAACTTTCTATAAAATTGAACCATACACTGCTCGAAACCAGAAGAGGGGGAAGCCTCGAGCTTTCTCATTCAGATATTCAAGAAAAAGTCAAATTTATGAAATTGAAAGTCAAAGAACACGAATAACATTAGGCTGTTCATTCAGGAATCGAACACCAAGTAAAACTAAAGTAGAATTCAATACCACAAATTGGATTCATGAAAATTAAACCACAATTACAAACATCTTTAACAACTTAACATTTAATTAACTACGACATGCACCGCTCCCTGTTGTAGTTACTCTCAACTTCACCATACAAGCTTGATGATAGACCTGAAAGAGTTCAAAAATAAAACCATTTTAGTGAAGATTTATTAACAAACTCATGTAAAATCAGATTCTACAAAATGGGACAACATAGTACCTTATATATTTTGAAGCACATTGAGAATCTGCTGCAACTCGTTGACAACAATTTCAATTTTCATCCGTTGTGGTGGGGAATCCACAGAGCACAATACTCCAATCTTGATAATTGCAACCAAACATTCTTCCACTTTCTTTGCATTTGCTTCCGTACTTTGCAGCTCAATTGCATCATCATCAATAACATCGATTACATGATCCGGTAATGCCATGTAAGCAAATTTATGAAGGCTAAGACCTTCAATAAACATGCCGTGTGTTGGCTTTTTACCGGTCATCACCTCTAGTAATAATATTCCAAAACTGTAGACATCCCCACAACTTGTCATCTCGCTCCCGATACCATACTCTACAAATGAAAAACAATTAATTAATTTAAAAACTTTAACCTGTAAATAAATATAAGCATCATGGAATAAAAGTGGAATTACCTGGAGGTGCATAACCAATTGTTCCTTTAACCCCGGTAGAGCTGTTTTGGTTTAAGTTTGTACCAAGTAGTCGAGCTAAACCAAAGTCTCCAACATGAGCCACCATATCATCATCAAGTAGAATGTTACTTGGCTTCAAGTCACCGTGAACAATCGTTGTTTGGCAGCGATTGTGAAGATAATCAAGTGCATTGGCAACATCTCTAAGAATATTTATTCTTTGAAGAAGGTTGAGTTTCGATGTATTTTCACTTGAATGAAGCCAATCGTGTACACTTCCATTCGGCATAAACTCATAAACCAGAGCTTTAAAATCATTTCCTTGAAAATCAGCACTTGAACATGAAGTTATTATCTTCAACAAATTACGGTGCCGAATATTCCGCCAAGCTTCACATTCTGCTAGAAAACTTTTGTGAGCTCCTGGATTTTCAAGACGTAGAACTTTGATTGCAACAAATTTGCCATCATCGGAATCGAGGATCCCTTTATAAACACAGCTGAATGCACCTTCTCCAATCAAATTTGCTGCAGAGAAGCCATCAGTAGCCTTGAGAAGTTGATTGTAAGAAACCTTAATGAACTGTTCACTAGATGACTCAGATAGTTGACTATTGCGTTTCTTCTTACACAAAAGATATACACAACATAATATTATGAGCAACGTCGGTGCAGTCACGATGACTAATATGAAGAAAGGAAACCTTTTTTTCTTACTACCCGTCTCCTTGCATTTGGGTAACTTAAGTGTAACCAAACCACCACAAAGCTTATGGTTCCCCAAAACCGAAAATGCGCTTGCATTGGCAAACACTCCTACAGTCGGTACTTCACCCTCAAAATCATTAAAGGATAGGTTCAAATACTCTAAGGATTTCCATTTGCCTAAAAATTGTGGAATTCTACCTGATAAATTATTTTCAGAAATGTCGAGTACCCCCAATCCTCCCAAGGAACTGAATGAAGATGGTATTACGCCTTGAAATCTGTTGCCACTTAAGTTTAACCATACAAGGCTAATGCACTCACCAAGGCTACTAGTAATGTTGCCTGATAAATTATTGTAAGATAAATCGAGATAGCTCAACGTCTTAAGGTTTTTAATCTCTGGAGGAATTGAACCAGATAGGCTATTTTGAGAGAGAGAAAAAAAATAATTTAGTGATGGAAGTTGAAAAAGTTGTTTGGGTATGTTTCCACTGAGTCTATTGTATGCAAAGTTTAACCCATTAAGTTCTTTACAATTCCCGAGGCTTGATGGAACATGACCTTCTAATTTGTTGTAATCTAAGTAAAGTACAGTCAACAGTGATAAGTTACCAATAGCATCAGGGATAGGCCCTGAAAATTGATTCTTATATAGATCAAGAACTTGTAGCTTTTGTAGTTTACCAATGGTAGTGGGGATATTTCCTTTGAATAAATTATTCCCTAAATCTAAATAGGTCAAGCCAACTAGACTACCTATACTTGATGGGAGGCTTCCAAATAAGTGATTGTCTCCTAAACCTAGATAGCTGAGTTGATGAGAGAGATTACCTATTGACATAGGAAGCACTCCTTCAAAGCCGCAATTATAAAGTTCCAAAACTACTAATTTGGTGCAGTTTTTCAAAGAATCAATAAACCTCATGTCATCAGTTTCTCCGCGTCCATGGAAGTTGTTACCATATAATCTAACTATATTAATATCTCTTAATTTTGAAAAGTCGATTGTCAACTTCCCACTAAAAGTGTTGTTACTCATTTCAAGAAGTCCTAATTTAGAACAATTAGAAAGAGAAGATGGAAGAACTCCGGTCAGTTCGTTATCCCTTAACTGAAGTATCTCAAGATTTGGTAGCTGATTACCAATTTCTGAAGGAAGACTACCAGTGAGGTGATTTTCAGGTAAGGAAAAATTAACTAGGAGTGAGAGGTTGAAAAGGGACTGAGGGATGCTTCCATATAAGTTGCAGCCACCAGAGAGAAATGCCGTCAAGCTTTTCCAATGACCCAAGGTTTCTGGAATGCTCCCACCAAACGAGTTAAAGGCAGCAGAGAACACTTCCATTGATGTAATGTTCCCCAAGAAAGGTGGGATCCCACCTGTTAAATTATTTGTGCGAATTTTAAGAATTTTAAGTTTCGAGAGTAAACTAATCTCCTTGGGTATGCTTCCAACTAGATTATTTCGAGCAAGCCAAAGCTCTTCGAGGTTAGAACAACTAGATAAGTTTGTTGGAATGACTCCACTGAAGTTGTTTTCAGAAAGAAAAAGACGACGTAGCCTAAATAGATGACCAAGTTCATGAGGAATGCTTCCTTGAAAGTTGTTGTTTCCGAGATAAAGCTCGCGGAGGAAGCTGAGGTTTCCTACATGAGGAGACAACGAGCCTTCTAAGCCTTGCAAAACCAGTCGTAAAACAGTCACTCGTTTGTGCCGTTTTCCACATGAAATACCACTCCAGTCACAGAAATGAAAGGAATGGTTCCACGAGGTTAGAACTTTGTTTGGATCATGGGTAATCTTTGACTTAAATGACAACAACGCAAGATAATCTGTCTCATTACCGCCATAGGAAGCAGAGACGGTGGCAGAAGTAAAACACATAATCGCGAGACCATAAAAGAGAATTGAAATATGAGAAGAAGATGAAAAGAAACTTAATGCTTGTGGAGACTTCATTTTTGGAAATTTACTTAAAATCATATGAATAAGTATTGGCTTTTTATTCAGAATATACTAGCAAGACAAAATTTTGTATAATCAGCGAAAACATTTAAGAAGATTTATAACACTAATTATGCAGCCTATGGTCCACACACTCCATATCAGCTTGACCAAGAAAATTTGACTTATAACAACTATTTTCCATGTATGACTTTTAAGAAGACTTAGGGATATAGAAGACTACACTTATATTGCATATATCATAGACAAGTAACTAACGAGTGTCATTCGTAGCCGCACTTTGTTGCGTACTTCTAATGTTGTAAACATAATTGTAAGTGAAACGAGGAATTAGGCTGCCATAGCGCTTGAAGAACCAATTTATATTCAAAGAGTTTTCAGTAAGTGGCTAAATTATATGCTCGATCTCAACTCTGTTGTCAGAATAAAACTTTTACTAACAATACTAATCAATGTATTCTTAGACAATGAGATAATGACATAGCACACACTAATTCCAAATTGATGTTTAATTTAAGACCCGGCGACCATATAAGCGATGCACATATTTCTGGTTATCGATACAACTCACAAATCAATACAGTAAATGCAATTATAAACATTAACTTAATTACATATCAATGTTTGATCGGATTTGGTCAAAATATTAACTTCACAAATACCGGTCCACAATCAAAGTTTAACAACCTCATTTGACTTTCTATACAATTCAAGATCAACCAATGACCTACTCATTTGAGTCTGTCATGGTCTTTTGACAATATCTTATGGGTCTTGACTTAACAATTGAGAATGCGTGATATTCACATATTTTTTTAGCTTTTAGGATAATTTTATCGAAATAATTTTCCTAAAGAAAATTAGAAGTCTTAACATGATTTTTTCTTGTAAGGAACCATTTGCTGGTGGTGCAAGCATCACCAATGACTTCCCATCCAAATACTTAGCAACTTCTGTCCATATGTCCTCTTCATGCCTACATCACAGTATCGTTAGAACTCGCAGACACACAAACTAATACACTGGAGATACATTTCATTCCACTTCGTAAATCGACATGTATTTAAATAATAGTTTCAAACAGAACCCATGGCTAAGTGATCTGTACAATGTATACTCACTCAAGACTACAAATTATTGGTAGTGCTCAAGTTTAATTGGTAACTATACGGCTAGAAATACGTGACCCTATTGGGGGCATACACGTATGCACCGATGGTATGCTTTTAATTAATGTAAGTAATATATTTATAGTATTGTATTAATTATATATAAATTATACTTCACGGAGATATTGACTTCACAAATACTGGTCACAATCCAAGTTTAACAACCTCATTTGACTTTCTATACATTTATAAACACTAACTTAATTACATATCAATGTTTGATCAGATTTGGTCAAAATATTAACTTCACAAATACCAGTCCACATCAAAGTTTAACAACCTCATTTGACTTTCAATTCAATAGCAGCCAATGACCTACTCATTTGAGTCTGTCATGGTCTTTTGACAATATCTTATGGGTCTTGACTTAACAGTTGAGAATGTGTGATATTCACATATTTTTCTAGCTTATAGGATAATATTACGGGTTAAGTCCATAGATAGACAACGAATTTTCCTAAATTTCCTCGTCTAGGTAACTGACTTAGGAATATCTCATTACCATCGGTATAACTTTTGAATTTGTTCCAAAGTTACCAGTTCCGTCCTCTTTCTTTATGGGTTACCTATTCATTAGGTAAAATACATGGCATGTCATTTTTGTTTTATTTTAAAATGAATTATCTTTTTCCACCTCACCCTTATGACTTTTTCCATATTTTGACTTTTTCAAAATAAATTACTTTTGCATATTACTCTTCATTTTTCTTCAACGTCTAATCATGGTTTCCATTTACTCACATTCAAGAATACATTGCTCAAAAATAAAATTTCTCAACTATAACAATTTTGAATCGTAACATCCACGGTTCAAATGAAAAAAAGAACAAAAGGAAAAAAAAAATCAATATTCATATCGTATCATCGATCATATAATCATTAGAAAAAATTAAACTCACTTCATGAGAAATCTAACCAGAAGGAAATCTCATCAATTTACCCGTTTAATATGTACATGCAACAAAAGTATTATACTATTGGATTTCTAGAGCACTTTACAAGTTCAGGAATTTTGTACCTAAATGGAACAAACATCATCAGCACTTGGACCATTGTAGCTATCCATTGTATCGTCTTCCTTAACATTTGCTAAAACATGAAGAAACTTGGGAGGAATAGGTAGGCTCCGGTCTAGACAACCCTTTGGAGCGTTTGCAGATTCTTGACCTGTGAGCTGGTATGAAGGTAATTGATGCGATATTTCAAGAAAGTCTTTTTCCGGGATAACTTTTGTCTCTTTGCTGTCAAGATGTCGGTGAAACACCGTTTTAAACCCCGAACTTTGGCAAGTGGTGTGGACGGCGTGCGTAATTGGTTCTTCACTTGGACTCGAAACCTCCACAATTACATAAGCACACAGTGTTTTATCGTTTTTATACTTCCCTTTTTAGGGAAAACACGAATGTTACCGTTTTTCTACTTTGAAAAGCTAACTTTGTGTCAGAAATAGTTTGGGGAGTAACGTTTTCTTGTTTTCCTGATTGATATTCGCCGAATGCTTCCAGGAACCCGGGAAAAGGAAGTGGTTTCTTGTCAGGTTTTGAGCTAAGCCAACATACCTACATCTTAAACGGGTTCAAAGAAATACTTTGGAGTGACTTGTTTTTTATGAGAAAGGGTCGTCAGTTGGTCATATCTTACCCTTACCGTCTCAGTCCGGTCACCTAGGGTCAGTTGGTCATATCTCCTAGGCAATTGGCCTCTACCTCCATTCAAAACTACCGAACCAAGGGTGACTACCAAAGAACTATGCATGCATACACTTAGAAATAATTGTATGGAAGTAAAGGTAAACGGAAACAAAACAATTAAGGAATCATAACTAGGCTAGCACCAAAGGGTGCTTAGCCGCTCATACTAATCATGCAAATCAATTCAATATTCAAAGGTACAAAATACATGAATTGAAAGTAAAAGAAATATATAAAGCTAAAGCTTATCGTAATGGTGTGACTTCTCCTTTGGAAACAGCTCCGTATGCTCCCCTAGACCTGCCTTAAGCTTTTTCCCACGTTCTCAGAGTGTTGTTTGTGGAATGGGATGATTAGAAATGCTGGAATTCGTGAGGTATTTATAGGCCAGGTCTAGGTTATGGCGGAACCAATATAGGAGTTACGCCGTAACCTTCTATTTCTTCGTAAATGCACTAGATCTGTTAGTTGCGGCGCAACCTTATTAGTGGTTATGCCGTAGTCTTCAATAAACTCGGTTACGTCGTGAGTGATGCAGTAGTTATGTCGTAAGTATCGGCGGCGTGGAACCTCTTTTGACCTAATGGAGTTACGTCGTAAGCTTGGGAGGAGTTACGCCGTAACCTCTTGATAAGTTGGCATTCTGGGTTACGCAATAGTTACGGCGTAATGTGAGAGATGAGTTACGCCGTAACTTCTTCAAAATAGGCATAATGTGGTAAATCTTTAGTAATGTTTCCATTTCCGCGTCTCTTTAGCTCCAATGCTCGTAATTTACCTGAAAGTGGAAAACAATGGAAAATAAGCATAAATCCATATAAATGATATAAATAACGAGCATTATCAGGGGGAAATTGACACTAAATATTCAGGACTATTTGATGTTATCATAGAATTACTAGTATTATTTTACTTGAAAAAAGTGAGGTCATATTCCACTAAATTCTCTCAATTGTTGTGCATATTAAATGATCTTTTGGTATTGTCTACTTGTATTATTGGTCTCTTTTATTTTGTAGCATAAATAGAAGTTACAAATTTTAAAGCTACTCATAACTAAACAATCTTTGAAAATTTGTACCTTTTAAACAATAAAAATCAGTTTATAGAATAACACATTAACATCTTAAAGCTAGAGGTTTTATATTATTTGATGTTGCATTTTAATGATATCAAACCGAACCGACTTGTTGAGATGCTTATTATGTGCAAATCACATATGATTTTACCTTAAATCACATGTAATTTACCGCAAATCACATGTGATTTATCACAAATCATTTTTTGAAAGTGAATCACATGTGATTTACTCATTTTTAGATTAAAACTGAATCTCACGAAATTTACATTTTTTCATAACATAGCAAAAAAATAACTAAAAAAATTACACGTGATTTTAGGAATTGTTTTATAAAATGAAGGAATAAGTTGATTTGAAGTTAAAGATCACATGTGATTTAATATTCTAAAGATCAAATGTGACTTGTAAAATCACATGTAATTTTTTTTTTGTAAACAGTGTTTTTAACTCGGCTAAAATCACATGTGATTTTTTTTAAAACAGAATCACGTGTGATTTATACACGAATTACAACAAAAAAACAAATCACATGTGATTTTTTTACGAATCACGCGTGATTTTTCCGGACGGAAATTTTAAAAAAAAGTTCGTCGAAAGTATATCAAAGTGCATATCTATAGAAAAATGATTTAATTCTCGTCGCGATGATGTATTTTTCGTAGCTTGAAGATTTACTGTTAACAAGATATGTTATTTTAAAAAAAAAGTGGAAAGTGGGTTTTTTATACAATTACATTTTTACCCTTCTTTTGTTAGTTTTTGCTTTCATGTCATCCGGATGAAAAAAATGAATGGTTGAGATCATATATAGTTTGTTCTTTAGATTAGATGTCTCTTCATGTGTTATACTGCAAACAAAATAAAAAGAGCCCCACAACCTCCTTTCCTCATTATCACTTTCTCAAACAATTTATCACAACCACCACTGTGCTGCTCTAACGAAAATCCCCAAATTTTATAAAAATTAAAAACCCAAACACCCTCTAATTTGAAGAAATGAGAGATTGGTGGAGTTGAAGATGATTAAATTGTTATTAGGTGAGGACTTATGTTTTTTACATTGGGATGATGTATTTGCCTTTTTTTTTTGGACTATTATGTGTTATAGTAGTGTGATCATACGGGGTTTAGGGGATGTTTGGGTAAGCTTATTTAAAGTAGCTTAATAGGTTATTGGGTTCTGAAAAAGCTTTGATTAAGGTTGCAAATCTCCCTAGGCGACTGCGAGTAATTGGCCTAGGCGGGGAGTACGTGGTGGCATTGGAATTTTTATGTACAAGTTTTGAAATTCTATGTATGATATTGTTTATAGAACCAAAAAGTATGTTTGGAAACATTAACACAATTGTTTAAAAACTTCAAACCGACTTTCGTACGAATTAGCACCAAGTTGACCAAGTTTTAACCAAGTTGAATCTTTTGGCCGATTCTGCTCAACTCGCCCTAGTCACTGACCTTGTGGCTTGTAATCGCCGATTGCTTTGTAGTCCGAGCTTTACAACACTGGATAGGCTTATTTTAAGAGGTTAATAAGCTATTCGGTATAAAAAAAGGTACAGAGCTTATTGAATTTGTATTTTTCATAATTATCATGTGAGAGAGATAACTGTTATGGGAGTATGGGATTTAGGGGGTGTTTGGTTAAGCTTATAGAAAGAACTTATATAGGCTGGGCAAGCTTATGCCAAAGTGCTTATTAGTTATTTGGGGGATAAGGGTTTCTCGATAATGAATAAATGCATAAGTTAAGAATAAGGTTATCCTGATACATTACATCATCTTAATATCGTTTGGGCATGATTGAAGCCAATATAATGTATGTAGCCTTGTTATCGAATCATGATTATTCAGAGCAATTTGATTTTGTGTGAGAGATAGCTGCCATGGGAATCATTGGGATTTTTTTTGGGGGGGGGGGTGTTTTGATGAGCTTAGTTAAAGAGCTTAATAGTTTATTTTGTTTGAATAAAGCTAAAAAGCTTATTGAATTTTTTCTTATTTTAAGGGCTTATGTATTTTTGAGGGGAGGATTAAGCTACTAAGCTGATTCCATTAGTTTGGGGTATTTCAAAAATGCATAAGTTTTATTAACTATTACCTTACCTAAACGTCCCCCTAGTATATTGTGAGCATGATTGAAGGCAAATACTGTATGTTGTTTTGCTTGTAGTGAGTTATCGGCCTAGGTAGGCAGTACTCATAGTCTTAGATAGGAATTTTTATATATAAGTTTCGAAGCTATGTGTACGAGTATGACATGTTTAAAGGACTATATAAATGTTCATGGACCCTAGAAGTATATGTTTAGAAACATTAACACACTTGTTAAAATACATCAAGCCGAGTTTCTTACAAGTTAGCACCGAGCTGACTAACTTGTGACCAAATTGAATCTTTTGGCCGATTCTGCTCAACTCACCCTGGTCAGTGGCCTTGTAGCTACTAATGGTTGATCACTTTGTGATCCGAGTTTTACTACTATGTGTAGTCTTATTTTAAGAGGTTAATAAGTTATTTGGTATAAAAAAAGTTACAAAGCTAATTGAAGGTGTTTGGGTAAAGCTTATGTCAAAGTGCGTTATACATTGGAATGTATTTCTTTTTTCCCCAATTATCATTTGTAAAGCAGCGTGCGTTTGTGAGAGGGATACCTGTCATGGGAATATGGGATTTAGGGGGTGTTTGGGTAAGCTTGTATAAAGAACTTATATGCTGGGTAAGCTTATGCCAAAGTGCTTATTAGTTATTTGGGGGAACAGGGGTTTTTTCGGTAATGAATAAATGCATAAGTTAAGCATAAGGTTATCGTGATTGTAGCCAATATAATGTATGTAGCCTTGTTCTGCCTTGAGATAAGAACCACATATCTAAAGGCGTTATCTCTGTTAAGTTTGGTTATAATAGGAATTCGTTTCTCTGGTTTACACTCTACTTATATCTTGTTTGAGTGTTAACATTTTGAATAGTCATTCATTTTCAGTTTCTTTAATAACACAATGTTTACTACGTTTTATGATTAATTAGATGTTCTTGCAAGTGCAAAACGAGTTGAAGGATCATCTAAATTTCCCAGACCAAAAGTTTCCTCTCTATGATGGAATCTATAGACAAGATGTGGAAAAAATCCTCACTGTGATCAAGATGACGTTGGAAGTGATGTATCCAACAATGGACAAAATAAAGCGAAAGTACCGTTTAACCGACGGTCCGTTAACCATACCTCCCTTGTTGATCAGATGAAGCTAGTGAGCTGTGAAAGATGTACTTTGCCTTAAGTAAAGGGTATGTATCTTGGTTTTGAAAACGTTTGCTTCACAAGCTTTTCTATCTTCTATTCTTCTGATACAGTGCAAGTGTTTGGGATAGGCAGTATATTGTCTTCGATGTCTTTGACTCTAGGTTGCCGGGACACGGACACGCCACATGTCCGACACGACACGACACATGGACACGGGATATATAATATATATATATATATATATATATATATATATATATATATATATATATATATATAATGATCATTTTTAAAATAAAATAATAAGAACCACTAGAATTATGACATGTAGATTTTATGAATTTAATCTTTTAGTAAAAAGATGAAAACATTAAAAGGTCATTTTAGTCAATTTTCACACAACTAATATCTTCAAAAATCTATCACAAAAACTTATTGCCGTCACTTTCATCTCTCTCCTCAAAAACCCACCTAAAACCAGATCTTCATTTATCTCTTTCTCTCTCCCAAAATACAGTTTATATATATTTTTATCTAGATAAATCCTTCAAACAATCACATATCTAACCACTAAGCCGTCGTAGATGTGCTGTCGCGATGGCTTACCAAGATCTAACCACGAAGATGTGATGTCGCGGCCCCTGTAGATCTAACCATGAAGCAACTGTTAACGCCTACGCCACCTTGTTTGACCGCTGTTGGAATCCGTGTCCTACCCGTGTCCAAATCCGGTCCGCCCAAACATCACGTGGGACACGACATTACGTCGCGTGTTCGGACACGCAGTCCGAGGCGTGTCTGTGTCCGACACGTGTCCGACACTGCCACGCCGAGGTTTTGGCCGTGTCCGTGCTTCCTAGCTTTGACTAGTAGAAATCATAAGCATAGTTTCCTGTTTGTTGGTAAATTAAATGATCTGCCTCGAGTGATTAATTGGTTAGATTTGGAAATTCCTGGTTATTGTATAGCACTTAGCTTTAAAGGAGTGTTTGGGTTTGAAGATTGGTCAGATGGCTATGTGCCTTGGTATTGAAATTATTTGACTCATAAACTCTCTTTTCTCACACTACAACAAAATCTGAAGTAAAGCCCGCTTAATAGAGCCCTGTTAATAGGAAAAAAGGGCTCTACCGTCAAAAACAAAGGCATAAAGCCCGGTTATTAAATGCAAAAACCGGGGTCTAATTTGGCCACAAAATAGAGCCCTGTGTTAACTTTTCGCTTTTGAGCGGGATTTCTCCCCCTTCTCTTTTTCACTTTGCTTTCTTATTTCTTTTCACCTAGACCACATAAACATAAACCCTAAAATAACTTTTTACGTGTTTCCAATTGACGGCTCGAGTTCAAAAATCTTCAACAACCAGGTACGCAATCTATCTCTGACATCCATTTAATCAAAATATTCCAACTGTTGATGGCTCAATTACACCGCCATTAGTGTTGGTTTAAAGCTCGATTCCACATAGAGTCCTTGGCAGCCTTGTTCATATAAGCTTTTGTATTTGGGTTCATGTGTGCATTTCTTTTAAGATTAGATTTGTTAGCTGTATGAAATAAATGTTAAAATTCAAATTATGTGTTTGTAGTAGAAGATCTACTAGGCATTTCATCTCTGAACACTTGCTTGCCATTTTCATTGATATCACAGAACATGAGGGCTTGGATATAAGGTGGACCAAAGAGAACATGAAAGCCTATATATACACTGAATACAAGGGTACATGTCAAATTGCAGCTCGAATTTTTGTCACTATAGATTCAGGTTTACATCGGTATCACTGTCACACGTTTCTTATAAATAAAGACATGGATATAGAAACTTGTTATTTTTCATTTGTCAATGTCTTTGTTTCTCGTCATCACATTCTAATAGGATTGAACCTTTTCCTTTAATCTCTATGTGAGATCCATCTCCGAATCTTACTTTTCCACTAACGTTCTCATCTAGATCTTTAAAGTGTTCTCTTATCCCAGTCATATGGTTGCTAGCTCCGTTGTCTAAATACCATTGACTATCGACACTTGTCTCTTTATATCCTACATCTTCTTCGTGTAGCGAGACTTTTTGATCTTCTAGCTTTGTTACATGTGGGTCTTCTAATATTGCCATTAATAAGGTAGGTTCTAAGTCCTCCTCGACAAGATTAGATTGCATACTAGTGTTTGGTTTTGCATAACACTTAGATGCATAATGACCAGTTTTATTGCACTTGTAACATTTAACTTTGCTAAAGTCAATATTCTGTTTGTTGAAGTGATTGTGAGAATTTTCTCCATCCTTCTTCTCGTGGTTATTTTTATCGTGGTTTCGCCATCCTTTGTATTTTCCACGTCCACGTCCTCCGAAGTTTTTACCTCTATTGTCATGTTTTGTGAACATCAGTTTTTCTTGATTGTCCACTTGTTTTCCTTTCTTGAACTTAATCCTTTCTTCGTAGGTTTTAAGTCTTCCAATTGCCTCTTCTAGTGTCATTTCACTTAAATCGGAATATTGTTCTATAGATGCAACTATTTGCAGATACCTTTCGGGTACAGCATTTAGTAATTTCCGAACTAAGGTGTCATCTTCTATTGTGTGTCCTAGACTAGCGGCTTTGTTTGCGAGTGTTGAAAGTTTTGTTGTGAAGGTGTTGATTGTTTCGTCTTCCTTCATATATAACATCTCAAAGTCTGATTTGAGTGTTTGTATTCTTGCTTGTTTAACTCTGTCTTCGCCAACGTGTCTAGTTTTCAAAGCATTCCAAATGCCCTTCGCGGTTTTGTGCTTTGTTATTTGAAGTAATTGTTCTTCGGGTAAGGCTTGATAAAGGAAAGAAATAGCGGTTTTATCCTTTTTCTTATTGGGTTGAGTCGTATCAGTCGGCTCAATTGTTTCCCATAAACCATTCGCTTCGAGAATGATTTGCATTCGAATTGCCCGTAATGAGTAATTCGCGGGCTTTAGGATTGGGCATTGAAATTGGGGTGTACTATTTGCAATGTTAGTACTAGGTTCATTTCCACTATCTTTCGTCATATCTTAAAATGATAATGACAATAAATCTCTAAAAGAATTTTAACACTAAGTGTGTTTCTGAAAATTCTTTTAAAAAAATGAGCTCTGATGTTTTAACTTCCTCAAATGGGTGTAAAACTTTCTAGATATAGTTTTAAATTTTAAACTATCCTTGGTGATTGTAAAAAAAAATTTAATCAGTGAACAACCTAAGGTTAATTACTCCTTATAAATTATTCCTAATCAGTATACTAAGCAGTGTAATCAATAGGTTAATATACTATCAAAATGATAAGATTCTAATTTTAAAGTAACTTATCAAAATAAAACAATATATATCAAAGATAATATAAAAAGTAAAATAAAGTGGTGTTTGTAATCTTTTAGAACCTGGAGGGGTTGATGGTCTAATCCGATGCCCTTAAATAATAAAATCCTTTCTTTTGTTGTGGCCCTAAACTTGTAAGCGTGCCTCTTATTTCCTTTGGCTCTTATCTCTTATCAGTTGAGATAAAAAAAAACGCGTGTATATTTTCCTTTTCTGAGACTAAGACTTTCAGTCTCTCTCTCTTGGGAAGATGTCTGCCTCTTCTCCTTCTCCAACTGTTGATGGTTAACCGCCTTTTATGGCTGTGTTTTGACCGTCACTTCCTTCTACGGTGATGGGTGTTCTTCGCGAACGCTGTTATCCCTCCAATTGAAACTAGGGTTTCGGTTGATTTGGGGGTTTTCCTTTTCCGTGAGAGGTTTTATGATTGGAGTATGCAAATGAATCGATTGGGTCTCAATTAATTTTTCTGAGCTTGATTCCTTATAAGAACAGGTGTGTTTGTTCTAATTCGAATCTCTCTTTATGCCCTAATTGATGACACTCGTTTATTTTGATTGAATCAAATGGAAAAACGATTTCTTTTCGTTTTCTTATACTAATGGATTGGGTAAAGGTAAAAAAAATGTTTCGGATAAAAAATAAAAAAAATTACAAATCTTTTCTGATGCCGGGTTGTGAGTAATCACTTTGTGATTATACCCCTGTTGCGACAGAAGTGTGAAAAACAAAAAAAGATGACGTCTGGGATTTTTGTGTTCTTATGATTTGCGGAAAAAATTTCGAAACAGTTTTGCCTTTTTTTGATTCTGGGAATAAACGGGTAAAAATGGTAAGCGATCAAGAGTTGTTACAAGAAGTATTTGGATCTAATTGTAGTCTACCATGAAACCGCTAGTGTACCTTAGGGTGAAACGTCAAAGAATGTAGGAGACGCAAGCAAAGTTGACTTGGCCATGGACCTACAAGACCAGAAGGACAAGAGGGTGAAGGATGGAGCAATAGAGTCCAGTCGAGACCATTTCGGTGTGAGGCTTGAAGAAAATGTTGAAGATGATGAAGATCATGATGATAGCAGTGGAGGAAGTTATGTTTTCCTGATCATTACTTGAAGACGCGACAAGCAGAAGTTCAAGAAGTTTGAGTCTAAAACATTAGGGGGGAAATTGTTAGCCTTTATAACGTCTTTAGATCAAATGTTTAGTATTACATATTATGTTTAAGACTTTAGTTTAATGTATGTTTATGTATTTGTGAATTGGGTCGAAAACAATGTCTGCATATGGGTCGAAACTGATGTAACCCATACATGCCCATTCAATTAACTGGTATTAGGAAAACGGTTATTTCTCCAACCATCACAACGTTTGGAGAACCAAACACATAGTACCGTTTCAGTTCCTATATAAACGTGAGTTTCCAACCTGTGGAAATCACAACAACAATTAACCTTTATCAATATCTATTTGAATCATTGTTAGTATACTTTGTTTGTTATTTTTACCCCTGTTACTGTTTTATCCAAACACCCCTATACGCAGTCTTTCAAACATCACCATGAAATCCTTACTTAGAACGAATGATGTTGGTGTTAATCCTGTAAATATTTTCTTCCCTTTGAAAGAGCAACAAATTACTGGAATGGGCTCAGTGATATCACCAATGCCAAGGCTTAACATTTACTGCCATTCATATGTTTGTTTTAGTTTGTGCAGGTGGTCAATGTGGTGTATTGCTAGTTATTAGTGTTATTTGGAGCTTGTACTTGGATGGATAAAGTCAAGATTTATTATGTATTCGTCATATGGCCTGATTCTCAATTCTAAAGGCAGATTGGAGACGACATCAACTTCATCAAACCCCATCTGTTTTTCTCGAGTTATTCAAAGGCAGTGACGATAACAATACTTACAGTGACGTCTATGGTGTATATATGTTTTAGTTTCATTTCTGCTCTAGCGCTAATAAGGTTGGCGTGTATCTTTTTAGATGTGTTGTTTGCAAGAGTAGTCATACAAGAGGGGCAAGCTCAATGTATCAACTCATTTGTAATGTCAATGGATATTCCTTATTTGAATCAATACTATGTTCATTTCGGAAAAGAAGAGCAACAAATTCATTCATGGCTGAAATTATCTCAGAAACTGTAGTGGTTGCCTTGTAGGTTTAACATTGTAAGGCTAATGCACTGAACAAGGCTACTAGTAATGGTATCTGATAAATTATTATAAGATAAATCGAGATGGTTCAACATCTTGAAGTCTTCAATCTCTGATGGAATGGAACAAAATAATGACACGTTCAGTTAAAGATATTTCTTGAGTCTACCCATTTGACCCATTTTAGTTTTCGCTGTTCCTAAAAATTGTGGAATTCTACCTGATAAATTGTTTTCAGAAATGTCGAGTACCCCCAATCCTCCCAAGGAACTTAATGAAGATGGAATTATGCCTTCAAATCTATTGCCACTAAGGTATAACTCTGTAAGGCTATTACACTCACCAAGGCTACTAGTAATGGTACCTGACAAATTATTATAAGATGAATAAAGACCGCTCAACATCTTGAGATCTTTAATCTCTGATGGAATGGAAATTGTAGAAGTTGCTTGGGTATTTTACCACTTAGTCTATTGTCTGCAAGGTTTAACCCAATAAGGTTTTTACAATTCCCAATACGTGATGGAATATGACCTTCTAATTTGTTGGTTCCTAAATAAAGTACAGTCAACAGTGATAAGTTCCCAATGGCACCAGGTATAGGACCTGAAAATTGATTGTTAGATAGTTCAAGAATTTGTAGCTTTTGAAGTTTACCGATGGTAGTGGGGATTTTTCCTTTGAATTGATTAGCTCCTAAACCTAAAGCGGTCAAACCAACTAGACTACCTATACTTAAAGGAGGCTTCCAAATAAGTGATTGTCTCCTAAATTTAGAAAGGTGAGTTGATGAGAGAGATTACCTATTGACATAGGAAGCACTCCTACAAAGTCACAATTTGAAAGACTCAACCTTACTAATTTGGTGCAGTTTTTCAAAGAATCAACAAACCTCATGTCATCAGCTTCTCCGCGTCCATGGAAGTTGTTATTCTGTAATCTAATTATATTAATATCTCCTAGTTTTGAAAAGTCAACAGTCAACTTCCCACTAAAACTGTTGTAACTCATTTCAAGAAATCTTAATTTAGAACAATTAGAAAGAGAAGGTGGAAGAACTCCTGTCAGTTCATTATCCCGTAACTGAAGCCACTCAAGATTTGGGAGCTGATTACCAATTTCTAAAGGAAGACTACCAGTGAGGTGCTTACCAGGTAAGGAAAAGTTAGCTAGTAGTTAAAGGTTGAAAATGGAATGAGGGATGTTTCCATATAGTAGTCAAGCTTTTCCACCCAACGGGTTCCCACCAGCATAGAACTTTTCCATAGATGTGATATTCCCCAAGAAAGGTGAGATTCCACCTGTTAGCTTATTGTCATCAATTTCAAGAGTAGCAAGTTTCGAGAGTAAGCTTATCTCCTTGGGTATGCTTCCAGTTAGCTCATTTTGATAGAGCCAAAGGTCTTCGAGGTTAGAACAACCAGACAAGTTTGCTGGAATTACTCCACTGAACTTGTTTTCATCAAGATAAAGACGACGGAGCCTAAATAGACGACCAATTTCATGAGGAATGGTTCCTTGAAAGCTGTTGTTCTTGAGAGAAAGGTGACTGAGGAAGCTGAGGTTTCCTACATTTGGAGACAACAAGCCTTCTAAGCCTTGCGAAACCAGTCGTAAAACAGTCACTCGTTTGTGCCGCTTTCCACATGAAATACCACTCCAGTCACAGAAATGAAAGGAATGGTTCCACGAGGTTAGAACATTTTATGGATCATGGGTGATCTTTGACTTAAATGACAGCAATGCGTGATAATCAGTCTCATTACCATCATATGAAGCAGAGACGGTGGTGGAAGTGAGACATGTTATCGCGAGACCGTAAAAGAGAAAAGAAATACGGGAGGAAGCTGATAAGCATATCATTGCTTGTGGTGACTTCATATTTGGAAATTTACTTGAAATTATAAGAACATGTATTGGCTTTTTATAGTCGGATTGAGCCAGACAATGTGATTGGTAATAACTAATTAATTTCTACGTATAATCATATCAGGAATGACTTTAAAGAAGAGTGGTAAGACTAGACTTATAGTGCATTATAACTTTAATCATGCCATCAATACCCGTTATTACAAACTTTTATGATTTTATGATTTTATGATTAAAATGTAAAAATGTAAAATATTACAAACTTTTATGATTTTCGTATTGGGTTAATCCCAATCGACCCAACCCAGCGACCCAAGTCAACACCCACAATGACCCGGTCAACGAAACTCAAACATACGAAAAGTCAAGAAGCAGTTACAAGAAACGGTTATGTAGCAGTTATACAATAACTGCCATATGTATTGAACCGACACAATGCTTCAAACATACCGTTTCATTATGTATAAATACTAGAAACTCTGTAACAAACATATATGACTGATAAATAAGAAAAGTTACTTGATTCAAATTGTTATTTATTATTTTGGTATATCGTTGATTAAAGATCCATACAAACTTGGCCAAGAATTGGTATCAGAGCCTGAATCATCATATACCATTTACGTTTTAGTTTCAGAATCAATAAGAACCCTAAAACAATTTCAAAAAAAAAAATTGTGCAAAATAATCCGAACACAAAATCAAAAGATATCATCTTTTGTGTTCCATATACGTTTGTCGCATCAAGGGAACAATCACATAAGTGACTGCTCATACCCGGCAACAAAATCTTTCATTCGTATTTTTTTTCTTTCATCGAAACTTTTTTTATCCACAAAGGATCAGAAACGAATTAAAATCGTTTATATATTGATTCAAACAAAAACCAAAACGAAGTCATCAATTTAGGGCAGAAGTAAAGATTCGAATTATAACGAACACACCTGTTCTTAAACGGAATCAAGCCCAGAAGGATCAATTGAAACCCCAATTGATTCATCAGCAAACTCAATCGTAAAAATACTCACGGATGAGAAAACCCCAATTAACCGAAACCCTAGGTTTCAAATTGAAGGGCTAACAGTGCTCGTAAAAGTAATACCACACCGGAGATAGTAGAAAGGACGGTCAAAAACCACACCCATCAAAGGCCGGTCAACCGTCGTTATTGGAGAAGAAGAAGATCAAAGATATCTTCTTAGAGAGAGAAAGAGAGACTAATATACTGTCTCAGAAAGAAAGAAAAAAGGAGTACGTGTGTTTTTTATCTCACCAAAGAGATAAGTAACAAACAAATAAAAGGGACGCGTACAGTATAAGGGCCACACAAGTATATTATTTATTAGGGCATCGGGTTAAACCATCAACCCCTCCAGGTTTCAAAAGATTTCAAAATCACCTTTCATTTTTTTTACTTTATATACAAAGGACATTTATTAAAACAAGATTTCAAAATCACCTTGCATCGGGTTAAACCATCAACCCCTCCAGGTTTCAAAAGAATTTGAGGTAGGCACTTTCGTAATGGTTGGGACGAAACATGAAATTTGGCCAAAGTTCAGGGACATACAAAGGACAAATTCAAGATAAAATTTTACTGCCTACCTCAAATTCATGTGACAAAACAACCAATATAGAGGCAACGCCACCAATCGGCCATAAAACCAAACACATATATATATAGTACAGAACTAATATACATGACTTTATAAGTCCAACAAACTATCCCCAATAATAAGGTTTCAAGACCCACAACCCATCGGTTCACGTAAACAACAAACACCCAATGTTACTTGAATAAGTTTCCAATTAATCGTAAAAATATTTGCTTACAAAACCGATATTGAATGCATACCGACAAACCACACAACTGGTGTATATATAGGAATAGAACAAGCTTTCCTAATCCTACTACAATTCTAATATAACTAGAATATTAAACCTATTATTCACCCCATGGGCTGTCAATAGTCGCTGCCCCCATGCTCTGGTCATCTCAGCCTCAACATAATCTTCATCCTCCCAGTCCCCTGCATAAAAATAGTAAATTCAAAGCACATAAACTATCTATCAAAATACACCCAAACTCACAAAACCCATTTATTAAAACAAGAGTTAATTGCATAAATAGTCCCTAAACTTTGGCTGATCATAAGTTTGCTCCAACCATTTCGGTGCGTAAATCGGCCCATCTAGGGAAACCTTAGTAAATTTTCGTCCCCATTGGGATGAAACATGCAATTTAACACTTTCGAACATGGACTAAAAATTTTCTCCCCAAATGTGGATCTAAAAATTTTTCAAAGGTTTCACGTGGACGGCTGCGACTTTTAATGGTTGGGACCTAAACATGAAATTTGGCCAAAGTTCAGTGGACATACAAAGGACAAATCCAAGATAAAATTTACTCGCCAACCTCAAATTCATGTGACAAAACAACCAATATAGAAGTGCCCACCAATCACAAGCCATAAAACCAAACACACATATATAAAGTAACTAAATATACATGACTTTATAAGTCCAACAAACTATCCCCAATAGTTGAAGGTTAACATGATAATATAATGGCAACAAGGCATAAATTGTCATGGGCACAAAGGTTTGCACCGTTGTCGATTTCGTGACGATTCACTCACAAAAGTTCATATTGTAACTTGTGATCCTCATAGAGACATCTAAGAATAAAAGAAAACTATGGTTCCTAGCTTTGGGAATGTTTTAAAAGTGGAAACCACTACCAACATCTTTTATTGCTCTATGGACATCTATGAAATGAAAGAAAACTATGGTGTTGGGAATTTTTAAAAGGAAACGAGATTCACCGACCATACTTTCATAAATATTAACCGAACTTGTAGTTAACTTCATGGGTTCTACAAATTCCATTCGATTAAGTACCCGACTACTCAATTCATACCTTTTATTCTCTATGGACGCCTTTAGATAAACTAATAACCCTCTACATATCTAAAAGACGCTTATCATTACTAGTAATACACTCATTTCATAAAAGAGTATATCATTTTAACCACCTAGGCATTGATAAATAATAAAGAATAAGTGTGCCAAAGATGCAGTAGTTGAAAATACCAAAATTTCATGGCCTTCTATTTATTTGATTAGTGGGCTATCTTGTACCCTCCAATTAGGGGTGAATGAGTCGGTGACGAGCCCAGTCTGCCGAGCTCGAGCTCGGCTCGTTTATATATAAAAAGCTACCACTTCTTTTTCATGCTTTACTAGCCTCCTAAGTAAATAGTAATTTCTAATTATCAATAGATCTTTCAAAAACCTCTAAAGCCAACACAAGCTTAAATTCGAGGATCCTTATTCCAAAGTTGCATATAGCAAAGAGAAAACTAGTTTGCAATGATATAAATGGATATTATGAGCTGTTGTTGTCTAAAAGAATAACCAAGTATGCAAAAAATAAAAATAAAAAAAATATAAATGAAATCAACACAATTATTTCATCATAAAAGATATTCCAATGATCTATATAGCTTGAAAATCATTTTGTATCGGTGTCAAAATATATAAGAATGACCCAAACTCCTTTTGACCCAATAACAAAACCAAATACCCATCGCTTAATAACATCACTACAACATTGACCGCAATTGAGGGACATTTTTTCGCTGCACTGGACATGTCTACTCCAATAACTTTCACGGGATATCCCGCCAAAGCGCCTCAACACCTGCACGATACTTTTGGTGGGGACAATGTTAGCCTTTTACGGACTAGTGGACCCACGGTGATGGTATCCGGTCAAAGATTGTCCATCGCGCTTCTTTTTGGCGACATGTCCCCGCCAAAAGTGAACTAAATTAACTCATAAAACACTAAAATGGTGATAAGCATTAATCACACTTTTTGGCTGGATTTGTTCAATCAAAGAGACATCCACTAAATATTTGGTGTCAGAGAATCACAAGGGTATGCTAATGCAAACGCCATTCATTCAACCTAAAAAGTTCAAACCTAACTAACCTTTCCAAAACCACAAATAATTAACCAAGCCAAGAAACCATAACGGTCAATTAAGCCCCACACATAAGGTTAGCCACTAAATTCACTTAAATGTGGTTTTCATTAGGTTCCTAGAAGTAACTTGCCAACATATCCAAGAAAATCCCTTTGAATTTTTGGGTGAAATTCTAACAAAAATAGGTGAATAACTAAAACATAAAGACAAAAGCTATACCTTGAACATACTTCAAGGCAACCTTCAAGCTTTGGATAGTGTGGAGATAAGCTGCATTCTTAAGTAGATCTTGGAGGTCGCTGGTCGCTCATACTTCCTACCCAATAAGTCCTTCGGAGTCAACAAGTTATCATTCATTCTTTTTGATACAAAGAAAGTATCCTCATGTATATGGGGTGCACTTAATATTTCAATTCCCATGACCCATCTTTAGAAGTATTCTCGGACTAATCAAACAAATGATTTTACTTCAGAATACCTACATAACAATGACTCTTATATGATTCAAGTGCTTTAAATACCACATCTTTTATATACATAATTAATAGCAACTTGACCCATTTAATTAGGCAAGTATCAATTTGGGGTTATGTTTATATATTAATAGAGATATACTTTTTCTTTGGGTAAAGTGAAACAAATGTTTACGATAATAGATAGACTTTTATGCCCTTGTAGCTTCTAAAACTTTTGTCAAATTTTGATACATTTGACCCAAAGAGAAGATAAGGCAAGTAGATCAAGTTAACAATACATACCTACAAAAGTGCTAAAATGTATCATTCAAAATTTATAGTAGGTTTAATAAATATGAAGAAGTAGTGGCCAACAATTGACATTCTGAAGTATATCATATTATATGTCTTAATCTTCATCTCTTAGTAACCCAGAAGGAATAGAAGTGGGACCCGCCTTGGTCATCCCTTAACTTTATCCTTTCTTGAGAAGTTTTAACCTTTCTTAAACAAGGGCCGCTGTTCCGAGGTGCTATTTGTTCATTAGACGATGTGCGCATGGTGGCCATCTTGGCACTATCTTTAACTTTATTTTTTCAGAAGTTTGACCTTGGATCACTCGTGAGAGCCATCTCTCCGAGGATGAAGGGTAACGTTGGGAACCGCCTCAGTCCCATTAGTCTCATCCTTTTGACTCTTCGCTTTTTCTTTGTCCGAAAGTAGTAGTTTTATCCTTTTCGTTTTAACCTTGTTCACGCGATTCATAAAGAATCAAATGTATTTCGTGACATTGTGAAAACCGCTCGAAGTTGGAGGTATATGTGCTCTCGAAAACACGCTCGAGGAACCCTCTGCCAAAAATTGATCATGTTTTATGATCATATACCGATCTTTATCTTTATCGATAACGATTCCATGCTTGCTTAAATCATCGGAATGCCCTTCTCGCACTCATAGACTTGTTCATATCGGATGAAGTGATAAAGTTAGTTTTCTATAATGTTTTTCACAAGATCATCATCATTAATGGGTTCACACCAAGTATCCCATATAATAACCATTACTTTGTTTTCGCAAAGAATATGCACATCCGTAAGTGTCTAATACTTAGGAAATACCCTACCAGTGAAAACAAATTTTCCGCCACCAAAATTTTTGGCAATTCTTACATCCTTGAAGAAAACTTGCTTTCAACATTTTTTCGCCTTGGCTTCATCCTTATTGCATTCCATCCCTACGAAGTTCACGTGAATAAGTGCATCACCACCACTTTAATAATGTTACTACATTAATAGTTTAAAGTAAACGCTGAAGATTTGGCAAAATTCCGAGCTTATGCTTAACCAAGTTACTACTTTGATCTGATTCTCAAACCCGATACTGATAATAAGTTGATAGATTAAGCATAACACTACATGTATAAAAGAATAGATTTTCTATAAGTAAAACCATAGTAAACTATACCGCATCCAAACACCTATTTTTCCTCATTGTCACGTAAATAAAAGTTATAATTTAGATCCAAATATCCCCTCCTGTCACACACACCAACCGACTTCTTCAACCCGCTTTTCTTGTAATCTATTGCTTGTCATTTTATTTATTTCCGCTTGACCTACTACATATAAAATTCAACCAAAAGTGACCTGCTTATGTAAATTGTCCCAAAAATAATAAATTTTCTTCGAGAGCAAGTTTGAAGATCTGTTACTTTTAGTATCAAAGAATGGCACGCCAGTGTCATCTTACTCTTTTCAAACTCGGCACGCCACAAAGAGGACTATCTGTTAAGACGACAAGGAAGTAAAGTACAAATGCAATATTGTTCTAAATACATTCAAATTTTATGAAAATTAATAACTTGCCTTTATTACTTGTTTATAGATTGAGATATTTTTATAAAGAGTGGATGTCATCTCGTTACATCCAACTTACTTAAATCTTGTGTCATTAAACCTTTCCATGGCATTTTCACACTTTTGAAGGATTTAAAACTTGAGTGAGTTCTTTATTGTACCTCTAAACTCGCCTCAAGTGGCATTAACCGCGATCAAGTGAAAATTTGAAAAGTGAAACGATAATAACTAAAAACCTAAAATTAATCTGATCGTACAACAAACAAATACTTGAAACACAACACAAATACTTACAACATTAATCACGCTTTTTTTTCTTTCACATGAACATGGACAAAGTTAGTAATACCAAAAGTTATGCCATCAAGAAAGTTGTTTGATTCGTGTTATTTTACCTTTAACCTTAGCATGTAAAATGGGTAAATCAGAACATTCATTCAAACCGAACAGTTTGATGATTAGAATAGGTATAAAATTACATGCAAAGATAAAAATCAAGGAAAAATGACAAAAGATGTTCACAACTTCGATGTTAAACCAATGACTCGTTTGATAGTCAATAAGATGCTATTGATTCATTCAAATAACATTAGTGCTAGATGTTAAATCCACGCTTAGAGGCTGACTGTTAAATTGCATTACCTGTCGTTCAAAGGTCATTATTCAACCTATCTTCAGAAACATTCTTTGGAAGAATTTCAAACATTGGGGTTATGTTTATGTAGTAATATAGATATACTTTTTCTTTGGGTAAAGTAAAACAAATGTTTATGTATTAATAGAGATAGATAGAGATAGACTTTTGCGCCAATTCTCTAAGCTTCTAAAACTTTTGTCGAATTTTGATACATTTGACCCAAAGAGAAGATAAGGCAAGCAGGTTAACAATACATACCTACAAAAGTGCTAAAATGTATCATTCAAAATTTATAGTAGGTTTAATAAATATGAAGAATAGTGGCCAACAATGCACATTCAAAAGTATATCATATTATATGTCTAAAACGCACTCTTGCTGAAATACATAAATAAATATATGCAATATTACAGATACCGATGATTTCATAACTTACGGATATCATTTAGAAATAAGGACCATGTCTTAACATGCTTATATAAATTCAAAACGTAATTAGGAACCTCAAAGCTTAAGCTTGTAACGTAAACTAATGATAAGTGGCAAACATAAATAAAATACATAAAACAGACTGCGTTGCATAAAGATTTTAAATATTCAATGGTCGCTTTATAATCGGTTGATTCTACAGTCCATAGGGCCAGCGGAAACCAATGCAGCAATTGCGTAACTCTACCACTATCCTTATAGCCTATTTAATCGTAAAATTAAATACAATACCTAACACTTGCAAAGATACTTCTATAGTAATGAATTGTCCACGCGACGCAATGTAATGTGCAGACAAAAGAAGTTTGGCCACTAACCCCAAACAATTTTTTTCATAGAGGCATAAAAACAAACACTTGGTAAAATATATAAACCACTAATGAACACCTTAATTCATCAACTAAACTAACAAAAATCAAAACCCCATATGAACAATCACTATTTTAAAAACAAACCCAAATCGATTATATAAATTGTAAAACACTAATTATTTATAAAATTTTGCCATCACCTTATTAGAATGAAGGGTTTTTGATTCTATCAGATGTAAAACAACAACAACTTCATATCATTCTTTCTTCATCTATATTGATATCTTTAAACAAATCAAACTATTTGACTTTTTTGCAATATGGTTGGTTTTGGATAAAAAGTGACCTTGAAGTTTGCTTTTTCTTGAAGTCAATGGTGGCTTTTTGTAATTTTGTTTTGGGCTAATTAGACAGACTTTGGCTTTAGCTGTCATCACTTTTAGGAAAAAGTTTCTATTTCCAAAATAAACCTGAGACTTCACTTTTCTACTTTTCATATAAGCATGACAAGTGTCCTTCAAGTTTTGTGTAATCAATCATAATTTTAACTAAATTGTCTATTATACCCTCTTTTTAGTACAATGTATCCATCTCAAACACTTTTTAAGAATCTTGCGTAATTTTTTTTTTCTTAGTGTCAAAGTTACTAAAATATTTTATTATACTTTTCGCCCTTCCCAATGTTGAGCTTAATTTAAGCTTAAATAATATTATTTACTTTTTACTTTATACTTTGTACCTTTTTAGTACATTTTTACACTTTTCAAAATTATAATTTTAACTAAATTGTCTATTATACCCTTGTCTCTTCCATTTCTACCAATTATTCTTTCCTCCAATTGTTAAAATAATTCAAGTGGTACACCAGCCAACTTGTAATCGATAATCATGATGAGAAGATATTGCTCTCAAACACTTCCTATTTTTAATCCTAAATCAGATATATTAAACAAATACAACTTTCTCAACTTGTAATTAATGGTTACGATTTGGTGACCTGGTTTTGTGAGGACCATTCATTGACTTCACTAATAACGGAATAAATTCATAGTGTGAACAAAGATTATTCCATGATTCTTAATCCTAAATCAGAGATATTAAACAAATACAACTTTCCCATCTAGATGCTCCTCATTTTTTCGGTTCAATGAACCAAGAAACAATTTTTATTTGTTTACGTACGGTTTTATAAGGAAGTCTAGAAGAATCGAGATAGTCTCTAGTCACAATCGCTGTTTCTGCGAAGTTTAACAATGACCTCCAAAAAAGATGAAATTCATATGATCTAATGAAGATTCAAGTTATTGTATTGAGTATTCATACAATTACATATATTATTTACCGCTGATTGTCGATTCGTTGATGATCTTTACCGTAAAACAAGTTGTTTGCTTTAGTTTTAATTTTATGATTAGCAAATTTAATTTATATGTTGGTTAGCAGATAGTTCACATTTTGAGGTTGGAAGAAGATTTTTGCGTGATTTAGTTATAAAAGAAAGAAAAAAATCTGGTTTTAAAACAAAGTATACCATGGGTGCACCGACTTCTTTGTTGTTGATGATGATGTGCCCTGTGTTTTAGATCAAAAAGATACGTAACGACGTTGTTCTTGTAAATGGTTCAAGTTCATGAGTAACATCTGTCATACTTTGATTTATCATGCTCTATCAATATTAAAACTAGGTCGCCATCATGTTAACATTAATTCACCTGACCATTGCATTGTTACTGACTAGAATGCTAAGACTATGTATTTGATTTTGTATTGGAATCAGCTCCTTCTAGTTTGAGCAAATCAGAATTTTGAGTTAGAAACAACCATGGGACCATATATATGTTTTATAACGCTTATTTTATCTTAAATTTTTTCAACAGAAAAAACAGATAATCCAATCGAGACGCGGAAATCGCCAACATCCTTCTAATAAGAGGATGCAAGCCAAAGTGGTAGATTTTGGGTTTGCAATGCTTGGGATACCGAGGTAAACACATATTTTGACGAAGTCAAAGGACAGTCGGGTATCTTGACCCGAGTACATGAGAGAACTTTCAACTAACACAGCAAAGAGTGATGTACTCTTTCGTCCTACTTATAGAAATTCTACAGGCCCGCCTGTTGAATCGAGGAGGTCACCAGAGGAGAAGGTCACAATTAGATGGGTATGTTTCTATATCTCTGCATAATATATTCTACATTTTGCATTAGTCGTAATGCTAGGTTCACTAAAAGCTCTACCATGTTTTTTTTTCTCAGGCTTTTGGGAAATACAACAATGGTGAAGTTTATGGATTTGTGGATCCTCAAATAAGGGAAGTTGTAGACGAGAAGATCTTCAAGAAGATGATGAATTTGTATTCCAATGTGCAGCCCCAATAGCCGATCGAATCGACCAATATGAAGACGGTGGGAGAGAGTTAGTTGCCATTCGAATGAAATATATCTAAACATGGAAGCAGAAACTGATATAAACGCTTTCTTGCATAGTAGATTTCTGAACTTTGATCTCTATTTCTTAGCTTAGATATGCTTGTTTTGATGGGTTGTACCAAGCGTGAGTTTGCATCGCAGCCAGTTCAGTGGTAGAGAGTACAAGTGTACAATGCGGCATTTTGCATGGTACAGAACTTGATGCCTAAAAAGCAGTTTTATGAATTGGATAGATTATTTGTGCTGTATCTACAGAAGTGCAAGGAATAAGATTTTTCTTAATTTTCTTCAGTTGCATTTAGATGGTACATTTGATCTCGCAAGAAGACTAGAGGCTAACCATTTTTATCTATTTACTTGAACAAAATCATATTGGCATATTGCTAAACCAACCACGCCGTGACCTTTTCTTGGCTTGCAGCTGTTTGATCTGTATTACCTCCCTCCTGAGCCAACCACTTATCGGCGAAATGAATTAAGGAAATCAAGTCCATTGTAGGTTCTAGATGAAAGAATACTTATGAAATGGTGAATTAAGATTTCGCCTCAAGATCTGAAATTTAATCTTTTAGCTCTTGCCACAACTCACGGGCTAAAATAATCCTCCTTATTAACGAGAGCAAAAAATGCAACAAATTTGAACACAACGACTTCAAGTCTAAAACAATGGAAAAATCGACATAAACGCCAAAAATCCATCTCAACAACAACCACATTTACCATCATAAAAAAGATAACTCCTGGTCATTGAAAACCAGAAGAAAAAAATGGCCAAATATACTATAGCACAAAACCTCTTAATACACAATGTACAAAAAATTTAGCACATTTCCATTTTGTTTTGCTATAGGAAAGCTTTAAGATCAACTATCATAACTGTTATATCATCTAAACTACCTCTACTTACAGCAAGGTTCACTAGCTCCTTGCAAGCATCCATTAGCCCATCATGTGCCAGGCCATGGTCCTGGTCTTGGTTTTCGTTCTGGTCCAGGTTGTGAGTCGTGCTCTTAGCCTGTTTCACAAGTGAAACGCTCGCTCAGCTTTTCGCTGAGGTTCATTGTTTTCACTAGCGAAGTGATTTTCACTTTCTTCCCAGTTATTATTTACTCTCTTTTTAATTTGTTTGACCCGACAAGTTTTCTGTTTTTAGTGAAACATTTGTCATGGATCGGTTACTTTACATCAATAGCTTCTTATTTCTAATCCTGAAAACATTTAAAGTCAAACAAATAGGTTTTTAACCTATAATTTATTAAGATGTTCTCACAATCATCAGTCCCTGTAAATTACCACGTGTCCTGTTTGTTACATAGTTTATGGTAACCATCATCTTGTACTCAAATTTGTTTATAGTTAGTGTCAAACAAGAGGTAGATATAAGTGTACTTTGACCTTAAAAGTCAGGCCACGACATGAAAGCTTACCTCATCCCGTGAGTCCATCTGTGGAAGCCAAGACTAGATACTCTAAGTCATCTGTCAATGGTAAAATCTCGGTCTCGGGTTCACCAAGCACCCAATCTTTCAAATGAGAATCGCCGATGCTTCTTGAGACAGCAAGTACACAATGAACCCTCCATGTCCCACGATGAAGCTCCACATACCCGCCCTAAATCACAGACACAAATAGAATCATTGGTTTCATTATTTTCTCAAGAACAAGCTACAAGTTGAGTAACATGTCAAAAGGGGCATCTTTAGTACGATCCATAACGGGCCAGCTTGAATTCACCCACTAACACCTTTTGTCCATTTTTGATAAATACTTAATGTCTTGATTATGATTAACAAAGTAGCTAAATACTTGCATAAAGTGAAAATATTAGATGTACAAGACTTTGTACGACTTCCTGTTAAGCATGTTCCTCTTTTAGCTTTGACTTGACCCGTTTGGGATCAAACGCAACCAAAATCCACCCATTTTAAGGTAATTAGTTAAAGTTGCCATCTTTACTACCTAGTTTTATTGGCTGAATTTGTACCTTATCTTGTATCCTTTTACGTTCATCCTCATGTGATGCTTTGTGATCATTCGTTAAAGTGTCAGCCTTTCCTTTTCTGGAAAGAACAACTCTACAATCTCCTAAGTTCGAGACAACAAGTTCCTTCCCTTTGACAAGGGCCGTGACACAACAAGCGCCACTCTCTAATCCCTGTAAGTCGTCACCACATACCATTCAGTTTTTCTATGCAACTTTCATTTTCACATTCTGAGTCAAACATATGGCTTCACATATTCATCATTAAGATAGATTTAGTTACATGTCAGTTAAAGTCAAGCTAACTAGTAACGGTCTTACTACGGATGTTAAATTGTTAACCACTAGACAAGTACACCTTAAAATTTATTCGATGGATATATAATATCGCAAGTTGAAAAATGGCCATTTCAAGTATGACCAAGTCTAGATCTTGAAATAGTAAACATATATGTGAACAACTCCTAACAACACTTGTACTTAAATATAGATTATTAGAACTATTCAAATGTTGTTCAACAAATAACTAAAATTGCTTGACAAGTAGCATTATTTGACTCATGAATATGAAAGCCTTCTGGAATGTAAACGGAATGTTTTAGATTCCCCACCACTTTACTTTATAAGACTGCATGTTTTTGACAGCAAAAGTGTCGCATCAAGGACTTTTTATTTGCATTTACATCTCCATAATTTATCGCAAGTTGCTTATCCTAGCAAACTATGGGGTGTTTGGATGTGTGTTTCTATGACTGCCTAATTTTTATTGACCATAATCGCATAATCAGTTGTAATAAAATGCTTATAAGAGGCAAACCTCCAAACTAGATAACTAAAAGCAGAATTCCTTTATCTGAACATAAAAATCCTGATATAATCCAATTTAAACTTTTTGGCATTTTTATTAAGTATGAGTATGTGAAGATAGCTAATATGAACACATTAACACGAAAATCCAAACCTGTTTAAGGAATTCATCATCTGTTTTCATGAATGCGGCTTTAACAACTTCTTCTGTTACTGCATTCTCGAAGCAGTTCTCCAACATCTCGAACACATTATTCGTGAAAGTGCGATTCTTGGATACATAATCTGCAGCTTTGCTACCTCAATGTCCATCATAAACACCAAAGAACCCCTGATTTCACAACCAATTATAATGAATACATTACAAAATGATTTCCGGTTTCAACTTTTATTAAACAAACTAATTTACATGAATTACAACTTACGGATTCAACTTCTTTCATCACCATATCTAATCTACCAAACTTAAGTATATGTCCGAATTAGTTTATACAAGATCCAGTCACATTATAATCACAGCTTTTCCATCATAATCACCTTGAGTTAGTGTGTGTACCTACTGAACGATAAAATGAATTAGCCACTAAAGAAAGAAAAAATTTATGATATAAACGGCTAAAAAAGTATTTGCAACATCCCATATAACATTTTTGACATGTACGCCTGTTGAGAATGTGAATAAAGTATCATATGATCTATGTAACCTCAGAAGCTTACCTGTTGTGGTGCATTATAACCACTGGGAACTGCAAAAACTTTATTATCAAGAGGAATGTCAACCGACGGCCACTCACGAACGGATGAAACTGCTAGTAACACCAGCATAAGCATTGTTCATAAAACAACAAAACACACTGGCCGATTAGCGTAAAATCGAGGTATTATGGATCCCATTTTCTTATCCTTCAACCTTATCGTTGATCAACCGTACCAAAGTCAAAGCACCCCAACAGTTTAAACCTGAAAACAAAGACTATCCGCATTTAGCAAAATTTAAAGAAATATACCTTCTCGAACACATCTTGGTCCAACTTTGAAATATTGTAACAAAATATATTAACAAACACAGTAATGCAATAGCAAGGTTTTCAATAGAGTGACAAACTTCTAATGCAACCCAAACGACTATTTTTAGCTTAATTTTAGCTCGCCGACACCAACAAGAATGCTATACTACCTTCTCTTTCCATCCAAATGAACATCAATTCCATGAGTGCATGACCCGAAATATACTAAGGGGGCGTTTGGATAACTTATCTTGCGGGCTTATGGGCATACTTAACTTTGGAAAAGCCGAAAAGCTTACTTTTACAAATTGACTTATCAACTTTAAACCGTTGTTAAAAGAAAAGCTTATGGGCATACTTAACATCTGAAAGATGGACGAACGTGCAGAATCTGCCAGAATATTTTGGTTAGTGGCATAAAGATGGACACTGACCAAACCACCTGCCAAGTATATTTAGGTAACCACTGCTAATTTATTTTATTCCAATGCTAGTGTTACTAAACCACTGCTAGTATATTTAGGTAACCACTGCTACTTTATTTTATTCCAATGCTAGTGTTACTAAACCACTGCTAGTATATTTAGGTAACCACTGCTACTTTATTTTATTCCACTGCTAGTGTTACTAAACCCCTGCTAGTATATTTAGGTAACCACTGCTACTTTATTTTATTCCACTGCTAGTGTTACTAAACCACTTCTAGTATATTTAGGTAACCACTGCTACGTTTCTCGAAACCACTGCTAGGTTCTTGTCGTTACCACTTCTAGCTTGTTTTTTTGATTCTACCTGCTTGTGTTTTGATTCTTGCAAGTTGAATAAGTTTTCCTATCAATAACTTCGCAAATTAAACTTCTAATCAATATGGGACTCGCACTATTGCATACTAAGTCCACACATCAATTGGTGATAATCGAAGCTCATTTACACAACAATCGGTGTAAATGAAACCCTAATTATTATATGTATATTAAAATTAGAGAAATAATACCTTTGGCGACGGTGAATTGACCGGAGATGGTGAGATAACCAGAGATGAAGGTGTTGATAGCCGGAGGTGAAGGTGTTGATACCGAATGCGGTGATGGTGGCCGGAGGTGAAGGTGATGATAGCCGAGTTGATGGGCTTGAGAGGTTTTATTGAGGAAATAATGCAGGAGTATTCTTTTTATCGACTTTTTATTCTTGGGTCATAAAAGTTTCAGTCATTAAATGGCATTTCTCTTGTAGTATGAATAATTGCTTGATTGCGATGCATTTTAGTTTCATAGTTTTTAGTTTAAAAAGTGAATTGGTAATGTCAGTTTGGTTTTGTTAAAGGAAAGAAGATGCTCAACATGTAAAAATATTTAAGGGTACAATAGTCATTTTAATTTAAAAAGTATTTAAAAGTTATGTAAAAAAAATATAAAAATACAAAAATACAAAGTTAAAAAAGGAGTTCAAAGTAATTCGCTTAAGTCGCTCAGCATTGGGAAGGAGCAAAAGGAATAAAATAATACTTTCCAAAGCTTGACTTTTTCCTCGAAAATATAAAAAATAAAATATTTCGAATATTAAAAAGTCGCTGGATATAAGTCGATTATAAATCATATGGATGAAAAGGTAATTTCAATGATTGGGTTCCAAAAAGTGTCAGGACACTTGGCACTCTTAGATTGGAAGAAAAAAGTCGCAAGTCTCAAGGTTTATTTTGGAAATACCCAAACTTTTTTCCTAAAAAGTGATGACACCTTGAGCAAAAAGTGCATTCTCATAATTAGCCCTTTTGTTTTTAGACACATAAGGTGTTGAACTTGGAATGAGCTGGGGCTAGGGCCGGAGGCCGAGTTTATATAAGCTGAATTAGTTATAGCCGAAGTTTATTAATGTAAAATTGAAGAAAAATTTATCAAACTTAATTTACATATATAGTTTCAGCTTTTGCGTGATAATTTATTATATTTTAAAAAGTATATAAGTAATTTAACTAGTTATAAACCCCTATAAGCCCTTTTATATAGGTTTCGGCTTATTGATGCTTATGGCTTATAAAAGCTTCTATAAGCACGTATGACAAAAAAAGTTTATTTTATAAGTTGACTAATTTTAAAATCAGACTATATGCTTTTTGTTTTTTTTCCATGATATTTAACAAACAATGACCAAAATCAAATCAATTTTCACTTTTTATTAATCAATCACAGTGCTTGATTTTGTGGATTAAAAAAGGATTGCTTTTTGACCCTTGAAGTTTATAAAACAATGGTATGCTTTTTTTTTTTTTTTTTTTTTTTTTTTGGACACTTATTATGCTCTTGTTGTGGATCAATTTAATCAAATCAACTTCCACTTTTTATTATGAGGGTCCATTTGGTTTATAAGTAGGTTTAAATTATGATTTATGGCCCGTTTGCTTGAGGGGTGTAGACGAAAAAAATTAAATGAACAATGTATATTGTTGTTTGGTTTATTAAGGGCCCACCACATTGGAATAAAAATTTAAGTTGATACACATAGATCCATTCCACTCAAATAAAGTGACTTTCTTTTTCTGTCTTCTTCTACTCCCTTTTAATGGTCCCAACTCATTATCATATATTTATTTTGTAATTAAAATTAATAATTTCAATTTTAATATATAATTTAAATTTTAAAAGAAAAATTAATCTAAATCAATCAATCATTTTCTTTCTCCACCTTTTTTTTCAAACCTATCTAAAACCACAAATAATTAACCAAGCTAGTAAACCATACGTGTCAAATTAACCTCTATGTGAACAATCACAATTTTAAAAACAAACCCATGTCGATTATATAAACTGTAAAACACTAATTATTTATAAAAATTTATTTATATACCTTATTAGAATGAAGGGTATTTGATTCTACTGAAATGTAAAACAACAGTCAATAACTTCATATCATTCTTCTTCATCTTATTTTGAAACTATTGAAAACTATTACACCTAATTTGATATTTTTGCAATATGGCTATCGTGTGGATTAAAAAGGGGATTGCTTTTTTACCCTTGAAGTTTATAAAACGGTAGTTTTTTTAATTTTGTTTTAATATTTTTGACACATAAGAGCTATGGGTTTCATAACAAGCAAACCCTCTTCATTCGGGGCCTACGGGTGACGCATCACTTACGGGTGAGCATCGGTCTCGGACCGGACCGCCAAGACCGAGGACGAATTAGCCAAAAGCCTAGGCGGACGGACCGAATGTGGTCGGTCGGTCCGGTCGGTCGGTCCGTCGGTCGGTCCGGTCCAACAAGGCCAAAATAGTCGGTTTGTGGTCCGATCCGGACGGACCGAGACGAATTAGCCAAAGCACGGACCGAGGACCGGACCGAATGTGGTCGGTCGGTCCGGTCGATCGGTCCGTCAGGTAGGGTCGTTTGCTCACCCCTAACATCACTATAACAAACCTCCACAACTAAACCCCCCACTCATAACAAATCTCAATTTAATCATTTTGAACCAATCACTTACAACTTTATTTTTTTTATTCAAATTTCCAAATAAACCAAATTTATTTATTAAAACAAAAATACAATACAACATATTTAAAAAAAATTACAAATTAAACATTAAAAGAAAAACAAAAATAAGAAAAAAGAAAAACTTGAATGTAAAACATTTTAACACAAGCCAACCCAATTTAACAACCCCCCCACCACCATCCCCAAAAAAAAAAGTACTCCTATTTTCTTCGTTGTGCAGATGGCGAACTGATGGACGGCGAGCAACGGCGAATGACGCCAGTGTCGCAGCGAGGGGAGGCGAAGTTGCCACCATGGCACGGTGAGGGTCGGTGAGTGCCACACCTAATGCTCTAAGGTATTTTCGGGGAATGAGCCAGGGATGGGGCGTAGCTTGTATTTAGCGGAGGAAAGTTGGAAAGCTGTAGTTTATATTTTTATAAAGTTGTTTTATGAGTTATTTAGAGCTGAAGCTTATTGATATAAATTATATAAAAACATATCAAAATAAATTTACATATATTTTCATTGTTTGTGTGATAATTTATTATATTTTGAAAGGTATTTAAGTAATTTAACTAGCTATAAGCCCCTATAAGCTCTTTTATATGGGTTTGGGTTTATGGATGCTTATGGCTTATAAAAGCTTCTATAAGCCGTATGATAAACAAGGCTTATTTTATAAGTTGACTTATTTTAAAAACACAAACCCCTGTAAGCTCTCAAAAGCCGATTTTGCTATTGCTAAACACAGCCATATGCTTTTGTTGTGAATTTTTTTCTATACATGAAATTTAACAAACAATGACCAAAGATAAATCAATTTTCAGACACATTAAAAGGGGACCTCTAAAGTCAATGGTCGCTTCTTTTGTAATTTTGTTTTTCAGACACATAGGTTGTGTTGGAATGAGAATTTGGCTAGAGGAGGGAGGAGTTTATATAAGCCGAAAGTTGAAGTTTATCTTAACTATATTATAATGTATTTATGTCATTTCTAAAAAAAATCTTAAAAAAATAAGCATGCACACTTACTATAAGAGGAATGCTTAAAATTCAATACATCTCATTATTTTAAATTAAATACAGGCGTTTCCACTCAATTAAATATGGTTTTCAAATCATTTACAACCTATTATTAAAAACGTGTAACTTAAAATCATTATTATCGATAATGATTATTAAAACATATAATCGCATCCACTATATAAATACACATAAACCATTTCATATCTCTCTCACACACATCTAAAACATCACCAATAAGTCCAAGTGTACCCGCCGCCATAGAATTTAGTCACAGGGAACCCGCCGCATTGCATGCGATACCACCTATATAAGCTCTTAAAACCCCGGTGCCAATACTTTTGTTGTGGATTTTTTACTAGACATGAAATTTAAGAAACAATCACCAAAATCAAATTAATTTTGACTTTTTATTTGTTTGATTTTGCCATGTCCTAACAACTTGATTGGTCCAACTTTTTTCACCGTCCAATCCTCCCACTCCTTAAGAATCAATGTCCCACATTTACAATCTGGGCCACCACCTCTCCTTTTTTTTGTTTGTTTCGCTCATTTCACAGTAAAGAGAACTATCATTTACAAGTTTAGTCCAAGATTATTTAAAGTATGTATAAAATCAGTCAATCTATGGTTCTTTAAGTATGTGTGCTCTGGGCATGTATACATACTTGAAAAGCCATAGATTAACTCATTTTACACTGAGTATTGATGAGAATTTATTTTTATGTTGATTATTTTTAATATTTTTGTGTAGATGATGTTTAGATAATGGTGAGATTTGTTGATGTTCTTGCGAGCTTAGATTTATTAGCTTTAATTGTTAACTGAATGATTTTTCGGGTTTTGGGCTTGAATTGAGGAAATGTGGTATATATTTAGGATCGTTGAGTTACGATATTTAGGTTTGGGTTTTGAGATTTTGAGCTTGGGTGCTTTTTTGATTGGATTTGGTCAGTTGTTAGGATATTGATTTGACATTGCTTTTGATGTTTGTGGCTTGTTAGTATTTTACAATAAGTGACGGTGTAACAACCTTGGTTTAATACATTTTTCGTGTGCTCAAATGATGTGAATTTTGGTTTTTCTAAAATAACATGTATTAATTTTGGATTTAGATGTTACAACTACAAATTTAAGATCTCTACGTGCGGTGTGTTTGTATAATGATACATGTTTGTATGCGTTAAGTTGCTAACATCTCTCATTACTTTTAATTTTTTAAGGTATGGTTTACTATTTCAAATTAGCTACATGTTTAAAGTTGATGCTAGTGTTGTGATACCTGCAAATTCTTTATCGGACTAATCTTAGTCTTTTATAGCAGATATATGGTCTGAAACTAGGCTTATAAATACTAGGAAATTAAAAGGATTTTGGATC
>OU343225.1:39562463-39604841 GCA_910596185.1 Chrysanthemum makinoi | reverse complement strand
AAAAAAAAAAAAAAAAAAAAGAAGGGGGAGACATCCCGCTCAAAAGGGAATAGTTAAAACAAATAAGCCGGGTTAGAACCCTGTTTTTTCATTTCATAACCGGGCTTTATGCCTTTGTTTTTTACAGAAACCTTTATAGATCCCTTTTTCCTATTAACAGGGCTCTATTAGGAGGGGCTTTATTTCAGATTTTGTAGTAGTGTGAGAAAAGAGAGTTTATGAGTCAAAGAATTTCAGTACCAAGGTACATACCCATCTGACAAATCTTCAAACCCAAACACTCCTTTAAAGATAACTGCTATTCAATAACCAGATATTTCCAAATCTAACCAGTTAATCGATCAAGGCAGATTATTCTAGCAGACAATGACATTTAACACCCTATATCAGCAGGAAACTATCCATATGATTTTTACTAGCCAAAGACATCAGAAGACAATACAGTTGCCTATCCCAAACACCCTATATCAGCAGACAGAAAAGCTTGTGAAGCAAAGGTTTTCAAAACCAAGATACATAGCCATCTGTTTAAACCTTTATTCCAAACACCAGCTAGGCATATAACAACTTTTCTGGTCAACAAGGGAGGTGTGGTTAACAGGACAGTTAGTTAGGCCAAAGTAGCTTCATCTTTCACAACTCACTAACCCCCATCCTAAAGAAACCACCCCTCACTCTTCACATAATCCCATTCATGTCAATATCCCATATCTTATAAGTTTGAATAAGTGCTACTGATTTCTTAACATTAAGGCTCATATGCTGCAACATCTGAGTACAAACTCAGTAATAGGTATGGGCGCAAACCTGATATAACATTCAGACGCAAAATACAACTTTTAATACCAGTTGCAGATAAAAAAGTTTGATCATGTTAAAAAGATCAGAAACATTATCTCAAACAGCCAAGTTACCTCTGAATGTGAGGTAGAAGCATACCTAGCAGATCTTTCTTCTTCAATGATACTTTCTGCAACATTAAAAAGCATCTCACAATTAGATCAAACTGTACAGGTTACATTACATTAAAATGATGACTAGAAGTAACTAACTCTTCCGGTCTTACCTGAATCAAACGTTTTGCTTCCACTTGAATTACGGTACTTTCTGTTTCGATTTTGCCCATTGCTGGATACACCACTTCCAACGTCATCTTGATCAGCAAGTGAGGAATTTTTCACATCTTCGTCTATAGATTCCATCACAGAGGAAACTTTTGGTCTAGGAACTTTAAATGTTCCTTCAACTCGTTTTGCACTTGCAAGAACATCTAATCCTGAAACGTAGTAAACTTTGTGTTATTAAAGAAACTGAAAATGAATGACTATTCAAAGATAACGCCTTTAGATATGTGGTTGTTATCTCGAGGTGGAACAAGGCTACATAGATTATGTTTAACTTATGCATGTATTCATTATCGAAAAACACCTTATTCCCCCAAATAACTAATAAGCACTTTGGCATAAGCTTGCCCAGCATAAGCTTAACCAAAGACCCCCTAAATCCCATATTCCCATGACAGTTATCTCTCTCACAAACGCACGCTGCTTTACACATGATAATTAGGAAAAATACAAATACATCCCAATGTATAAAGTACCTTTCTTTTTTTTATACCAAATAGCTTATTAACCTCTTAAAATAAGCCTACCCAGTGTTGTAAATCTGGGGCTACTAAATAATCGGTGATTAGAAGCCACAAGGTTAGCAACCAAGAACCTCTCATTTCTTCAAACAATTTTGAAGTTAAATTTGGGGATTAAATTTTGAAGGGTTACTGTTTCGTTGGTGTTAGAGCAGCAAGGTTGTGGTCGCTGCCGGAGATGGTGGTGGTTGTTAGAAATTGTTTGAGAAAGTGATAATGAGGAAAGAGGTTGAAGGGTTGGGGTGTGTTAGTTACTGTATTTGTTTTTTATTTTGTTAGTATAATAGACGAAAATACCCTCTTAATTACAGGGTCAACATTGTTAAACTAACTGTGACTGTTATGTTAAAATCAAGGTTATAAATAACGTGAAGCGTAGTGTGGCGGTATAACGAAGCCTCACGTCTTAGCGGTCAAGATGAAACTTTTGCGTTTATAAGGCGTGACATACAGCGGCACAAAATATGAAAGTATTCATATATTTATATTATATTTCATATATATCGAGTTTACAAAAAGATGTGTCATAAAGCGGCATAGCGCGTGGCGTTACGGTATGACCAAGCCTCACGTCTTTGAGGGGCTTTTATGAGGCATGTGCGCGCCTTTTAGAATCCTGGTTAAATTTGGACAAAACATGGAACAAAACAAGTAAAAGAATTGTCTTCCTTTTTTATGAAAAACATAGATTTAGGATATATTTTTTTAGCCGATGTAATGAGTTGTTGAAATATCTTGCATGTTTGGGGTGTTCACTTAAGCTTATTTTTGAGCTATTGAGCTTAAATGATTTCGGTTTACGTTTAATAAGCTTACTTTTACCCGCTTATTTTAAATTTTATAGGTTGATATAAGTCCATATGTCTTAAAATAAGCTAGAAAAGTAACTTATCAAACATAAGGTGAAACCACGTGAACTCGTTAGCTTAAAAGTAAGCTTAAACAAAACTCTTAGTATGAACCGTGAAAAACTTTGTTAATGGACATGTCCCCTTATGGCAGATTAAGATAGATAACTTTAAGAAAAATAGAAAATGGATGGATAATGAATTTGGAGTGGATAGAGTTTTTTATTTTTCAAAAAAAAATAATACATTGCTCATTTGCGCAATTAGCCAAAACATAAACACTAACAAAACCTACATAAGTTGATTTTCATATTCCTTAAACAAGAGCAATTACCAGTTACTTTTCTTTGCTCAACATCAACTATTTGTTTGTAAGTTAATTTTTTTTCTCTCAAACTTTGCCAAGATCGTTGACACGTTAGTAGTAAAAATGAACAATGTTGTTTAAAAAGTTAATCAGCTATACTTCATCCACCATTAAATATTGGGAATAAGTGGAGGCATGGCTTAGCTCCTAACTGGAATGAACGAATATGTAGCAGAGGGCTCTGTTTAGTTTTTACTAGAGTAGTAGTGATCTTGCCATCTTACTGTAAATTCATTTACTTACTCGGTTTATGATAACATCAAATAGTCCTGATTATTAAGTGTCAATTTCCCCCGATAATGTTTGTTATTTAAATCATTTATATGGATTTACGCTTGTTATAACATAGTTAAGATAAACTTCAATTTTCGGCTTATATAAACTCGCCTCCGGCCCTAGCCTAGCTCATTCCAACACAACCTATGTGTCTGAAAAACAAAATTAAAAAATAAGCGACCATTGACTTTAGAGGTCCCCTTTTTATGTGTCTGGAAATTGATTTATCTTTTGGTCAACAGGCTTTTGAGAGCTTATAGGGGTTTGAGTTTTGAAAATAAGTCAACTTATAAAATAAGCCTTGTTTGTCATACGGGCTTATATAAGCTTTTATAAGCCATAAGCATCCATAAGCCCAAACCCATATAAAAGAGCTTATAGGGGCTTATAGCTAGTTAAATTACTTAAATACCTTTCAAAATATAATAAATTATCACACAAAAGCTAAAAATATATGTAAATTTATTATGATATGTTTTTATATAATTTATATCAATAAGTTTCAGCTCCAACTAATTCATAAAACAACTTTATAAAAATATAAACTACAGCTTTCCAACTTTCCGTTTATAATGTAGGCTATAGCCCTACCCCGCTCATTCCCCAAACATACCTTAGAGCATTAGTTATGGAGGTTTGTTATAGTGATGTGGAGGTGACACATGCTCTTATGTGTCAAAAACATTTAAAAAAAAAAAAAAAAAAGCGACCGGTTTTTTATAAACTTCAACGGTCAAAAAGCATTCCTCTTTTTATCCTCACAACCAACATATTGCAAAAAAAAAAATCAAATTAGGTGTAATTGTTTTCAAAAGTCTCAATTGTTTAAAGATATCAAAATATAGATGAATGAAGAATGATATGAAGTTGTTGGCTGTTGTTTTACATTTCAGTTGAATCAAATACCCTTCATTCTAATAAGGTAAAATAAATAAAATTTTATAAATAATTAGTTTTTTACAATTTATATAATCAATTTGGGTTTTTTTTTTTTTTTAAATTGTGATTCTTCATATGGGGGGTTTGATTTTAGCTTTTTCAGAACCCAATAACCTATTAAGCTACTTTAAATAAGCTGACCCAAACACCCCCTAAATCCCGTGTTAGTATAACACATAATAGTCCAAAAAAAGGCAAATACATCATCCCAATGTAATAAACATAAGTCCTCGCCTAATAACGATTTCCAACATCACACCAATCTCTAATTTCTTCAAATTAGAGGGTTAGGGTTTTTAATTTTTATAAAATTTGGGGATTTTGTTTAAATTAAGGGAATTTATTAAAGGTGGTTGTTAGAAAGTGTTTAAGAAAGTGATAATGAGGAAACAGGTTGAACGGTTGGGCTGTGTTAGTTACTGTATTTGTTTTTTATTTTGTTAGTATAATAGACGAAAATACCCTCTTAATTAACGGTCAACATAGTCAAACTGTTGGTTCGGTAAATACCCAAACCCCTTAAGTCTAGGATTTGAATAGAAAATACCCTAAGTGTTTAGACCATTAAACACTAACAGGTCACTGAGTGCATAGTCTCTCAGTGAGCCATCTTCAGGATACTAAGTAAGAGGCGAATAAGAAGTCTCTCCACTCAATAAGGCGGAACTTAAGGGGTGAAGACTGAGTCAAGAAGAAGACGGTGGATTCAGTGAGTGATGACAATAACTCACTGAATCCCTAAACTCCTCACCAACTACTTTCATTGAAGACAAACTGAAGTAGAAGACTGAAGGCAATGAAGGCAAATGAAGAATGAGCGGGATAAGGTGGACAAGTTTGAATCATATAAGACGAAGTCCTTATCAACCAAAGTCAACTTTCCCTGAATGGAAAACTATCAGGCTCAGTGTCATCACTGACTTATAGAAAGATGCCTTGTCTCTTACTTAATATAGTCTTTGTAAACAGAGACAAAATACATCAGTATTTTGTCTTCTGTAAAATGTGAGTTTGTCACTTAGGATAAAGTTAATACTCATACTTGTATAAATAGCATAAGAGATGGAGTGAAAGATTTAAGCTTGTGAATTGTAAAACACATACACACACACAAGTCATCTTTCACTCCTCCAAATACAACTCAGTCCCTGAGATAGCTCAGTGGTTCTATAGTAGTTGTGCTCAGACTTAGCCTGAGTTTAGTGAGGAGTACCAACCCTTTGTCATTTCAATCCCAAGTACTATTTCGCAAGTACTTGGGTAATGTATTCTTTTTTATTGATTTCTAATAAAGAATATTATGTTGAAAATTTATCAGTGTGTTTTGCTTACATCTTACTTCAGTCATTGATTCACTATTATTTGTTTTTTTTAATACTTAACTATTTTATACGATAGTGAATAGGGAACAACACAAACTAACTGTGCCTGTTATGTTAAAATCAAGGTTATAAATAACGGGAGGCGTGGTGTGGCGGCATGACGAAGCCTCACGCCTTGGCGTTCAAGGCGAAGCTTTTGCGCTTATAAGGCATGACATACGACGACACAACTATGAATATATTCATATATTTATATTATATTTCATATATATTGAGTTTACAAAAAAAACGAGGCATAAAGCGGCATAGCGCATGACGTGACAGTATGACCAAGCCTCACGCCTTTGCGGGGCTTTTACGCGGTCTTTGCGCGCCTTTTAGAACCCTGGTTAAAATTGGACAAAACATGGAACAAAACAAGTAAAAGAATTGTCTTCCTTTTTTGCGAAAAACATAGATTTAGGATATATATTTTTTTAGCCGATGTAATGAGTTGTTGAAATAATTTTCATGTATGGGCTGTTCACTTAAGCTTATTTTTTAGCTATTGAGCTTAAATGATTTTGGTTTACGTTTAATAAGCTTACTTTTACCCGCTTATTTTAAATTTTATAGGTTGATATAAGTCTATATGTCTTAAAATAAGCTAGAAAAGTAACTTATCAAACATAAGCTGAAACCACGTGAACTCGTTAGCTTAAAAGTAAGCTTAAACAAAACCTCTTTGTATGAACCGTGAAAAACTTTGTTAATGGACATGTCCCCTTATGGCATATTAAGATAGATAACTTTAAGAAAAATAGATAATGGATGGATAATGAATTTGGGGTGGATAGAGTTTTGTATTTTTCAAAAAAAATAATACATTGCTTGTTTGCGCAATTAGCCAAAACAAAGACACTAACATGCAAAACCTACATAAACTGATTTTCATATTCCTTAAACAAGAGCAATTACCAGTTACTTTTCTTCGCTCAACATCAACTATTTGTTTGTAAGTTAATTTTTTTTCTCTCAAACTTTGCCAAGATTGTTGACACGTTAGTAGTAAAAATGGTCCTGATTATTAAGTGTCAATTTCCCCCGATAATGCTTGTTATTTATATCATTTACATGGATTTACGCTTGTTTTTCATTATTTTGCACTTTCAGGTAAATTACGAGCATTAGAGCTAAAGAGACGTGGAACTGGAGAAATATCAAAAGATTTATCATAGTATGCTGACTTTGAAGAAGTTACGGCGTAACTAATCTCTCACATTAGACCGTAACTAATGCGTGACTCAGAAAACCAACTCTTCAGAAGGTTACGGCGTAACTCTCTCCAAAAGCTATGACGTAACTACATTAGGTCAAATGAGGTTCCACGCCGCTAATAACTACACCGTAACTATTCCACCAACTACGGCGTAACCAAGTTTAATGAAGACTATGGCGTAACCACTAATAAGGTTACGCCGTAACTAGCAGATCTAGTTCAAGATACGAAGGAATTGATGGTTACAGCGTAACTCTTATATTAGTTACGCCGTAACCCAGATCTGGCCTATAAATACCCACGAATTCCAGCATTTCTAATCATCCTATTCCACACACAAAAACCAGAGAACGTGGGAAGAAGCTAAATTCAGGTCTAGAGGAGTATAAGGAGCTGTCTCCAAGGGAGAAATCACTCCCCTATGATAAGCATTAGCATTTTATCTTTTCTTTACTTTCGATTCATGTATTTCGTACCTTTGAATATTGAATTGATTTGTATGGTTAATATGAGCGGCCAAGCACCTCTTGGTGCTGGCCTAGTTATGATTCCTTAATTGTTTTTTCTATGTTTATATTACTTTCGCATAATTATTTCTAAGTGTATGCATGCATAGTTTATTGGTAGCTACCCTTGTTTCGGTAGTTTTGAATGGCGGTAGAGGACAATTGCCTAGGAGATATGACCAACTGACCCTAGGTGAGCAGACTGAGACGGGAAGGGTAAGATATGACCAACTGACGACCCTTTCTACTTGTGCGATTTGACCAACTGATCACCTACCGTTTGGAGGAACTTAAGAATTAGGGGGTGAGTGTTTAAGTTGCTAACGCCCGGGCACTCACTATTATAAATATCGCATGTAGCGGTACTTAATGACTTGGCTTAGGGGACCAGGAACAACATGACTTATGAGGGGACACCTGACTTCTCCTGTGGTGGCATCTTTGCTGATAGGTTAAGGCGAATTGACCAAATGCTGTTCTCTCGACTTTGACCCCACCTGAAGTAAATGGAAGTAAGTAGACGTAGACATTACTAGTTAGGAGGATTAACTAGGTTAGCACCACTCTCCTGCATTGATTTATCCTTTGCTTTTATTTACTGTTTTAAGCTTTAGTAGTTATTTTCTCATCATAATCTTATTAAAAACTGTGACACCTAGACTTAGTAATAATCCAACACACATAGCTCTTGGGACGACCTCGGCTTTACTGAATACTACACTACATATGACCGGGTACACTGCCCGTTAGTGCATTAGGGTAGACCATAGGTATAACGAGACTTTACAAATATTAAAACCTGGTCAGTAAAACCTACATCAGTTTAATCAAAAAGTATTGTTTGGATACGGTAATTAGTGCTCTTTAAGTATAACGTCTCATGTTCTTTAGCGTATTTGCATAATGTTGGTGCAACTCGGATCATGTATTAGTATAGTTGTTTTATGATTTATATTATTATCGCACATTTGATACGAATATAAATGCAGTATAACAAATTGTTTGTGTCACGTTTGGTGTTTACAATATAAGACTACATCTCTACATCTCTTATATAATAAAAGAATTACATCATTTCGAATTTTGGCAAAACAACCTTATTGAAAAAAAATTAGACCAATCAGTTTGTTCGATTTTGACACGTGGCAAAATAAAGTACTGTGATTGGTTAATAAAAGGGTTAATTCCATATATCCCAATTTGAACCCTTAAACGTCATATTTACTCAATCAAAACCCATAATACTATATATACCCAAGTTAAATACAAAATTTGTCATATCTACCAATTTTATTATTATAAACCAATCAAAACTCAGTTCACATTATTAAATACCCATTATACCCTTCATACAAAGACATCGCCAAATTATAACAAACATGTACAAATGAGTCAGATAAGGCTATCTGAAAGTGGTCATGGTTCAAGAAATTTCTATTCAAATTTGACCGATCACTATAAAGTTACCATCATTTTTTGCCCAATTACAATTGCAAAATGATATCTAACCATTCAAGGGTTGCCTAGTGGAAAAAGGGCTTGTGACTATCATTTTCAAATACGTGAGGTCTCAAGTTCAATTCCTCCTAGGTGCAAACAATTTTGAAACGGCCAGGCCGACCTCCTGAAAAGGGAGGGCTTTACCTGGTTTGAGTATATATGGCGTTTGATTCAAACCCCGTAGATTAGTTGGTCAAAAGATCGAAAACCATGGTTACCTTAAAAAAAAAAGAAAAAAAAAAAAAAAAAAAAAAAACACTGTGTAAAAACTTAATTTGGCCTTTGTTCTATAGTTTTGTACTTGTATGTACTATCATCTTATCTTATTTATATTCAAATATATATCAGATAATATAAAATTCATACGGTTGTGATTCACTTTTGATTAACTGTATAAAAGAATTTGCTATTGGTTATTAAGAGGGGTAAATTCACTTTTGATTAACTATAAAAAAGAATTTCTTATTGGTTATTAAGAAGGGTAAAATTGTCTATAAATATCAAATTGATAATTATTAAGTTTTTCAAAAATTTTAAAATGCATAAATTTGTAAAATTGGTTGATTTGACAAATTTTGTGTTTAAATTTGGTATATATGATATTATGGGTTTTTGTTAGATAACTATGACATTTAAGAGTTCAAATTGAGGATATATAAAAGAGTAAATTACGAAGATGGTCCATGTGGTTTGCATTGACTCACACTCTTAGTCCTTTGACTTTTGTTTTTGCACAGCAAGTCACTAACTCCGAACCCTTTAACACTCATGATCCCTTGACCAAACGGCGTCAGTTTTAAAAATTAAACACCCCTCATATGACTTGCACATGAGGGTAGTGTTGTCTTTTTATCTCAATCATTTCCATACAAAACAATAAAACAACAAAACTCTTTTCTTTATTTATTATGCCCCCACGACCACCAACACTTAATCCAACTTCATTACCACTTTTCTTTTTCTCTTTAATACATCGCCATCTCCTTTCTCTCTTCCACAAGAAACCATCATCGAAAAAGGGTCGTGGAAGGCCTAAAAAGAAGTCAACTCCAACTGGTTTTCCAGCTTCTTCATTACCTCTTCCTTCCCCTTCTAAAAGTGTTGCTCCAACCTCAGTTGAATGTTACTAGCCCTTCTGACAGTGGAAGGTCAACAACTACTTTGACTTCTGCTACCCATGCCACCTCGGCAGTGCCTCCTGGTTTTCAGCAACATGGGTTTGATGCTAAACAAGAAATAGAGAACAGTGGCATATTTTTGAATGTTTGAGATTCTAAAGTATGGATCTTGAGACCTTTTCAATTCATCTGTGTGAATATTTTTGTTCATGAGTGAATTACATAATTGGTCCTTAAGGTTTATCGGATCTCGCATATATTGTCCATGTGTTTTTTTTTACGGGTCATGTCCTCATGCTTTTTGACCTATTGCGGGTTTGGTCCTTTGACTACTAGTTCTGTTAGTTTGACCGTTAAATACAGTTTAGGACTAATGAAATGACAAAATTGCCCTCTTCTTCTTCTTCCTTAAATATTCTTTCTTTTGTAATCTTTAAAACACAATTCCAATACCAAAATAAAAAAATTACAAAATGGTATAAAAATTTCAACCATAAATCCATTGCATACATTTTCTTTATCTAACACCATAATTTATTCCAAACACCCTTTCTAATTCACCACCAAACTATCTAAAAATCCTTGACACTAGTCCAAAATTCTCACCATAAAAAAAAAAACACGATTTGAGATAAAAATCTTTGAACCCAAACATCACATATCCACAAAACCCATTCATACAACCTTTTTAATTAAACTCAACAAAAACCACAAGAATACTCAAAATGAAATCTCATAAAATAAAAAATCCATCAAAATTTACTTAAATAAAAAAACCCACGAAAATTATACCCATCAAAATTGATTCAACCAAAACTTTTCAAAATAACCCAAAACTTTATTGCCGGATTTTGATGTGAATCGGGACTAGGATGTAGTTGTGTTGGTGGTCGGCTGTGGCATGTGGTGACGTTGGTGGTTGGTTGTGGTGGTGTTGGCGGCGTTTGTTGTAGTGTTGGTTGCCGCCTGTGTTGAGAGTGGTGGCCGAATGTGGTGTTAGTGGCTGTGGTGGTGGCCGAGGGTTAAAATTGTTTATTTGTGTAGAATGGATCTATTTATCCCAAAATGTAAAAAAGAATTGTTGTTGATGTTGATTTGAAACATTTACATGTTTATTATTGAAGTTGCATGAACTCGTAGATGGATGGATAATGATAGTTTTATAAAATTACAAAAAGCGCCCATTGCATTTGCACTACTTTAAAGATCATTTTTGCAATTTACCCACAAATAAAATTACAAAAAGCGCCCGTTGTTTTGTAAAACTTCAAGGATCAAAAGACAATCCCCTTTTTATCCACACAACAACCATATTGCAAAAAAATCGGATTAGGTGTAATTGTTTTCAGGAGTTTCGATTGTTTAAAGATATCAAAATATAGATGAATGAAGAATGATATGAAGTTGTTTTACATTTCAGTAGAATCAAATACCCTTCATTCTAATAAGGTACAGTAAACAAAATTTTATAAATAATTAGTGTTTTACAATTTATATAATCGATATGGGTTTGTTTTAAAATTGCGATTGTTCATATGGGGGTTTGATTTTTGTTAGTTTAGCTGATGAATTAAGGTGTTCATTAGTGGTTTATATATGTATGCACATCAAGTGTTTATTTTTATGCCTCAATGAAATAGATTGTTTGGTTACCAAAGGCATCTTGGGCCAGCGGTATGTGAGTTGCCCATCAACCTAGAGGTTGTTGGTTCAAGTCTCGTTAGATACATGTGAGATAGGTGGTAGGCTGTAAAAATTTGCCGTTAAAAAAAAGGAAAAAAAAAATTGTTTGGTTAGAACCCAAGGTGTGGAGACCAAAACCAACGGTAAAGAAAATAAACAACGGCCAACACCTGTATCTAAGAACCTATTAATGTAGTAGCCATTGAAATTCTTCTGTATCAAAAAACTGAAAAGTACATGAATGCGGCTGAGAACCGCATTGATTTACAAGGAAAACACACTCATATGTGTAAAGAAACTACATGAAACGGCATACCAAAATCATGAAACTAAACAAGGCGAAGACACGAAATAAATAGAAACAAAAAGCCCGAACCTACGCCTAAAAGAACCATTCTACGTTGTGATGTTAAGGTCTTCCGCAAACACACCAGTAACGTTCCAGGTGTCCAAGAGTAGAACCACTGAATTTGTCTTTTTAAATCATAAAGTAAGCAACTTTAATCTTACATTGTGAACAATGATGTCTCGAACTTGAGCCGCAGTCCGACTTTGATTCTGAAATAAGCGAAGGTTTCTCTCCTGCCAAATATAATAAGCCGTCGCAGCAAGCACCAAACAAGCAACAACACTAACAACAGATCTTATAGTTGATAAAGGCTTGATCCAATCAACAATATTGTCCCAACTAGGACCTATGCCATACATACCAGCTCTAGATCGCACAAAAGACCATACCTGGGAAGGAAATGAGTACTCAAAAAATAGATGGTTATGTGAGTCCGAGACCAGCTTGCAGAAAGGACACAAGAACAAGTTTGAGTTGGTGTTGTCACCAACGTCCATTTGCCTCAACATGTCGTGCGTCTTTAACCTCTTCCTCATAATAAGCCACATTAGGAAAGCATGTCGAGGAATGCAGTTAGGAAACCAAACGATAGCAGCCCAATCTACTTCATCACCTCTAGGCCGAATGATGTCCCAAATAGTATGAACAGAAAACGGCTTCTCATTGCCATGTAAATCTTTCCATACTAACCGGTCTTCATGATCATGACTAAGAGCAGGAACCATGCAATTATACAAAACCGGAGCCCTAGTATACCAAGATAAAGGCCACGCCCGGCCTCCACCAACAATAATATCAGAAACTACATTAGATAACAAGAAGCCTTCACTTGCAATAAGACGTGGGGTAATATGCAAAATCAGAGGACATGTTTCAGACCAATTACCAAACCAAGCTGAGGTTCTCATACCATTACCCAAAACAGACCATATGAAAGGCCTAACTAGATCACGCAAATGAAGGATTTTCCTCCATCCCCATGTCATTCCTGATCGGGGAGGCACATTCCAGAACCCAATAACCTATTAAGCTACTTTAAATAAGCTTACCCAAACACCCTTTAAATCCCGTACGATCATATTACTATAACACATAGGTCCTCACCTAATAACGATTTCCAACATCACACCAATCTCTCATTTCTTCAAATTTGAGGTTTTGGGTTTTAAATTTTTATAAAATTTGGGAATTTTATTAAAGGGTTACTATTTGTTTGGTGTTTGGTGGTGGCTGCCGGAGATGGTGGTGGTTGTTAGAAAGTGTTCCAGAAGTGATAATGAGGAAAGAGGTTGAAGGGTTGGGTGTGTTAGTTACTGTATTTGTTTTTTATTTTGTTAGTATACCCTCTTAATTAACGGTCTAACATAGTCAAACTAACTTTGCCTGTTATGTTAAAATCCAGGTAATAAATAGCGTGAGGCATAGTGTGATGGCATGACGAAGTCTCACGCCTTAGCGGCAAAGGCGAAGCTTTTGCGTTTATAAGACGTGACATACGGCGGCACAAAATATGAAAATATTCATATATTTATATTATATTTCATATATATCGAGTTTACAAAAAGACGTGTCATAAAGCGGCATAGCGAATGCAAAGAAAGTGGAAGAATGTTTGGCTGCAACTATCAAGATTGGAGTATCATGCTCTGTGGATTCCCCACCCCAATGACTAAAAATTGAAATTGTTGTCAATGAGTTGCAACATATTCTCGATGTGCTTCAAAATATATAAGGTACTCTGTGCTCCCATTTTGTAAAATCTGATTTTACACGAGTTTGCTAAAAATCATCACTAAAATGGCTTTATTTTTCAACTATTTCAGGTCTATCATTAAGCTTTTATGGTGAAGTTGTAGGAAACTGCAACAAGGAGCGGTGCATGTCGTAGTTAAATAAATGTTAAGTTGTTAAAGATGTTCGTAATTGTGGTTTAATTTTCTTGTTGCATAAGTGTACGAGATATAAGAGTACGTTTACTTTCCTGGTGACGTATCATATGTATCAAGCATGTTCGTAAGTGTGGTTTAATTTCCATGAATTCAATTTGTGGTATTGAATTCTACTTAAGTTCTACTTGGTGTTCGATTCCTTAATGAACAGCCTACTGTTATTCTTGTTCTTTGACTTTCAATTTCATAAATTTGCCTTTTTTATGAATATATGAATGAGAAAGCTCGAGGCTTTCCCCTCTTCTGGTTTCGAGCAGTGTATGGTTCAATTTTATAGAAAGTTAAACTCATTTTTGGTTATACACTTGTACCATGCATTCGGCTAGTACAAAATCATTATTATTACTGAAAGTATACTCTATTAAAAATGGGTCAATAATGACCAAAGTGTATTTCTGGTACATAAATCAGCTCGAATACTTTGATACTTTTCATATTCCTTATAGAGTTGGTACAACTCTATTTTCGTCGGATAAGCGTTTGGATAAGCAATCCCAAACTCAAAACTGCGTTTAGTCTAAGCAAGCCCAAACAGCCCTTTAGCAGTTAATGTGCAGCTTTATGGTCATCATTGTTGTTTTAACAATATTTCTAGAAATAGATGCGTTTAGCTTTTGGATGTTGTCTCTCCCATTTGAAACGATAATAAACGGAGACTGTTGCTTTTACATCACTTTACGCTCTATACGTACTTACAGTGGCTATTATGTTACCAAACGCTCTGAAAAAACAAACAACCACTGCTAATAACTGTTAATAATTGGTACTTCAACTACCCTAGTTTTGCAAACAATAGACTTGAGTTTATTAGTAGTTTTGAAAAAGTAGGCGTTATTCTGTATGGATCTCACTAGCACTCGGCCTCACCACCACCCCGCCTCACAACCACTAGACCTTGCCACAACCCTATATTTCAACCAACAAAGGTTTATCAAAGTTTTGAGATAATTTTTTTAGTTGATTAATAAATCTATGACTATTAATAAAGTTTTAAAGTTTTTTTTCTTGTATTTCTACATACTTTTTGTATGACTATTAATCAACTTTTAGCTATCCAAAAAGCTATTAAAAAGCTAGCTGAATAGTTGTGATTCCATGGGGGGATTTGTAGTTCGATTGGAATCCCATGGGGGGATTTGTAGTCGATTGGAATCCCATGGGGGGATTTGTAGTTCGTGCCTTGAATAGTTGTGATTCCTCGGTTGGTGGCAACAAGTATTGGTGACATGTCATTTTCTAAGGCATGTGGACTTCATCTATGAACAGTACCCCGGGAATGATCTCTGCCTTTCCTTCCTCTCGACACTCTGCAACCTTTGTATCGATCTGTTCCCTCACTTCAGCTCGTATTTCTCCAGTGTCACCGGTGAAAAGAGCAAGAAAACCTTGTGTTCTGCATTTCATAAAAAAATTAATTAAGTTTTCAGAAAGATCAAGTACCATAGTTACTTTGACATTTCCTAGTTTCTGCGGTTTTTTTTTTCTCAAGATAATCCAAGATAGTTCACTTCAGCTGACAACTGCACAAAAATGAGGTAAGAGGGATACCACAATCCATTAAAGGGGCTACCAAAAACACTTCCCCAACTACTTATGTCCATGATCTATAAAGATTACCCTCTTGACTCGTAATTGAAGCAAAAAAATACTATCTCAATTCATATGGTTGTCTAAGTCAAAAACTCTACAAATCCGTTTAACAATTTAATTTTTAACTACGTTTGTATGTTTGACGTTGGAATCTTTTCGAATTATGTATAGTTATTAATCTTATACAAATGACCGAAAGTGAGACGAATATCAAACTGTTCTTGTACTTTTTTCTTGTGAAATTTTGCGAATCTATAAGGTAAAGTTTTTGTTGTTTTTACGAATCTATTGGTTTTTATGGAATTTGTTTGATTATTTTAAATTTGCGAGTTTATAGGCTAAATTTAAAATTTTGTTATAGATATTTAAGCATTAAAATAAAAAAAGCAAACAAAGATAACATAGTAAAAATAACAAAAGAAATGATTTATCTTGTTATAAAAATATTTTCCCAAAGATATAAATCAAGATTCAAATAAATACATAAATAATTTTTTAAATTGATGATAAAAGAAGATAGGTGATGCTAGTAGTAGTGGGTACAACTTGGGTTGCATGATTATAATTTTATAATGGAATATAAATGTAGTCCTCCGAGTTTTTTTGAGTTTATTCCAAGTCTATGCTACTTTTTCAATATGAGGATACTTGTCTCCTTGTTTATAAAAGAGATTCTCAAACTATGCTTTGATTTACAAAATCAAAGCAATGCCATATTTTTTTACATCAACATTCTCTCTCCCATGTGTCTTTGTTGCAATATTTATGTTCAATACTAGTAGCAAAAGCTCTTTAAATAAATAATAACAGCCTGCAAATTGGTTTGTAGTATCATCAATATTTAAAACTCAAACTTAACCGTAGCTCATTTGGATAATATTTTATCACTTTGCTAAACCGGCCATGGATAATATGATGCTCGCGCGATTGTATTTGTCTCGTGTGTATTTTCCGTGGACATTTGGAAAGTTCTAACGTGGTGAAAAATCACTAATCTATCGGCCATATATATACGAGAAGTCATCACTATTGCAGACCGAGCCCCCTTGCAGCAAAACATTTATTGGAGAAAAATCATCTCCTTAATTAATTAGCTTTATTTGATTAGTCAAAGTTGTTATAACTTTCCTTGTAAATTGCCTATAATTGTGTTCTATCTTTTGTATATATATTGGTTTTCACATCTAATTTCAATTTACTACGCAAAAAACTAAAATGTAATGATAAATTATAAACTCTCTAAAATAACTGGCGATGAAAGATAGTTATATAACTTATATATACAAGCACATGATGTTTAATTTATTTATAAACTAAAACTGCAATTTTATAAAAAGTTATCAAGTGATTATAGATGAACGGATACCGCTTTCAAGTGTGGCATGTCAATAATGTCATATAGCAGTGACGTGATACATATTAGAGAGAAGTAGATGATAGACAAGAGAGAGAATGCAAGGTTTTCTTTGAATTTTTTAGTTGAGCAGCAAAAACAAACAAGCATATACTTTTCCAACCATGCAAAAACAAACACAAAGTTGGAATATACTCGGTCTTTATAAAATTGGTCCTGGCCAAGCAGAGAAGGAAATTGTGGATGATAGAACATAGTTATTGTCAATCAACTTTTAGTCTTCGTCAAACATTAAACTTCGAAAATATCATCATCTTTAAGTTCGAAGCTTGTACTAGATATTTGTCTCAATAAAATATAATGAAGGAATTTATGATAATCATAGTTATACATTGTTTATCCAATAATGCTAAAGTTTTCGTTAGTATAAATTTATTCATTCTATTTGTCAATTTTAGTTCGTACTATGAATGATTGTACGACGTTCCTAACTTTTTCACCAATAATTGTTATAATAACATTGACAGCTAGCTAGTATATAATAATTGAGATGTCTTGGTCAAGATTATAAGGAATTTATGGAAGGCATTAATTTCACTTATGGAAGGCATTAATTTCACCATGTGCATGTCAGGAACGTTAACATGAAAAATTAAAGGATAAAAAGGCAACACTTGTTCTTATGATTTTAAATTAATTTCCAAACATGAAGTCACTGCAAGCAAAAATTTACTCATCATCTTCCTCACGTATCTCATTTCTCTTTTACGGTCTTGCGATAATATGTCTTACTTCCGCCACTGTCTCTGCTTCCTATGGCGGCAATGAGACTGATTATCTCGCGTTGTTGTCATTTAAGTCAATGATCACCCACGATCCATACCAAGTTCTAACCACGTGGAACCATTCCTTTCATTTCTGTGAATGGAGTGGTATTTCATGTGGAAAACGGCACAAACGAGTGACTGCTTTACGACTCGATTCGCAAGGCTTAGAAGGCTCGTTGTCTCCTCATGTAGGAAACCTCAGCTTCCTCTGTGAGCTTTCTCTCAGGAACAACACCTTTCAAGGAACCATTCCTCATGAACTAGGTCGTCTATTTAGGCTATGTCGTCTTTATCTTAGTATAAACAAATTCAGTGGAGTCATTCCAACAAACTTGTCTGGTTGTTCTAACCTCGAACACCTTTACCTCGCTCAAAATAATCTAGTTGGAAGCATACCCATGGAGATGAGTTTACTCTCGAAACTTACTCGTCTTGTAATTTACAAAAATATGTTAACAGGTGGAATCCCACCTTTCTTGGGAAATATCACATCAATGGAACTATTCTCTGCTGTGGGGAACCCGTTGGGTGGGAGAATTCCAGATACCTTAGGTCTTTGGAAAAGCTTGACAGAATTTGACTCTGGTGAGTGCAACTTATATGAAAGCATCCCTCATTCCATTTTCAACCTCTCACTCCTAGTTAATTTTTCCTTACCTGGTAATCACTTCACTGGTAGTCTTCCTTTAGAAATTGGTAATCAACTCCCAAATCTTGAGTGGCTTCAGATAAGGGATAACGAACTGACCGGAGTTCTTCCACCTTCTATTTCTAATTGTTCTAAATTAGGACTTCTTGAAATGAGTGGCAACAATTTTAGTGGGAAGTTGACAATCGATTTTTCAAAACTAAAAGATATTTATGAAATTCGATTACATCAAAACAACTTCCATGGACACGGAGAAGCTGATGACCTGAGGTTTGTTGATTCTTTGAAAAACTGCAGCAAATTAGTATATCTGGGACTTTCTAATTGCAACCTTATAGGAGTACTTCCAATATCAATAGGAAATGTCTCTGATCAACTCACCTATCTTGATTTAGTAGAAAATCAATTATTTGGAAGCCTCCCTTCGAGTATATGTAGTCTCGTTGGCTTGACCGCTTTAGATTTAGCACAACCGATTCAAAGGAAAAATCCCCACTACCTTTGGTAAACTAAAAAAGCTACAATATCTTGCTCTAAATAGCAATCAATTTTCAGGACCTATCCCCGATGCCATCGGGAACTTATCATTGCTGACTAAACTTTATTTAGAATCCAACAAATTAGAAGGCTATATTCCATCAAGTCTTGGGAATTGTAAAGAACTTAATGGTTTAAGCCTTCTAGACAATAAGCTTAGTGGAAAAATACCCAAACAAATTCTTCAACTTCCATCATTAACTAATTTTTTAGAACTTTCATACAACAACCTATCTGGTTCAATTCCATCAGAGATTAAAGACCTTAAAATGTTGAGCTATCTGGATTTATCTTACAATCATTTATCAGGCAACATTACTAGTAGCCTTGGTGAGTGCCTTAGCCTTACAGAGTTATACCTTAGTGGCAACCAATTTCAAGGCGTAATACCATCTTCATTCAGTTCCTTGGGAGGATTGGGGGTACTCGACATTTCTGAAAATAATTTATCAGGTAGAATTCCACAACTTTTAGGCAAATGGAAATCCTTTGAGTATTTGAACCTATCCTTTAATGATTTTGAGGGTGAAGTACCGGTTGTAGGAGTGTTTGCCAATACAAGTGCATTTTCAGTTTTGGGGAACGATAGGCTTTGTGGTGGTTTGGTTACACTTAAGTTACCCAAATGCAAGGAGACGGGTAGTAAGAAAAAAAGGTTTCCTTTCTTCATATTAGTCATCGTGATTGCACCGACGTTGCTCATAATATTATGTTGTGTATATCTTTTGTGTAAGAAGAAACGCAATAGTCAACCATCTGACTCATCACGTAGTGAACGGTTCATTAAGGTTTCTTACAGTCAACTTCTCAAGGCTACGGATGGCTTCTCTGCAGCAAATTTGATTGGAGAAGGTGCATTCAGCTGTCTTTATAAAGGGATCCTCGATTCTGATGATGGCAAATTTGTTGCAATCAAAGTTCTATGTCTTGAAAATCCAGGAGCTGACAAAAGTTTTCTAGCAGAATGTGAAGCTTGGCGGAATATTCGGCACCGTAATCTGTTGAAGATAATAACTTCGTGTTCGAGTACCGATTTCCATGGCAATGATTTTAAAGCTCTGATTTACGAGTTTATGCCCAATATAAGTGTACATGATTCGCTTCATTCAAGTGCATATACATCGAAACTCAACCTTCTTCAAAGAATAAATATTCTTAGAGATGTTTCCATTGCACTTGATTATCTTCACAATCGCTGCCAAACAACGATTGTTCACGGTGACTTGAAGCCAAGTAACATTCTACTTGATGATGATATGATGGCTCATGTTGGAGATTTTGGTTTAGCTCGACTACTTGGTACAAACTTAAACCAAAACAGCTCAACCGGGGTTAAAGGAACAATTGGTTATGCACCTCCAGGTAATTCCACTTTTATTCCATGATGCATATATTTACTTACAGGTTAAACTTTGTAAATTAATTAATTGTTATTCATTTGTAGAGTATGGTATCGGGAGCGAGATGACAAGTTGTGGGGACGTCTATAGTTTTGGAATACTATTACTAGAGGTGATGACTGGGAAAAAGCCGACAGATGGCATGTTTATAGAGGTGATGACTGGGAAATTTGCTTACATGGCATTACCAGATCAAGTAATCAATGTTATTGATGATGATGCAATTGTGTTGCAAAGTACGGAAGCGAATGCAAAGAAAGTGGAAGAATGTTTGGCTGCAACTATCAAGATTGGAGTATCATGCTCTGTGGATTCCCCACCCCAACGACTAAAAATTGAAGTTGTTGTCACTGAGTTGCAGCATATTCTCGATGTGCTTCAAAATATATAAGGTACTCTATTCTCCCATTTTTTAGAATCTGATTTTACATGATTTTGTTAATACGTCATCACTAACTTAGTTTTATTTTTGAACGCCTTCAGGTCTAATACCAAGTTTTCTTGGTGAAATTTGAAAGTAACTGCAGCAAGGAGCACCGCATGTCATAGTTATATAAATGTTACTTTGTCATATATGTTTGCAAGTGTGTTTTAGTTTTCTTGTTGCATAAGTTCCGTAAGAGATGTAAGAGTGCATTTATACTCCTGATGACTTATCATATGTATCAAAAGTGTGCTTATTTTTCCTCAATCCAATTTATGTAAAATTTAAAAAGTGGGAGCAAAGTATGCTGGTTACATCTGTCAAACATGTACTTGGAGATTATGGGTGTTTCACTGTTTCATTAGGCGTATCTGTTTCGTTTACCATTAGGCCCGGGTACCTGTTACCGTCATTTTACAGAAAACGTGTACAAAAAAGAAATGCTTCGACTAGTCCCATCCTCTATCCAGAAGGCGAATCTGGGGAACGTACTTTTGCTTCTGATGTCGTCAAAAATTGACAGTTTACTTGATATCGAGTTCATGGATCCGCCACCTAAACTTAACATTCTTAACTACATGTCTACTTGTATCAACTATGGATATTGGGAGCATTGAACAACACAGAGAGCCTGAATGATATTGGGCTAAAAATGACTGAGTTTCCATTGGACCTACTGCTCGCTAAACTGCTTTTAACATGTGAAGAATTTAGTTGTGTAAACGAAGTTTTAACGATTGTATTTATGAGCTCTACGTAAGCCCAGACAAAAAAAAAAAAAAAAAAAGCGATGATGCACATGGAAAGTTAACAAATACTGTGGAGACTGGTGTAGCACTCATTACTTACAAGTGAAAGCTCTACGTAAGGCTCGGGAAGTGAGTTCTTAGTTACTCCGACATCTTGAAAAAGCTTGTGATCCGGCTGACATCATGTGGGTCGAATTGGGACATCATCAGGAAAGCAATATGCTCATGACAGTTTACTACCATAACGCCGAAAAACCTAAAGGGAACAGGAATACATATTTATTAGGAGCCGGATGTCGTGTCATTTTGCACCCGACCTCAGCTTTATGTTGCAACATCTTGGATGGTTATGGCTGCTGTTTGAATATATATTCGTAAGGGTGGGAAAATGGGTGTGTCTGGCAGCTTTTCTAACGGGTCAAAACGAGAACATTTTTTGTATGGTTCAGGTTGCCCCGGAATTTATTTTTCCTAGTTTAATTACAATCCCCTATAGATGTTATCATGCTAAATATGATTGCAAAAGTAATGTTTTTGTTTTTGGAATAAAACAACTTAGGACCCATTAAGATAGTTCTTTTGCCGTAAACTTTATTAATCTGATATTCATGTTAGCTTCATACTTCATATGCTGAGAACAATTCATATGTTAAATCTGGACTGTCCAATAGTTTGAAATATTGCTTCATTTGGCCCAAATGGGCACAAAAGGACTGGAAGATTAAATTTCTTTGTGCAATAACTCAATGGTTTGTATAAAAAGGTAATTCGAGTTCATGCAAATTATATGACGTATGAGAAAGAACTGATATCGTGAACCGAAAAGGTTTTAGTAGTGTTTGAAATATGGATGGGTTAGGTAACGGGTCAAAACAGGATCAGGTTGAAATGTATATCTTTTAGTAGTGGTTGAAACTGGACACTCAAGAATATGGTGTATGCTGATTCATTACTGTAGGTTCATCATTGTGAGTAATATTATCGTTTGTTTTTGTTTCTTACCATACATATTTCTACCATCCATTTTTCCACTTCATTTTTTTGTTGTTATAGCGTAAAATGTTGCAAATATATGAAAAGATTCATTCGTATAAAACCAAATACATGCTTAAACCAGTTGCATAAAATGTCAGCTTTACCTCAGCCAGACACTCGCGCAAAAAGTACATATTAGAAAAGTTATACCGCACCCGGTTAAAGTTCGTTCAAGTGTATTGGGTGTATAGGACTGTAATCTATTCCGAAACAAGACCAAGCCATGAATTTACCACATTTTACGTAAGTAACCGTATAAAAACGAATAAAAACATATGAAAGCGTAAGTAACCGTATAAAAACGGACGACAACGTATAAAAACAGATGAAAACGGATAAAAACGTATGAAAACATATAAAACAGACGAAAATCGTAAAACTAAAAAAAGTGACAAGAACAAAACTGTATAAAATGGCCGCATCGGTACAAGACGATAAAAACGGTAAGTAACGTAAAAACATACAAAAATGAATGAAAACGTATAAAAACGGACGGAAACAGATAAAAAAACATTATATGAAAATGTATAAAGCACAAAACGATAACAAAAACATATATAAAACGTATAAAAACGTACAAAAACGAAAGAAAACGTATAAAACCGGACGAAAACGTATAAAAACAGATGAAAACGGATAAAATGTACAAAAACGTAACAAAACATATAAAACGAATGAAAACGTATAATAAAGGACGAAGATGTATAAAAACGGATGAAAATGTATAAAAACTGACGAAAACGGATAAAAACGTATAAAGACGGACGGAAAAGTATAAAAACAAATATTGAGAAAGAGATGCAGGGTTTGTGAAAAAAAAGAGGTAAGAAGTGAAGGATTTTCTGAAATTTAAAAGTGAAAAGAAGCATTTTTTTCTGCAAAAATACAAACAGAAACCTCTGCGTGCTGGTAGACTAAAAAAGTGAAAAGAGGGAAATAGTGCTTAGTGGAAAAAAATAAATGACACCTAAAACTTTTACTCACTAAAGATACAAAAACTCGCCAAGTATATGTTTAGGCTATTAAGTATAAAAAGAAAATTTACAAGATAAAAGTAAAAACAAAATAAACAAATCGCTCATTTGTCCCTCTCTCTTATCATATCGCTCTTTTCATTTGTCCCAAAATATCTCACAACCTAATCACCAAATGAACGAAAGGGCGACCCACTCACAACCTAATCACTCGTAAATTTACCGATCACTTTCACCGTCATCGATCAACATGTTCATCTCCGATCACTTTCACCGTCACCACTCCACTATCGTTATCGACCACCACAAGCGAAACCTAACAACAGAAACTGGCGTCATCATCTGCGTCTCTATCTTATCGTCGATCAAAACCCAAAATCCGGCACCGTCGATACCGTAACCATCGTCAATCGTCGACACCGTTATCAAGTTAGGTATAATACAATGATTCCCTTACATATTATTTTGAATCTTTTATATAATAAAAAAATTACGTCATTTTGCAGTGATATTGCAAAATTAATCTTATTGAGAAAAAATTAAACTAGTAGGAGAGCTTTATTTTGTCACGTAGGTGAAATCAAACAATGTGATTTGTTAATAAAAGTCAAAATTGACAATGACTTTACTCAATCTTTTGTTAATTTTTGTTTTTTATGTGATGGAAAAATAAAAATGAAATATACATGTACAGTGTACTCGTGGGTTAATTTATTATAGTTTTAGGCCATAAGTGTAAAAAAAAAAGTCCTCTTTTCACAAAACCCTACAACCAATAAACACAACTCCATTATCTTGTCATCTAACCCTAACGATGTTAATTCATTGACACAGAAAAAGATACATACGCCAAACAAATAAGTAATGTGATGTCGTCTGTGGAGGAGATAGCCTATTTGTTACAAAGTAAGCTAAAATATTTCGAAATTAATGATGTTCGAAACTTTATTAGACATTATTATTGAGGTAAATAGGTTGAAACTATATATTCGTGTTTGATGAATGTGGTCAATTTTTAGGTTCTGAGGTATAATATTACTGTTTCTTTTATATTCTTTAGTACTTTTTAGTATATTTTGAAATTCACTATACCCTGTCACAAAATCATGTTGTATCCGGCCGCAACGAGCAACGGTTCATAAGTTTGTGGTTCGGCTAGCATTTTCTATTTGAATGTTACTAAATGGAATATAGAACGTGTATCATTGTATGAATTTGTTACAATTGTGTGAAAAGATTAATGGGATATCCATGATACCTTTATGATAGTGTCAAATTTGGTGGCTTATGTTTAGACAACTTAATAATATCAAATTATCAACTGTTGATAACACTGAGAATACAAGAATATGTAATATAGGAACAAAAAGCTCTAAATATTGTAGCATCGATACAAATTTACATGTAGATGGTTCTAATAATGCCTAGCATTATATGCTTGATTCAAGTAAGTTATTACTATTAAATTTGATGTAGTAAAAATCATATATGCTTTTACTTATTTAAGTAGAAATGTAGTTGTATGATTATTTGTTTGTTTTTTTCATTGTAGTAATTTGTAGTTGTATGATATGTATATGCCATTTGTAACACCCCCAAAAATCGAGTTTAGCGGAAGCATACTAGTCATGGGTGCTACTAATCGGTATCACAACACAAGCATAGAGTAAGAGGTTTTTCTTAAGAAAACTCATTTATTTAATAAAATCAATGTTTACAATAAAATTTAATGCGGAAATAGGCCCATAATAAATAAGCGGTCCTCAAATAAAAATATCAGAGTCGTCTATGACCATGCCATGCCATTGCCCAAGCGCCTCCAAAAGTAAACAATCGCCTCAATACCTGAGAAAAACATGATAAAAGGTCAGCATAAAGCTGGTGAGTTCATAGGTTTAAGTTCAAAATCAGTAGTGGACCTGTAAGAGTTTATTTGCTATGCGAGACTAAGATAGATGCACAAAACATGTAATCACGTATCAAATCACAAGTGGGATCCCAAGCGACTCTAGCCAGCACGGTTGTAGCAATGGTCAAACTACCCGGTCTAGATCGAAAAATAACCATTCACTGCTAGGTATCACGTTATAGCATCAAAATGCTACCCTAGTATCATGTAACAACTGCCACACATCTATCTAAACCAGTCACGCATAAGCAAACCAAGAAAATTTAAAAGGTCCAAAAGAGTATACTTTTCTCACCCCAATTTAGTAAAACAGAGATAAAAATGGGGCTATGAAACTCACCTCGATACGAGCAATGCAAGAATCACAACTAACAAGACTGGCATCTTGGAGCAAGCACAACCAAATCACGAAGAAGGGCACATCGATATCCAAAGAGTATAAGTACAACGGTACTACATCGTCACGACCTAGTAGTATACGTATTATCTCAAAATACGTCTCAAAGAGTAAAATAATATAATATCCGAAAAACAACGTGTCATAGTTTTCGTGGAATACTCGAATCATTAATTTCAAAAGTCCAGTGTCAATATCTCAAAAGTTTAGTTTTAACGTTTCGTGTGGTGATAAGGAAGCAACGACTCCGCATACAACTCACGCCAAAAGTATACCAAGATGTAACTCACACCAAAGATGTAACTCACGCCAAACATATCTTATACCAAGACATAATATATATCCCAATATACTATGAGGAATAGTCAATAAAGTTGACCAAGACTCGAATCTAGAAGACGACTAGAAAGATGCCAAGACCATAATGACACATAACTATGAACAGCAAGTAAGTCAATTGATAGGTTTCGGCATTTACCCATATTTCCCAAAATAGTTGATATATCGTCAAAACGTGTAAGTTTTGAAAAGTTTTCAGGATATTAAAGAAATCGTAAATGATTTAAGTTTATAAAAGATTTTACGAAATTTTGGCACGAAGTGCCCTTTTATAAAACATTTCCAAGTCATAATGACTCTTGAATAATATAAAATTTATCATTAAGTTTCTCAATTCGTCAAATGCTACAATTTATAATATAAAATTGAACATATCATTCGCGTATATATTAATTGTTTAGTTTTATCGACCGTTTGTATAGTTCGGGTCCAGATATGTTAAACTCTTATGAGTCTAACATACCTTTCCGTCGCGTGTACCAAAGGGTCCATAATGTCCAAATAATTAATACCGCAAATCCAATACGTCCAATCCTTGTCCAACAATATATAATGTCATAATGTTCGTAAACGAGTCCAATAAATCAATGCCTCAAATGTTGCAATATATTCCCTTAACTATTGTTATCTTTTTAGTTGTTATTATCGTTTTTCCCATTTCAATTAAACTTTAGCCGAAACCATATCGAAACATTAATAGATAAGTGAAACAATCAACTAAACCAAATAACCTTGTCGTGACTCGCCGTGAGTCACAGCCAAGGCTGCCGAGACCCAATGCTACTAAACGGACACGACTCGCTTCCATTTCCCAACAAAAATAACAATAGCATTTTTTTTATCCCACTCATATCCAATCCGCGACTCAATTGATGCAAGTAACTACGAGATTCAAACAAGTTTCAAAGTGATAATAAATCACAACCGAGACCAACAGAAATGCAACCGAAACGTTCTCGACTGATCCGAGACTTAACTGGGTCGTACAGCCCGACCCGTACCCATAACGAGGCTACAAAACTCAAACACCCTTTAACTCCTTACCACTCAAAGTTTGATTCAAAAACTATTTTCATATTACCTTTTTAAATTACGAAAATAACAATAAAATGATTTCTGTTTATTTTAAATTCCACGAAAATTTTAACACAAGATAAAACAACGTGAGTCTTGGCTTACCATAGAAATCGAGAGAGAGAAAGAAAAAGAGGTGAGGAGATGAAGAGGTGAGGTGGAGCGTCACGGATGTGGTGACGGCTGTGGTGGCCGTGACCACCATGACGGTAGTAGTGGCCGTCTGATGCAACCCCAAACACATAAAAACTCTTAATATTCGTTCAAGACTAAAAAAAAAACCTTGAGATTCGAATCTTGTTTCCAAGATCTAGGGCGCGTTTAAGGGATTTACAGCGCGTGTGATATGTCAAAAGAATCAGGAGGTGACGATCTATCTTTTGGTGTAAGGTTTGTGTTTTCCGGCGGCGGCGGTGGTGGCCGGTGGTGGCCGGTGAGGGTTAGAGAGAGAGGGTAAATTTTATGTGTGAGAAAATTTGTAAGTGAAAATGGAAGGATTGAGAGAGTTATGGGTATATATACCCCTGGAGGGACTAAAGGTGTATAGAAATGAAATGTTAAGGTTTAAAATGAAAATAAAGGGAGGGGCTAAAAGAGACAACTAATAATACTTTCGTCAAAGCAGTTCGGGACTTATTTGGCGTAGTAAACGGACTCGAAAAATTACCAAACTTGCGCCATTGTTCACGAAATCATTTTTCTGATGAAAATGAGTATTTACATGATTATTTTTCCTATAAAAAAAAAAGATTAAATGAGTTCACGGCTTTTAGTACGCGTCATGAGTCGGTTTCCACGTTTAACGGAATAACTTCTTGTTTTGCAGTCAAACGAGCTCAGGAAAGTTCCTAAACGAAAATCAGACATAATATCTCAAAAATGAATATCTAGAAAAGTGCGCGTTGTCACACCATTAGTGATAGTAATTTGTAATTAGATGAACTATGTTAAGTACTTAAGTTGTTCTAATGTATTCGTTTGTTCGTTTAGTCGAGTGTTCATTTAGTTGATTAAGCTTATTGTTAGTTGGTTAATTATTGTGTGTTTATGTAGTGTATTTTTTTAGTAAAAGCAACACTACAAACAGAATTTGGCTATTCTTATTTAGTTGTTACTATTATGCTCAATTTGAGTTTTACTTTGTCTAATGCTATTTAGAGATTTGGGGAATAATACGTCTTGTATATAAACTCTTTTTCTTTTGTTCATTGTTGGATTGGGATGTGTGTTTTGTTTGGCATTATGAATCAAATGGTTGCCACTTAAATATATGGATTTTTAATGAATACTACATATATTGTTAGCAAGGTTGAAAAAATCGCGAATCGGTAGTGAGGCGGTCGACCCCATGTAGCTTGTAATCAGTTTAGGCGGGATTAATCAGTGATTAATCGGATTGGCATTTTTGGCAATTTTTTAATATTTCTGGATAGTTTTGGGTATTTCTGAAAAGATTTTTCTTAAAAACATCTTGTAATAAATATAAACAACGACTATTAGTGATTACATTTGTTCAGGGTTGCAAAAATAGCGAATCAGTGATTAATTGTATTGGATTTTTTGGCAAGTTTTTGGTATTTACGGCAACTGTTGGTATTTTCAGCAAGATTTTCCTTAAAAACATCTTGTAATAGATATAAACAGTGATTATAACTAATTTACGGTGAGTTTAGGGTATTTCCGGTAAGATTTCCATGTTTTCAGCAAGTTTGGCCATCGTTAACCACCGTTGACCATGGTTGACCGATTTGTTTGAATGATTTACACAAATCGGAAAGGTCGGTGGCCCAGTAGCACCTAATCGGTGATTAATCGGCCTTGTAGACCTTTTTTTGCAACACTGATTGTTAGGATGTGCTAGCATAGTGTGATTTTACACAATTGGCACTTGGTTAATGCATATCGGTATATCAATAATTTCCAAATTGTTGTCATTGTTATCGACTAATTACGTGGTGTTAATAGGTCAATAGAGAAGAAAGTGAGTGCATTTGCCATAAGTGACAATGGACGAGCTTAGAGATCCAAGCATTAGTCCAAAAGAAGGCATGACCGCTTCTTGCTCACTATTGAGCATCATCACTAGTCTTGTAAGTGTTTCTCTTGATGTGTACAGTTCTTAAAGTAAACAAATTTACTAATGGACGTATCACACTACAAGAGTTCTTACTTGATGAGAAGTTCATTGTTACTACTGATAGTGATTCCAAAATTCGTGTAACACACTTTTCATACCTTAGTTAACATTATAGACACCGCAATACCGATCTGAATAAACATGCTCTTCTTTTTTCTATGTATCCCAGGTCGCATTCCCAAAGAAACTTTTAGATGGAGCTCATGAGATGGACAATTTCTATCTTGGCCATACAGAGTGAGTGAGTTACTTAAGGTGGCATAGTTCTTTATTCTTTTAGAAAATTTATGGATACATATTGTAAAATTAATAATCTATATGCAAAATAAATAAGCTTTTTGTTACCGCATGAGTTACTTTTTGTTCTCTAACAGGCGTTTTGCTAACCGTGTGATTGGTTTATAGGATGAAGAAGGTATCCCACCAGACTAGCAAAGATTGATATTTTCCGGGAGGTAATTGGAGGATGATCAGACGCTTGCTGATTACAACATCCAAAAGGTTAATGTCGGATTTAGGATAATTTTTGGTATGCTTAAGGTTTTAGGCTAATGCGCGCTTGTTAATTGATTTTTATTTGATGTTAATGAAACGATTGATCGCCTTATCTTGTGTGTCATTGGTCATTGTTAAATAATTGGAAGTTTAATTCTTGCATTGAAAACGTCTTAGTTTTCTATAACCATTTATTTCATTAATTTACATGTAGGTACCTTGTAGTGACGAGCGTCTATTAGAGAACAAAAAGTTGAACGCCATCATTGGTGCATAGTTTACATTATGGCACTATTAATCCCAGATAATGTTGTTCAGTTATGCTGAATTCTAGTGTGTTTCTTTATAGTTTGTTAAATTCTAGTGTTTTAATTTGGATTTTGCCTAGGATTTATGTTTAGTTAAATTGACGTATTATCTTATTTTACTTCGTTGATTTCGACATTTGTAGTGTATTTTAATCACTTTATTTATATTTAGTGCATTTTTATATATTTATTTATTAAAAAAATCATTTCTAAAATTTTTCAATTTCTAAAAAATTGGGAAATTTTAGAAATGATTTTTTTTAGTAAAATAGTTTTATCAAAAAGACCGGTTTTGAGATAAAAACATATCTTTTTGCTCTTTATAAAGATAGGTTAAATGCTTCTATAAAGACAGGTTGTGGAAGAACCGGTATTGATATCCAATAAAACTATGTATGTTTACTCTATAATGGAGACTGATTTTAAGGAGAAAACCGGTGTCGATGCTTCTAATAGAGACTGGTTGCCAAACCGGTTTATATATGTTTCGATTATGGAGATACCCCCTTCAGAGAGTGGTTCCAAAACCACTCTTTATAGGCCATTTTGACCGGTTTCTATGAGATTTTTTGTAGTAGTGATGCTACAATATGACAAGATAAATCACAAAGCAAGGTAACTCGATAACCGCAGCAACAGGAAGACGAAGACGATGACGACATGAGACTTTCGACCCATACTGAGCAATAGCTGGATAACTCGGACCTTCTTAAACATGTCCTAGTACTCATGGAACAAGTAGATACATAAACACATATTAATAAAAAATAGACGGATTCATTATAGCATAATTCACAGCAAGATTATAAACAAGCAAGAAAGTAAATCGGTAAAGAAAGAAATTGACTAGAAAGTATTTCCGCTTTACATTCATGGGGACTGTAAGCATGCAAAAACATAACTTAATAAAACATTCGACAAAAAAAATACAGACCTAATCATTGTTTTCTTCTTCTGTAGAGGAATTCTGGGATTAATGGTTTGTCTGCACCGCAGTTCTGTCGGTTACATTTGGTCCTAAAAGGATAGTTTATGTTGTTACATTTGTCACACTTCCAGCTCACATCTGGCATATCTGCTTCTGAAACAAAATACGATACATATATAAGATTCAGACTTAAACGTCACAAACAAGTAACCAAATATATATACATAAAGTACTTACTGGAACCTGGTTTAGGTGAGTTGCATTTCCTCATGTTACAGACTGTTCTCAAGGAGAACTTGACATTTCCACATTTTGGGCATTCCCAGTCATTTTCTCGTGTTCCATCTGTAAGAAGCTAGTGAAACAATGAAAAACAGATCGTAAATTACAATCATCTGCTAGTATGTGTAGCAGTATATGAATAAGTTAGATATAACATACCTTTCTTTTGAGATGGCTCTTCTGGGAAAAATCCAGGCCGAGGTCGCTATAAAAGTTAAAAAACCAAATGATCGATCAATATAGCATCACATGTTTATATACATGTTGTTAACATAGGGAGTAGGTGAACGAATAATCAAATTTACTTGTAGCAATTAGGGGTTGTTTGTTGCGGCTTATATTGCCGGATTCTAGCTTATTTGGTTTTAGGCTTATATTTCATAAGCTTTTGTGGATTATTTTGAAACTTTTCGGCTTATATAAGTGACCTTATGAAATAGGGATGAGTATGGGAACGAGAAAAACGGTACGGCACCGGAAACGTACCGGTACCGACCCGGATCGGTACCGGCTTACAATACACTGAACGGTACCGGTAGCACAAAACAAGCCCAAACAAATTCGGTACCATTCAAAATTGGTATGGGAGAAAAACAGGAAGTCCCGGTTCCGGTACCGGAATATAAAAGGCCATTTTTTCTTAATTATGGTTTGGATCCAAACACTCCTATTCCATCCCATAAGTCAATACTAAGATCGAACAAGTAGCTAAGCACAAAAAATAGATTATTTGAATATCCAAATAAATGACAAAAAATATAGCTTTAAGGATACCAAGAATGTTTGTGGGGAGTTCCATTATGTCGAGAAAAATTTGCGTATGCAAGTACTAAACTTATGAAAATGATCCGTTTATAATTTACTAGAAGGGTACCCGCGCGTTGCGGCGGCGGGTACCCTGTAACTAAATTTTTTGACGAACAATATATTTGATTACATGTTTTTCGTAATAATGACTTTATGTAGAGGTGTGCACGGTTCGGTTTAGGTTGATTTTTGGCTAAATTCTTTATAGAGTAGTAAAAAAGTATAGAACTATAGATATTATTTAATAGCTTAAACACAAACTTATCAACCCAACTACTAAAAACTTAATAAATTTTCAGATTAAAAGCCCAAATGAAAATCAGCAGTCCAACACAATTCATTTAAAATTTCGGCCATGTGAAATTACCAGCCCAAGTTTAAACAGATAACCCTATATCTATATACATATCACCCTAATTTAACTCCTCACTTTGTGCAGTCAACCTACTTTTTTTCTCTCAACAAAATAGCACAGCTACCTTGTTCTCTTTATACCAAACACTGCCACTTTCATACATCTCTTCTCAAACCAAAGTTTGTGTAATTCGAACCACACATACTCAACTCTTACAAGATCCTTGTTATTTCATCCTACTGCAACATGAAGTACTAATCAAACCCCTTTCAACGTCTTGCTACTGTTCTTGGTAATACCGGCTTCAAGATCCTTTATAAGGGTCTCGGGTGGGTTATATTGATTTTGTTTTGCGTTTTATCTTGAACAAAAAAAAGAAGGGATGAAACATGTTTGTTTTTGTTATTTCTTTGAAGTATTCGAATATTTGAGTTATGCTTTTTATAGATCTATGATGGGTTCTTGTTCACACACTTGAGATCTTTAAAGATCTTTCCTTTTGTTGAACGAATCTGAGGTCGTGTTTTGTTTTCGAGTCTTGTTTTTTCTTTTGGTTGATTGTGAGTTGGGAAGTGAAAGTGAGATGGTTCTTGTCTGAAACCACCAAAAGAAGTGTTTGATATGGCGGATTTTGTCAACAAAGGAAGAAGTGGCAGCGGTGGATGGGGTGGAGGAGGAGCTCATGGAGTAAAGATGATTTGAGAGAGTATGGATTTATGCCTGTGTTTTTTTTGTTTTATTGGGGGTTTAGGGGCAGTTACAGGTAGACCTTTAATGGAGACTGTATAAATATTCGACTGTGTAAATGGACAGTTACAACATGTATGAATGGGTTGTTATTTTTTATTTATGAAAATTGTGATGGAAGATATATGGTGAACAAATGGCTTTTAAATTTCCTATTAAGGAAATGTTTTTTGTCTTATAAACACACTAGACGAAAGTACTCGCTCCTAAAGACGGCTTCTGTGCTACATTAATTAACTATACGCCATATCATGAAGTGTTTCGTAACGCTCAAAATAACTAAAAGATCAAAATGTTATTACAAACGGCCAGAATATTTGTATAATTCAACTCTAAAGAAAAATTTTAACACGTATCAAACCACATATAAAAATATTTAATGAAACTTAAAGTAAAACATTACATCAATTATGAAATATTAACTAACAACACACGCTACTCGTCGCGATAAAACTTCTCGATACACGACATTTGAGGTATAGATTCTTGCTTGATGGAACTCTTTGACTGATTGATTGGCTATGAAAATACATTGTATTTATATAAGCAATAAGAATATGCAATGTTCAATTTGAAATTTCCCTTTTCCCGCATTGAAATATATGTGTTTAATAACGAAGGTCTTTTACTCCATAGTCAAATGTTTTCATCAATTAGTGATGTATTTTTTTCTTAAAAATGATTTATAAACTGTTTTTATCAGCTATTGTTGTTTTAAACTTTTAGTCTCTACATTAGTCCAATCGCTATATTAAGCATTAATCTTCTCAATCTTTTGCATCGTAACTTTAAAAATTTTCAAACACATGATCATCAAACTCTTTTGAGCTAGAAAGTATAATGAGTATAGACTTTTTTTAACAAATTTAATGTTATTTTGTCCTTTTTAAACAAATTAAAGTATAAATAGATAGGCATAAAAGTTAAGGCCACAAGAATGTTTTGTTGTTACGAAAAATAATCGTCTTCGATAATTCAAAATTTGAACTATCTACCAACCTTTTTTTTTTATTTTATTTTGAACACTCTACCAACCATTTTGATGTTTGCTCTTTATTTCATCAAATTTTTCTAACTTGCCATAATTTTTATTTCAGATTTCAAAGTCTCATGCTACATGTTCTTTAAATTTCAATAAAATAGTTACCAACAAAATTTCACTAATATAATCAACATGAAAATTTTGGTAACTTAAGTTTAAAGAGCAGCAATATTTTTCACAAAATATACCATTTCAAATCTCTAACAAAACACATGCCTAAATTCCCGGCAACCAACATTTTTGACGGAAAGCCACATATCCGAAATGTCTGGCAGCAGATTCGCGACGGCGATTTAATAAAATCTGAGGGAAAAAAAAAGTAAAAGAGCATAAAAATAGATAGATTTATAAACAAAGAATAATACAAAACTCGAAATTCTTCAACCCTTTTGACTTACTCAGCTAGTTCCCTATTTAGCTAATACATAGATTCATATACAAATATTAATATCTTTATAAATAAAACATACATATTCCGAAAAAATAAACAGTTCAGCGGCGATAAAACTTTTTCCGCGAAACTACGCATTAACAACAACTTTTTCCCAAGAAGAAGCGTTGCAAAGGGCGCTATGTGAAGGTCAGTAACCAAAACAACGCTAAAAAATTAATATAAACTCAAATCTACAAATAAACCCTATAGATCTATTAATAAACATTAAAAAACATAAAAACACATTATATAGATCTCTAAATAACTCATAAAAAAATACCTCAAATGATTTAGCTACTGGTTTCAGTTTGTGCATCTCCTTGCTTTTGGGGGTTGTTTATATAGGCAAGGTTCAATAATTTGAATTTTCCCGATTGAAATATTGTATGTATGAAACAAGTTTCTTCTCCATCAATATGTTTCCTGAATTAGTTTGTAATTTCATACGAGATTTTAATAAATTTCGAAACGCATGTTGACTTTCCAAACACATGGTTCATTTTGTTATTTTGCATGGTCAAGCTTATTATATATTATAATTTCAAAAATTTCAATATGTTGACTTTCTGAACGCATGGTGCATTCTGTTATTTTGCATGGCTGTGTTGTATATTACAATTTCTAACATTTCAATATTTCCTTATATAGTTATTTCAACATGTAGTTAAGATTTTATTTTTTCCACTTTTCACTTTTCTAACATTGACCATGTTGACCATTTTTCCTTTCTATGTAGTATAGATAGGACATTAACCAAAATAAACACGACCTAGTTTGAAAACAATGTAAAACAAAATGTTTTAACAAAAACAACAAGCATAAAGTTTATTCTTCGTCACTCTCACTTTGATCTACCAAAGAATAAACTCGTTTCCTACCAAGATTGATAGGTTGAGTTGTTTCTTCTTCTTCTATAACAATTCGTAAATTTCCCTACGGATTTTTCGCGACTATATTTTTTTTTCTTTTCTTTCGTACGTTTCAATCTATAATCACGACCAGTTACGGCTAAAAATATAAAAACGAACTATCAATACCAACGACATTATTTTTATAACAGCTGAAGACGCCCAAAAATATAATTTTATATTTTTCGACACCCGAGAATACGCTTACGCCGAGACCGACAACATACGCAGCACAAGTTATATCAGATAATAACAAAACAAAATAAATAAAACTAAATTACCCCCACATACCCCTTTATTTCTCCTTTTCGCTTCTATCTTCCTAGAAAACCCACGCCCCCACTGCATCTCTCACCTCATCATCTTCTCTAGGAAAGGTAGTACACCATTTTTTTCATCTCTAAAAACCCTTCACCCATTTTCGAATAAGACATGGCTGACACCTTCAGGAGGTCAAGCAAGAAAACCGGTCCACTATAACTCGGAAGAAAACCAACAAGAATCAGAGGTCCCCATACGTGTTTCTGGTTCCTGTGGGTCACGGTGGAAGGAAAACACCAAGGGTGACACGTGAAGGCCTGCACTTCGTGGAGAGGATTACTCAAAAGAGGTTCCTTATCATCTTCAAGACCAAAAGTGGTGGTCCAAGCACTCCTCCATTTCATCTATTTATAGTCATGAGAGCTTTACTTTTCCACTTCATTCAAAAAAATTCATTAATCAAAGGGGTTTTTCAAAGGTTTTTAAAAGGTTAGGGTTTTGTTATTGGGAGTGCAAGGAAGCTTGATCAAGTGTTTAATTGCGCTCATTCCACCGAGTCTTGTTTAATTGGAGCTTTTAGGTTCGACCTCCTTGGCAAATCGTTCCTTTCCTTGAGCTTATTGTAAGATTCGATTTTTGTCAATTAATCTTTTTATTCCTTAATGTAAATTTTATATATCCGAACTTTTATTATGTCACTATGTTCATTTTTGTTGCTCATCTTGTCGAACATGAAGAAGTGAAAATATTGATTAGTGTTAAGTTAGTTTGAGTTAACTTAAAAAGGACTTATGTTGTTGTTGTGTTTGGGTTGGCTGCGAATGGACGCAAGAACCAGGAAAAGATTTTTTTTAAAACGTTGCTTATTGAATCAAATGGTTTCGGCTTATTATGGCTTAATTTCTTATTTTATATTTCGGCTTATTTCCACGCATATACTATGCTTGTTGATGTCCATTTCAACTCATGTTCATGCCTTATTCCTTGGCCTATTGGTGTTTGTCTCGGCTGTGGTGAAACCACCACATCGAGGGTGTTTGTTTTGCTTATTTGGTGTCTATCGTACCATCAGAATACCCATAAGGGTGCGGTTGGTATCGAGTCATTTCCTCGAGTCGGGTCGTACCCGATTGACACAAGGCAAGGCTCGGCCTAAAATCTTTATACCTCTTTGACATTAGTACTTATGTAAGTTCCGGTCACTAGCCATGTTGGTCGGCTATTGTTATTGTTGTTCGCCTGTACCAAACGAGCTCTCGCGGTGTTGTTACCCCGCCTAACTCAAAGCCATGAGTGTGGTCATGAGAGTCCCATATGATAAAAAATTTCTAAACCAACTGAGGTCTAAAATCTCTCGCCAACTTGCATTTTGAGTCAAATGAAAAAGTTGCAAAAATTAATTACTGAGCTTGTTTATAAATAAATCATCCTTGGGCCAAGTCTAGTCTTTCAAGAATTCATCCGGTTGTTTTACACGGCCCAAGCCCAACTTTTTAGTATCCATGTCTTAGTCAAAAACTGATTCAAAGCCTAGTTTCTTTTGAGAGTCCGGTCGTCTCGAGCCATTCCCGTTTTGTCATAGGTCAACTCGTCTTTACTTCATTGCGACTCGTCATACCAACGCCATATCCATACACCCACACACATATTTTGTTCACACTAATACTTGAAACGAGATAATTTTTGGAAAACAAAGTTAGCAAAACAAGGGTTTTTATATATATGGACTTGTAAACTATAATGTAACCTAAACATGTAAAACATACATTTTTTTTTACTATTAGAAAACCAGATTATAAACTTTATTCACAACTTTTGACAATTGGCCAAACCGATTTAAATAATAAACGCAAGTTACTTTATTTTTCTACAACTATATACATAAACTATTTTTACAAAATCTAAAAACAAAAGATATTTCACAAGAACTTATATTATATTTCTCCCACCGACAACGTCTCACTATACGTTCTACTTTTCCGTATACTACTTTTGTTCATCTTTCAAGTCGAATCACATTCATCTTCGATATCCTTTCTAAGCCATACTTCCATAAGCCGGAATATACACAAACTTTTGAAAAAGCTATTCTCAAACTTTAACACTGTCACACAACACAACAACGACAACAACAACACAACATGTAAATTAAATAGAGTAGACAGACTTTATTTAGCTTGGAAACTGAGATTTGACGCACTAATTTAGGTTGCGTGCTGGAGCTACTTGTTACTTGATCTCTTGATACTTTATTCACCGAACTGCTAAGGTGAGTTTATAGCCCCACTTTTACTCTTATTTACTTGCTTTATAAAACTTTGGGGTGAGAAACATGCAAAACTCTTTCGACTGAACTAAAACACTATTACGTTAAACAACCTTGAATCCCAACTATGCTACCGTTAGTTCCCTTTGGGGAGGCGCGATTGTTATGAATAGATCTATTGGGGATGACACCCCGCTCGAGTTTGACCGATAGGCAAACGTCGAACGTATACCATATCGTATTGATTGAGTGTACTGGAAATACACTTGCTGGGCTTTTATTTATCATGCTTCTAGATGCATGCACACCGTCGTAGTTTCGGTCGCATGAACTTGGTACTAGCGTAATAGCCTTTTGCATATAGTGTCATTCACGGAGATGCTATATGTGCAACTGTGGTCCAACTTGATTTTCGAAACTTAAACCTATGAACTCACCAACCTTTGTGTTGACATTTTAGCATGTTTTCTCGTGGTTACTTATTGGCGTGGTCAATGGCAAAGGCATTCGTTGAAGACTGGCATCCGAAGTGTTTACAATCATATTTAATACAACTTTAATGGGACAACATATATTTTTATGGGCTTTACTTCCGCACTTTGAAACAATGATGTAAAACTATTTATTAAATTAATATATCTTTTGAAAATGGAATAGAATTTCCATTATTTATTACCTTGTGTTGTGTATATTGATTTAGTAGCACCCCATGACCCGTACGCTTCCGTTGTGAAATTTTGGGGGTGTTACATCTTCTTGGTCATCTTATTCATCACTTGAGATGACAATCACGTCATCCCAAGTCCAATTTATTAGATTGGGGTTGAAAAAAGGAGGAGGATGGGGATGTGGATGAGGGGGATGAAGCTAGTAGGAAAAAACAAACAACTGTTAATTCACGTTACAAACAACAAACAAGAGCATAAAAAAAATCGATTACTAACCTCGAGATCATCATCAACGTTTCTTTGCTTTTACATATCCATTATTTATTTTTCCTTTACTAACCTCAAGTTGTTATGAAATAAAAACTTGTGTTGGGGGTTGTTTATATAGGCATGGTAACAAAATGTTTAAATTAATTTTTCCCTCCAATGAAACAATGAATGGTGTAGCAAATTTGAAAATTAAAAATACATTCAAATCAATTTTTAATACTTACCATGCAAACTTATAATGTAAAATAATACACTGCAAACTTACAATGCAAACTTGCGAATGGGATAAAGGCTGCAATTCGGAATTGATATTCCACTTTCCATGCAAATCTTAAACCATTCAATGGGATGACTAATTAGAAAAGTTGACTAATTGATATTCCACTTTCCATGCAAATCTTAAACCATGCAGTGGGATAAAGGCTGGCGTTAAACCATGCAGTGGGATAAAGACTAATTGACCATTTCTACAATTTTATTTTTTCCACTTTTCACTTTTCCAACATTGAACATATTGACCATTTTTCCTTTTAATGTAGTATAGATAAGTAGCTCTTAAAGAATTTATATAATTATATTATGTAGGATCAAAATTAGCTTTACACATTACCAATCGGCCCTTTTATAGACTACACTTTGATGCTTTTAGCTATAACATTTTTTTTATCGAGGCTTACATCAAAAAGTTTGCACAAGGCCTCCAAAATCAACAAGACGGCCCTGTTCAAAGAGTAGAACATAAAGCTTGACGATTGATCGTTGATAAAAATAAAACATACCACGTTCCTATCTAGTTAGATATGTTAATAGACATATGCAAACAGGTGGAAAAACCATCGTTGACAAGCAAACGAGCAACCAGAATGACATATTTCAGCAACTAGAATGACATATTCCAGCTTTTAGGACGACAATTTCATCCAATAAACATTCACCAGTTTGACAAAAAAATTAAAAATAAAAATACATTGCCATCTTTGATTCTTTGAAGTGTAGGCTCCTTAAAATGGATTCAAACACAAATGTATAGTCAAAGTACTAAGCCTAACTCATACTTAAGTTCTTTGTATTTATGGATACTGTGTCACATTCTCACATTGAACACGAACGTTATGACATTTTGGGTTCTAGTCGAACAACTAGTTAATCTTGTGTTTCTTATTTAAACAATTATGCCTTTTAAGCATTTTATAGTTAGAGGTACACTAGAAACCTTAAGGCTTAAGCTGTAAAAATATAATGTTTTCTTCAACGCCAAGCATTTAAAAATCGTTGCTCATTTAAAAATCCTTATACAATAGAACCCTAGCGGATTTGATTTGATTGATTAAATATGCTATAAGGATAGTCAGTAAGTTAACTGCAATTGCCCTCATTGGTTTCCGCCGGCCCTATTGACATGTAAGAATCTTGTTGAATATATAAATCGCCATTGAATATTTAAAATCGTTATGCAACGTATGTTTGCCACTTATCATTAGTTTACGTTACAAGCTTAAGCTTTGAGGTTCCTAATTACTTTTTGGATGTATATAAGCATGCTAAGACATGGTCCTTATTTCCGAATGATATCCGTAAGTTATGAAATCATCCATTGTCCTGTAATATTGCATATATTTATTTATGTATTTTAGGTCGTTGTGACCACCCCAAAAAACTCATCAGTTAACAATTAAAGCTAAAGCTAAAAAAATAATCAACCTAAAAATAAATTATAGTTTTTTCTCCTACAAACAATCATAAGAACCTTTTCATCAAACATCTCGTCAATACTCAGTGTAAAATGAGCTAATCTACGGGGTTTTCAAGTATGTATACCTGTCAAGAACACACATACTTAAAGAGCCATAGAATGACTGATTTTACACATTTTAAATAATCTTGGACTAAACTTGAAAAGCTTAAAACTTTATGTGAATTTAAGGTGGGGTATGGATGAAAGTTTGCAACTTTACGCTATCCAAAAAGCAATTGAAAAGCTAGTTGAAAAACAATTTTCTTTACCAACCACGGGAACCAACAATATATAATATTGCAGAGGGGTTCAATGATATAAATAAAAGCACTCATAGTAACAATTCGACCATCATTTCTATCTATATCAGAAGTTCTCTCGCTAAATGATAGTTTCTGCGAAATTATGCAAAGAAATTATAGGGAAAAAATGTGTGGTGGAGAGGTGATGGTCCGGAATGTGGGACATTATAAAAAGAAACTAGTGGTGGTTTTGGTGGATGGTGGAGAGGTGGTGGTCGAATTGGAAATGCGGACATTGATTCTCAAAGGGATGGATTGGATGGTCCCAAAATAATTATTTCCAATAAAAAAACACAAAGTTCAATAAACATAATTATTATTGTATATTTTTTTCTTTTTTATAAAATGACAGTTTTACCCTTATGCAATTAATTAAATCTTTTAATAATGTTTGTAAATTTAGTATCATTAGATGCAATATGTTAAACTTGCTACATTATTTACAATTATATTTGAAAGGGGACAAAAACTTTAGGACAACTCAAATAAAAAGAGAGAATATTAATAGGGCTAATTCTTTTGTTATCCCAAAAGGTCATCATGAATTAAATGTTAGCCCCACAAAATTTTAGCATTCGCAGTTGCCCCTTTGCGACTTATGCTACTTCATCTAAGTTTGAAAAGTGTCCAATTTGAAAGAATCTAAGTTTGACAAGCATCCAATGTGAAAGTACATATGTGTAAGTGAAAAATACATGTGTGTAAGTGTCCTCTTATGCGACTCACGATGTAATTTTTTTATGCGACTTGTACTTTTTATTTCACTTTGTTCTTACGTACTTGTATTTACATTTGGGGCAAAAAGTACAAGTTGCATAAGTTGCAAAGAGCGCATAAGTCGCAAAAGGGCAAATGCAAAAATGATTTTATTTTGAGGCAAATAATTAATTAAGGATGAGATGTTGGGATACATATGAGATTACCCTATATTAATTTGAGACGGAAGGATAGTTGATCAACTAAACTTACTCTACTACTAAATGGGCATAAGTGGAGGCATGGGTTAGCTCCTACAAAATAAGGTAAAGAACATAAACACTAATGCAATGCACAATCAAGAAAGGGAAGAATTAGTCATGACTTTGAGAAAATGGCACTTTTGTTCCTAGCAAAGAAGAGTCCTTTTAGATTTCAAATCAGTTTAAATTATAAATTTAAAGTCACATATGTTTAAGGCGTCATACCAAATTAATGAAAGGAGTGACATATATACCATGATAAATAGGAAAAAAAGTCGTAACCTTAATACACTACTTAAAGAAGAGACTGTGCAGACAACAAACGTTAATAATGAATTTAGGGGTTACATCTCCTGTATTAACTAGCAAGATACCACAATCACCAAATCAATCTCTTTTCCTTCATAGGGATCTAGAGTATCTTATCTATCATTATTTGTACATCAATATATCAATG
>OU343225.1:39432614-39562363 GCA_910596185.1 Chrysanthemum makinoi | reverse complement strand
TTAGCTTTCATACTTCTATGCTGAGAACAATCATATGTTAAATCTGGACTGTCCAATAGTTTGAAATAATTGCTTCCTGTTCGCCCAATGGGCACAAAAGGACGGGAAGATTAAATTTCTTTGTGCAATAACTCAAATGTTTGTATAAAAGGTAATTCGAGTTCATGAATATATGACGTATGAGAAAGAACTGATATCGTGAACCGAAAAGGTTTTAGTAGTGTTTGAAATATGGATGGGTTAGGTAACGGGTCAAAACAGGATCAGGTTGAAATGTATATCTTTTAGTAGTGGTTGAAACTGGACACTCAAGAATATGGTGTATGCTGATTCATTACTGTAGGTTCATCATTGTGAGTAATATTATCGTTTGTTTTTGTTTCTTACCATACATATTTCTACCATCCATTTTTCCGCTTCATTTTTTTGTTGTTATAGCGTAAAATGTTGCAAATATAGGAAAAGATTCATTCGTATAAAACCAAATACATGCTTAAACCAGTTGCATAAAATGTCAGCTTTACCTCAGCCAGACACTCGAGCTAAAAGTACATATTAGAAAAGTTATACCGCACCCGGTTAAAGTTCGTTCAAGTGTATTGGGTGTATAGGACTGTAATCTATTCCGAAACAAGACCAAGCCATGAATTTACCACAAACTTTAGACTAATCGTTAAAGACTCGTGAATGGCCTAAATGAGCATGGTTCACTGGACTATAGCAAAACAAATAGGCACTGAACCAAATGGATTTGCTCTCATGGTATCAGCTTTAGTCATGACTAGTAAAAAAGTAGAAACCATAAATGGGGACTGCTGATGAATTCAAGACTAGTCAACCGTTGCAGGATCTCATCCTGGTCCAACAAGCACACACAAACAAACGACACCTATTTAAGATAGGAAATTGACTTCAAATCATATTAATACAATCCTATTTGTTCATGCAACTCAATGATAAGTATCGAATAAATAAGACGACACACAGTTGAAAAGGTACAGCACCTTCTAAGAAGACTTAGCCCAGCAACTCACTGGATGACACATGCATCTGAATGTAAAAAATCTCTTAAAGACCACAAATCGCGATTTTTATATGCACTACTACAAAAAAGCTCAAAGACATCTCTTAATAGACACTGGTTTTATAAAAACCGATTCCTATAGTCCAATACTAGCGGGGAGTGGTAGTACTAACCAGTTTCTATTATAGAAAACATTTAGACACTAGCGTTTCTATTATAGAATACATTTAGACACTAGCATTGTTAAGAGACCCGGTCTCTGTGCAACTAAGCACTTTTTGATATTTGGTTTATAGAGTGTCTTTCTTCTAATTTTATCTATATTATAAAGTATAATTAACATAATATGTATTTAACATTTAATATTATATAGTGCCAAAATTGTTGGCGTCACTAGAAAATTCCCTCTAAATCTTCCAATTAATTCGTTGGAATTTTCTAATTGACATAGTCAATTTAACATTGGCGCCACTAATTTACATGTTGCCTCCATTATCTCATTTTATTAGTAGAGTAATTAACCCAGTATTGGTGATACTAAACGTTCACTTTTTTAGTTCTATTTGTATTTGTATAACGTGATAGTTATATGATTTAAACTATTATATAGTGAACGATATATATTTTTTTATATTCTGAAACATTAAATACAAAATAATAACAATATCATTTTCGATTGCTTAATATATAGAGATATGTAAAGTCTTCATCTGCAGGGAAGAATACCGTTTGTTTTTGTGCTATTAAAGTATCTTTTTTCACTAATGTTTTGGGATTTGAGAATATAAATCATTTTGTCAAATGATACTAAAATGTTGAATGGGAAACAAGCAATCGCTTAAAATACGGATTATAAAAAACAAGTTTTCGTCCGTTTTATATGTTTACATCCGTTTTGTGCGTTTTTGTACGTTTTTATACATTTTCGCCCGTTTTTATACGTTTTCGTTCACTTTTATACGTTTTCATCCGTTTTAATACATTTTCATTTGTTTTTATCCGTTTTTATACGTTTTCGTCAGTTTTTATACGTTTTCACCCGTTTACTTGCGTTTTAATACGTTTTATCTGTTTTCTACCGTATTATACGTTTTCGTCCGTTTTTATACGTTTCCATACATTTTTATCCGTTCTTATACGTTTTCGTCTATTTTTTACATTTTCATCCGATTTTATACGTTTTCATCTGCTTGTATACGTTTTCATCCGTTTTAATACGTTTCGTCCATTTTATGTGTTTTCATCCATTTTTATATGTTTTCGCGCGTTTTCGTCCGTTTATATGCATTTTCGTCCGTTTTTTATACGTTTTCATTTGTTTTATACGCTTCCACTTGTTTTCTTACGTTTTTGTCTATTTTTATACGGTTTCGTCTCTTTTTATACTCTTTTTTATATTTTATCTGTTTTATACGTTTTTTTATGTTTCCATACATTTTATCTGTTTTATACATTTTCGTCCATTTTAATATACTTTCATCTGCTTTTATATGTTTCTTTTGTTTTTGTACGTTTTCATCCATTTTTTTTTACATTTTCATCCTTTCTTACGCATTTTCATCCTTTTTAATACATTTTCTTATGCTTTTATCCATCTTTATATGTTTTCATCCATTTTTGTATGGTTTCTTACATTTTGTACGTTTTTATACACTTTTGTACGTATGAAAACGGATAAAAATGGTTAATAACGGATAAAAACGTATGAAAATGTACAAATTTATTAAAATGCATAAAAACATATGAAAGGTACAAAAACATATATAAACATACAAAATCGGACAAAATGTACAAGATCATACAAAAACGAATGAAAATAGATAAAAACGTATGAAAACATATAGAAATGGATGAATACGTATAAAAACGAACGAAAACGTACGAAAATAGATGAAAACGTATAAATATAGACGAAAATGGATAAAAACTTATGGAACGTATAAAAACGGACGAAAACGGATAAAAAGGTCAGAAAACATATAAAAAGGACAAAACGTATAAAAACGGTCGAAAACGGATACAGATTTATGAAAATAAATTAAAACGTATAAAAAAGAATGAAAACGTATAAAGACGGACAAAAATGGATAAAGACATATGAAAACGGATACAAACGTAAGAAAACTGATGAAAACGTGTAAAAAGAGTCGAAAATGTAAAAAAACTAACGAAAACGGATAAAAACATATGAAAGCATAAGTAACCGTATAAAAACGGACGAAAACGTATAAAAACAGATGAAAACGGATAAAAACGTATGAAAACATATAAAACAGACGAAAACGTATAAAAAGTGACAAGAACGTATAAAATGGCCGAAAACGTATAAAAACGGACGAAAACATACAAAAATTAATGAAAACGTATAAAAACGGACGGAAACAGATTAAAACGTCTGAAAATGTATAAAAGACAAAAACGTATAAAAACGAACGAAAACGTACAAAAACGAAAGAAAACGTATAAAACCGGACGAAAACGTATAAAAACAGATGAAAACGGATAAAAATGTACAAAAACGTAACAAAACATATAAAACGAATGAAAACGTATAATAAAGGACGAAGATGTATAAAAACGGATGAAAATGTATAAAAACTGACGAAAACGGATAAAAACGTATAAAGACGGACGGAAAAGTATAAAAACAAATATTGAGAAAGAGATGCAGGGTTTGTGAAAAAAATAGGTAAGAAGTGAAGGATTTTGTGAAATTTAAAAGTGAAAAGAAGCACTTTTGTCTGCAAAAATACAAACAGAAACTTCTGCGCGCTGGTAGACAAAAAAAGTGAAAAGAGGGAAATAGTGCTTAGTGGGAAAAACAAACGACACCTAAAACTTTTACTCGCTAAAGATACAAAAACTCACCAAATATATGTTTAGGCTATTAATTATAAAAAGAAAATTTATAAGATAAAAGTAAAAACAAAATAAACAAATCGCTCATTTGTCCCTCTCTCTTATCATATCGCTTTTTTCATTTGTCCCAAAATATCTCACAACCTAATCACCAAATGAACGAAAGGGCGACCCACTCACAACCTAATCACTCGTAAATTTACCGATCACTTTCACCGTCATCGATCAACATGTTCATCTCCGATCACTTTCACCGTCACCACTCCACTATCGTTATCGACCACCACAAGCGAAACCTAACAACAGAAACTGGCGTCATCATCTGTGTCTCTATCTTATCGTCGATCAAAACCCAAACTCCGGCACCGTCGTTACCGTAACGATGTTAATTCATCTGTGTCTCTATCTGTGTCTCTATCTTATCGTCCATTATCTTGTCATCTAACCCTAACGATGTTAATTCATCGACACAGAAAAAGATACATACGCCAAACAAATAAGTAATGTGCTTTCGTCTGTGGAGGAGATAGCCTATTTGTTACAAAGTAAGCTAAAATATTTCGAAATTAATGATGTTCGAAACTTTATTAGACATTATTATTGAGGTAAATAGGTTGAAACTATATATCCGTGTTTTATGAATGTGGTCAATTTTTAGGTTGTGAGGTATAATATTACTGTTTCTTTTATATTCTTTAGTACTTTTTAGTATATTTTGAAATTCACTATACCCTGTCACAAAATCATGTTGTTGTAGCCGGCCGCAACGAGCAACGGTTCATAAGTTTGTGGTTCGGCTAGCATTTTCTATGTGAATGTTACTAAATGGAATATAGAACGTGTATCATTGTATGAATTTGTTACAATTGTGTGAAAAGATTAATGGGATATCCATGATACCTTTATGATAGTGTCAAATTTGGTGGCTTAAGTTTTACAACTTATAATATCAAATTATCAGCTGTTGATAACAGTGAGAATACAAGAATATGTAATATAGGAACAAAAAGCTCTAAATATTGTAGTATCGATACAAATTTACATGTAGATGGTTTTAACAATGCCTAGCATTATATGCTTGACTAAAGTAAGTTATTACTATTAAATTTGATGTAGTAAAAATCATATATGCTTTTACTTATTTAAGTAGAAATGTAGTTGTATGATTATTTGTTTGTTTTTTTCATTGTAGTAATTTGTAGTTGTATGATATGTATATGCCATTAGTGATAGTAATTTGTAATTAGATGAACTATGTTAAGTACTTAAGTTGTTCTAATGTATTCGTTTGTTCGTTTAGTCGAGTGTTCATTTAGTTGATTAAGCTTAATGTTAGTTGGTTAATTATTGTGTGTTTATGTAGTGTATTTTTTTAGTAAAAGCAATACTACAAACAGAATTTGGCTATTCTTATTTAGTTGTTACTATTATGCTCAATTTGAGTTTTACTTTGTCTAATGCTATTTAGAGATTTGGGGAATAATACGTCTTGTATATAAACTCTTTTTCTTTTGTTCATTGTTGGATTGGGATGTGTGTTTTGTTTGGCATTATGAATCAAATGGTTGCCACTTAAATATATGGATTTTTAATGAATACTACATATATTGTTAGCAAGGTTGAAAAAATCGCGAATCGGTAGTGAGGCGGTCGACCCCCTGTAGCTTGTAATCAGTTTAGGCGGGATTAATCAGTGATTAATCGGATTGGCATTTTTGGCAATTTTTTAATATTTCTGGGTAGTTTTGGGTATTTCTGAAAAGATTTTTCTTAAAAACATCTTGTAATAAATATAAACAACGACTATTAGTAATTACATTTGTTCAGGGTTGCAAAAATAGCGAATCAGTAATTAATTGTATTGGAATTTTTGGCAAGTTTTTGGTATTTACGGCAACTGTTGGTATTTTCAGCAAGATTTTCCTTAAAAACATCTTGTAATAGATATAAACAGTGATTATAACTAATTTACGGTGAGTTTAGGGTATTTCCGGTAAGATTTCCATGTTTTCGGCAAGTTTGGTAATCGTTAACCACCGTTGACCATGGTTGACCGATTTGTTTGAATGATTTACACAAATCGGAAAGGTCGGTGGCCCAGTAGCACCTAATCGGTGATTAATCCGCCTTGTAGACCTTTTTTTGCAACACTGATTGTTAGGATGTGCTAGCATAGTGTGATTTTACACAATTGGCACTTGCTTAATGCATATCGGTATATCAATAATTTCCAACTTGTTGTCATTGTTATCGACTAATTACGTGGTGTTAATAGGTCAATAGAGAAGAAAGTGAGTGCATTTGCCATAATTGACAATGGACGAGCTTAGAGATCCAAGCATTAGTCCAAAAGAAGGCATGACCGCTTCTTGCTCACTATTGAGCATCATCACTAGTCTTGTAAGTGTTTCTCTTGATGTGTACAGTTCTTAAAGTAAACAAATTTACTAATGGACGTATCACACTACAAGAGTTCTTACTTGATGGGAAGTTCATTGTTACTACTGATAGTGATTCCAAAATTCGTGTAACACACTTTTCATACCTTAGTTAACATTATAGACACCGCAATACCGATCTGAATAAACATGCTCTTCTTTTTTCTATGTATCCCAGGTCGCATTCCCAAAGAAATTTTCAGATGGAGCTCATGAGATGGACAATTTCTATCTTGGCCATACAGAGTGAGTGAGTTACTTAAGGTGGCATAGTTCTTTATTCTTTTAGAAAATTTATGGATACATATTGTAAAATTAATAATCTATATGCAAAATAAATAAGCTTTTTGTTACCGCATGAGTTACTTTTTGTTCTCTAACAGGCGTTTTGCTAACCGTGTGATTGGTTTATAGGATGAAGAAGGTATCCCACCAGACTAGCAAAGATTGATATTTTCCGGGAGGTAATTGGAGGATGATCAGACGCTTGCTGATTACAACATCCAAAAGGTTAATGTCGGATTTAGGATAATTTTTGTTATGCTTAAGGTTTTAGGCTAATGCGCGCTTGTTAATTGATTTTTATTTGAAGTTAATGAAACGATTGATCGCCTTATCTTGTGTGTCATTGGTCATTGTTAAATAATTGGAAGTTTAATTCTTGCATTGAAAACGTCTTAGTTTTCTATAACCATTTATTTCATTAATTTACATGTAGGTACCTTGTAGTGACGAGTGTCTATTAGAGAACAAAAAGTTGAACGCCATCATTGGTGCATAGTTTACATTATGGCACGATTAATCCCAGATAATGTTGTTCAGTTATGCTGAATTCTAGTGTGTTTCTTTATAGTTTGTTAAATTCTAGTGTTTTAATTTGGATTTTGCCTAGGATTTATGTTTAGTTGAATTGACGTATTATCTTATTTTACTTCGTTGATTTCGACATTTGTAGTGTATTTTAATCACTTTATTTATATTTAGTGCATTTTTATATATTTATTTATTAAAAAAATCATTTCTAAAATTTTTCAATTTCTAAAAAATTGGGAAATTTTAGAAATGATTTTTTTTAGTAAAATAGTTTTATCAAAAAGACCGGTTTTGAGATAAAAACATATCTTTTTACTCTTTATAAAGATAGGTTAGATGCTTCTATAAAGACAGGTTGTGGAAGAACCGGTATTGATATCCAATAAAAGTATGTATGTTTACTCTATAATGGAGACCGATTTTAAGGAGAAAACCGGTGTCGATGCTTCTAATAGAGACTGGTTGCCAAACCGGTTTATATATGTTTCGATTATGGAGATACCCCCCTTCAGAGAGTGGTTCCAAAACCACTCTTCATGGGCCATTTTGACCGGTTTCTATGAGATTTTTTGTAGTAGTGATGCTACAATATGACAACATAAATCACAAAGCAAGGTAACTCGATAACCGCAGCAACAGGAAGACGAAGACGATGACGACATGACTGACTTTCAGACCCATACTGAGCAATAGCTGGATAACTCTGGACCTTCTTAAACATGTCCTAGTACTCACTGGAACAGTAGATACATAAACACATATTAATAAAAAATAGACGGATTCATTATAGCATAATTCACAGCAAGATTATAAACAAGCAAGAAAGTAAATCGGTAAAGAAAGAAATTGACTAGAAAGTATTTCCGCTTTACATTCATGGGGACTGTAAGCATGCAAAAACATAACTTAATAAAACATTCGACAAAAAAAATACAGACCTAATCATTGTTTTCTTCTTCTGTAGAGGAATTCTGGGATTAATGGTTTGTCTGCACCGCAGTTCTGTCGGTTACATTTGGTCCTAAAAGGATAGTTTATGTTGTTACATTTGTCACACTTCCAGCTCACATCTGGCATATCTGCTTCTGAAACAAAATACGATACATATATAAGATTCAGACTTAAACGTCACAAACAAGTAACCAAATATATATACATAAAGTACTTACTGGAACCTGGTTTAGGTGAGTTGCATTTCCTCATGTTACAGACTGTTCTCAAGGAGAACTTGACATTTCCACATTTTGGGCATTCCCAGTCATTTTCTCGTGTTCCATCTGTAAGAAGCTAGTGAAACAATGAAAAACAGATCGTAAATTACAATCATCTGCTAGTATGTGTAGCAGTATATGAATAAGTTAGATATAACATACCTTTCTTTTGAGATGGCTCTTCTGGGAAAAATCCAGGCCGAGGTCGCTATAAAAGTTAAAAAACCAAATGATCGATCAATATAGCATCACATGTTTATATACATGTTGTTAACATAGGGAGTAGGTGAACGAATAATCAAATTTACTTGTAGCAATTAGGGGTTGTTTGTTGCGGCTTATATTGCCGGATTCTAGCTTATTTGGTTTTAGGCTTATATTTCATAAGCTTTTCTGGATTATTTTGAAACTTTTCGGCTTATATAAGTGACCTTATGAAATAGGGATGAGTATGGGAACGAGAAAAACGGTACGGCACCGGAAACGTACCGGTACCGACCTGAATCGGTACCGGCTTACAATACACTGAACGGTACCGGTAGCACAAAACAAGCCCAAAAAAATTCGGTACCATTCAAAATCGGTATGGGAGAAAAACAGGAAGTCCCGATTCCGGTACCGGAATATAAAAGGCCATTTTTTCTTAATTATGGTTTCTCAACAAACACTCCTATTCTATCCCATAAGTCAATACTAAGATCGAACAAGTAGCTAAGCACAAAAAATAGATTATTTGAATATCCAAATAAATGAAAAAAATATAGCTTTAAGGATATCAAGAATGTTTGTGGGGAGTTCCATTATGTCGAGAAAAATTTGCGTATGCAAGTACTAAACTTATGAAAATGATCCGTTTATAATTTACTAGAAGGGTACCCGCGCGTTGCGGCGGCGGGTACCCTGTAACTAAATTTTTTGACGAACAATATATTTGATTACATGTTTTTCGTAATAATGACTTTATGTAGAGGTGTGCACGGTTCGGTTTAGGTTGATTTTTGGCTAAATTCTTTATAGAGTAGTAAAAAAGTATAGAACTATAGATATTATTTAATAGCTTAAACACAAACTTATCAACCCAACTACTAAAAACTTAATAAATTTTCAGATTAAAAGTCCAAATGGAAATCAGCAGTCCAACACAATTCATTTAAAATTTAGGCCATGTGAAATTACCAGCCCAAGTTTAAACAGATAACCCTATATCTATATACATATCACCCTAATTTAACTCCTCACTTTGTGCAGTCAACCTACTTTTTTTCTCTCAACAAAATAGCACAGCTACCTTGTTCTCTTTATGCCAAACACCGCCACTTTCATACATCTCTTCTCAAACCAAAGTATGTGTAATTCGAACCACACATACTCAACTCTTACAAGATCCTTGTTATTTCATCCTACTGCAACATGAAGTGCTAATCAAACCCCTTTCAACGTCTTGCTACTGTTCTTGGTAATACCGGCTTCAAGATCCTTTATAAGGGTCTCGGGTGGGTTATATTGATTTTGTTTTGCGTTTTATCTTGAACAAAAAAAAGAAGGGATGAAACATGTTTGTTTTTGTTATTTCTTTGAAGTATTCGAATATTTGAGTTATGCTTTTCATAGATCTATGATGGGTTCTTGTTCACACACTTGAGATCTTTAAAGATCTTTCCTTTTGTTGAACGAATCTGAGGTCGTGTTTTGTTTTCGAGTCTTGTTTTTTCTTTTGGTTGATTGTGAGTTGGGAAGTGAAAGTGAGATGGTTCTTGTCTGAAACCACCAAAAGAAGTGTTTGATATGGCGGATTTTGTCAACAAAGGAAGAAGTGGCGGCGGTAGATGGGGTGGCGGAGGAGCTGATGGTTTGAATTTAGAGAAAGAGTGAGTAGAGAGGATTTGTGAGAGTATGGATTTATGCCTGTGTGGTTTTTTTTGTTTTATGGGGGGGTTGGGGGCTGTTACAACTCGACTTTTAATGGAGACTCTAAATATTTTACTGTGTAAATGGACAGTTACAAAATGTATGAAGGGATGTTATTTTTTATTTATGAAAATTGTGATGGAAGCTAGTGAACAACATTGTCTGGCTTTTTAATTTCCTATTAAGGAAATGTTTTTGGTCTTATAAACACACTAGACGAGTACCCGTACCTAGCGACATCGGTTTCTAGCGGCAGACAATTAACGATATGCGATATTGTGGTGAGTGTTTCGTATAACGTTCAAAATAGAACGTGAAAATATCAAAATGTAATTACAAACGGTTGTAACATGAGATAATTCAACTCTAGCAAAAATTCTTAACATGTATCAAACGACATATAAAAATATTTAATGAAACTTAAAGTAAAACATTACATCAATTATGAAATATTAACTAACAACACACGTTACTCGTCGCGTAAAACTTCTTGATACACGACATTTGAGGTATAGATTCTTGCTTGATGGAACTCTTTGACTGATTGATTGGCTATGAAAATACATTGTATTTATATAAGCAATAAGAATATGCAATGTTCAATTTGAAATTTCCCTTTTCCCGCATTGAAATATATGTGTTTAATAACGAAGGTCTTTTACTCCATAGTCAAATGTTTTCATCAATTAGTGACTGTATTTTTTTTTCTTAAAAATGATTTATAACAAACCTGTTTTTTTTATCAGCTATTGTTGTTTTAAACTTTTAGTCTCTACATTAGTCCAATCGCTATATTAAGCATTAATCTTCTCAATCTTTTGCATCGTAACTTTCAAAATTTTTAAACACATGATCATCATACTCTTTTGAGCTAGAAAGTGATATGAGTATAGACTTTTTTTTAACAAATTTAATGTTATTTTGTCCTTTTTAAACAAATTAAAGTATAAATAGATAGGCATAAAAGTTGCGTCACAGTAATGTTTTGTTGTTACAAAAAATAATCGTCTTCGATAATTCAAAATTTGAACTATCTACCAACCTTTTTGTTTATTTTATTTTGAACACTCTACCAACCATTTTGATGTTTGCTCTTTATTTCATCAAATTTTTCTAACTTGCCATAATTTTTATTTCAGATTTCAAAGTCTCATGCTACATGTTCTTTAAATTTCAATAAAATAGTTATCAACAAAATTTCACTAATATAATCAACATCAAAATTTTGGTAACTTAAGTTTAAAGAGAAGCAATATTTTTCACAAAATATACCATTTCAAATCTCTAACAAAACACATGCCTAAATTCCCGGCAACCAACATTTTTGACGGAAAGCCACATATCCGAAATGTCGGCAGCAGATTCCGGCGACGGCGACGACAAATCTGAGGGAAAAAAAGTAAAAGAGCATAAAAATAGATAGATTTATAAACAAAGAATAATACAAAACTCGAAATTATTCAACCCTTTTGACTTACTCAGCTAGTTCCCTATTTAGCTAATACATAGATTCATATACAAATATTAATATCTTTATAAATAAAACATACATATTCCGAAAAAATAAACAGTTCAGCGGCGACGAAAATTTTTTCCGGCGAAACTACGTCAGCAACAACAACTTTTTTCCGGCAAGAAGCGGTTGCAGTGGCGCTATGTGAAGGCTGTAACCAAAACAACGCTAAAAAATTAATATAAACTCAAATCTAGAAATAAACCCTATAGATCTATTAATAAACATTAAAAAAACATAAAAAAAAAACACATTATATAGATCTATAAATAACTCATAAAAAAATACCTCAAATGATTTAGCTACTGGTTTCAGAGTTTGTGCATCTCCCTTGTTTTTTGGGGGTTGTTTATATAGGCAAGGTTCAATAATTTGAATTTTCCCGCTTGAAATATTGTATGTATGAAACAAGTTTCTTCTCCATCAATATGTTTCCTGAATTAGTTTGTAATTTCATACGAGATTTTAATAAATTTCGAAACGCATGTTGACTTTCCAAACACATGGTGCATTTTGTTATTTTGCATGGCTGTTTTCTATTATATATTATAATTTCAAAAATTTCAATATGTTGACTTTCCAAACGCATGGTGCATTCTGTTATTTTGCATGGCTGTGTTGTATATTACAATTTCTAACATTTCAATATTTCCTTATATAGTTATTTCAACATGTAGTTAAGATTTTATTTTTTCCACTTTTCACTTTTCTAACATTGACCATGTTGACCATTTTTCCTTTTAATGTAGTATAGATAGGACATTAACCAAATAAACACACAATAGTTTGAAAACAATGTAAAACAAAATGTTTTAACAAAAACAACAAGCATAAAGTTTATTCTTCGTCACTCTGACTTTGATCTACCAAAGAATAAACTCGTTTCCTACCAAGATTGATAGGTTGAGTTGTTTCTTCTTCTTCTTGGTCATGTTATTCATCACTTGAGATGACAATCACGTCATCCCAAGTCCAATTTATTATTGGGGGTGAAAAGGAGGAGGATGGGATGTGGATGAGGGGGATGAAGCTAGTAGGAAAAAACAAACAAGTGTTAATTCACGTTACAAACAACAAACAAGAGCATAAAAAAAATCGATTACTAATCTCGAGATCATCATCACGCTTCTTTGCTTTTGCATCCATTATTTATTTTTCCTTTACTAACCTCAATTTGTTGTGAAATAAACTTGTGTTGGGGGTTGTTTATATAGGCATGGTAACAAAATGTTTAAATTAATTTTTCCCTCCAATGAAACAATGAATAGTGTAGCAAATTTGAAATTAAATACATTCAATCAATTTTTAATACTTACCATGCAAACTTATAATGCAAAATAATACACTGCAAACTTACAATGCAAACTTGCGAAGGGATAAAGGCGGCAATTCGAATTGATATTCCACTTTGCATGCAAATCTTAAACCATTCAATGGGATGACTAATTAGAAAAGTTGACTAATTGATATTCCACTTTCCATGCAATCTTAACCATGCAGTGGATAAAGGCTGGCGTTAAACCATGCAGTGGGATAAAGACTAATTGACCATTTCTACAATTTTATTTTTTCCACTTTTCACTTTTTCAACATTGACCATATTGACCATTTTTCCTTTTAATGTAGTATAGATAAGTAGCTCTTAAAGAATTTATATAATTATATTATGTAGGATCAAAATTAGCTTTACACATTACTCAACGCCCTTTTTATAGACTACAATTTGAGGCTTTGCACTAAACATTTTTTTTTTATCGAGCTTACTCAAAAGTTTGCACAAGGCCTCCAAAATCAACAAGACGGCCCTGTTCAAAGAGTAGAACATAAAGCTTGACGATTGATCGTTGATAAAAATAAAACATACCACGTTCCTCTCTAGTTAGATATGTTAATAGACATATGCAAAACAGTGGAAAAAAACCATCGTTGACAAGCAAACGAGCAACCAGAATGACATATTTCAGCAACTAGAATGACATATTCCAGCTTTTTAGGACACATTTTCATCCAATAAACATTCACCAGTTTGACAAAAAAATTAAAAATAAAAATACATTGCCATCTTTGATTCTTTGAGTGTAGGCTCCTAAAATGGATTCAAACACAAATGTATAGTCAAAGTACTACGCCTAACTCATACTTAAGTTCTTTGTATTTATGGATACTGTGTCACATTCTCACATTGAACACGAACGTTATGACATTTTGGGTTCTAGTCGAACTACTAGTTAATCTTGTGTTTCTTATTTAAACACTTATGCCTTTTAAGCATTTTATAGTTAGAGGTACACTAGAAACCTTAAGGCTTAAGCTGTAAAAATATAATGTTTTCTTCAAACATGTAACACGCCAAGCATTTAAAAATCGTTGCTCATATAAATGAGTGATGGATTATAGTAATGTTAGTGAGATATTGGATTTAAAATTAATAAAATGTTTGTAGATCAATCATTTGTTCATAAAGTGGTCCCAATCCAATATTAACATTATTTTATTGGAGCCAACGTGAATACAAGCGACAAAGTATGGCTACATAAGTCCCACTCGTGAATAATTAAGACTTAAATATTCACACTTCATCTCAAGTCAATAGAATAATGCTTTATTCAGATTTGGATATCTAATAAGATATTTATTGTCTGGTTTGTTTTAAATTGTGATTGTTCGTATGAGGGTTTGACTTTTGTTAGTTTAGTTGATGAATTAAGGTGTTCATTAGTGGCTTATGTATGTATGCACATCAAGTGATGCCTCAATGAAAAAGATTGTTTGGGGTTAGTGGCCAAACTTTTTTTTCGTCTTTAATTCATTTACGCATGTAAGGACAAAATCAAGTACAATAGAACCCTAGCGGATTTGATTTGATAGATTAAATATGCTATATGGATAGTCAGTAAGTTAACTGCAATTGCCCTCATTGGTTTCCGCCGGCCCTATTGACATGTAAGAATCTTGTTGATTATATAAATCGCCATTGAATATTTAAAATCGTTATGCAACGTATGTTTGCCACTTATCATTAGTTTACGTTACAAGCTTAAGCTTTGAGGTTCCTAATTACTTTTTGAATGTATATAAGCATTTTAAGACATGGTCCTTATTTCCGAATGATATCTGTAAGTTATGAAATCATCCAGTGTCCTGTAATATTGCATATATTTATTTATGTATTTCAGGTCGCTGTGACCACTCCAAAAAACTCATCAGTTAACAATTAAAGCTAAAGCTAAAAAAATAATTAACCTAAAAATAAATTCTAGTTTTTTCTTCTACAAACAATCATAAGAACCTTTTCATCAAACATCTCGTCAATACTCAGTGTAAAATGAGCTAATCTACGGGTTTTCAAGTATGTATACCTGTCAAGAACACACATACTTAAAGAGCCATAGAATGACTGATTTTACACATTTTAAATAATCTTGGACTAAACTTGAAAAGCTTAAAACTTTATGTGAATTTAAGGTGGGGTATGGATGAAAGTTTGCAACTTTACGCTATCCAAAAAGCAATTGAAAAGCTAGTTGAAAAACAATTTTCTTTACCAACCACGGGAACCAACAATATATAATATTGCAGAGGGGTTCAATGATATAAATAAAAGCAGTTCATAGTAACAACTCGACCATCGTTTCTATCTATATCAGTAAGTTCTCTGCTAAATGATAGTTGCTGCGAAATTATGCAAAGAAATTATAGGGAAAAAATGTGTGGTGGAGAGGTGATGGTCCGGAATGTGGGACATTATAAAAAGAAACTAGTGGTGGTTTTGGTGGATAGTGGAGAGGTGGTGGTCAGAATTGGAAATGCGGGACATTGATTCTCAAAGGTGGGATTGGATTGGATGGTCTCAAAATAATTATTTCCAATAAAACAACACAAAGTTCAATAAACATAATTATTATTGTATATTTTTTTCTTTTTTATAAAATGATAGTTTTACCCTTATGCAATTAATTAAATCTTTTAATAATGTTTGTAAATTTAGTATCATTAGATGCAATATGTTAAACTTGCTACATTATTTACAATTATATTTGAAAGGGGCAAAAACTTTAGGACAACTCAAATAAAAAGAGAGAATATTAATAGGGCTAATTCTTTTGTTATCCCAAAAGGTCATCATGAATTAAATGTTAGCCCCACAAAATTTTAGCATTCGCAGTTGCCCCTTTGCGACTTATGCTACTTCATCTAAGTTTGAAAAGTGTCCGATTTGAAAGAATCTAAGTTTGACAAGCATCCAATGTGAAAGTACATATGTGTAAATGGAAAATACATGTGTGTAAGTGTCCTCTTATGCGACTCACGATGTACTTTTTTTATGCGACTTGTACTTTTTATTTCACTTTGTTCTTACGTACTTGTATTTACATTTGGGGCAAAAAGTACAAGTTGCATAAGTTGCAAAGAGCGCATAAGTCGCAAAAGGGCAAATGCAAAAATGATTTAATTTTGAGGCAAATAATTAATTAAGGATGAGATGTTGGGATACATATGAGATTACCCTATATTAATTTGAGACGGAAGGATAGTTGATCAACTAAACTTACTCTACTACTAAATGGGCATAAGTGGATGCATGGGTTAGCTCCTACAAAATAAGGTAAAGAACATAAACACTAATGCAATGCACAATCAAGAAAGGGAAGAATTAGTCATGACTTTAAGAAAATGGCACTTTTGTTCCTAGCAAAGAAGAGTCCTTTTAGATTTCAAATCAGTTTAAATTATAAATTTAAAGTCACATATGTTTAAGGCGTCATACCAAATTAATGAAAAGAGTGACATATATACCATGATAAATAGGAAAAACAGTCGTAACCTTAATACACTACTTAAAGAAGAGACTGTGCAGACAACAAACGTTAATAATGAATTTAGGGGTTACATCTCCTGTATTAACTAGCAAGATACCACAATCACCAAATCAATCTCTTTTCCTTCTTAGGGATCTAGAGTATCTTATCTATCATTATTTGTACATCAATATATCAATGGATCCAAAATCCTTTTAATTTCCTAGTATTTATAAGCCTAGTTTCAGACCATATATCTGCTATAAAAGACTAAGATTAGTCCGATCAAGAATTTGCAGGTATACAACACTAGCATCAACTTTAAACATGTAGCTAATTTGAAATAGTAAACCATACCTTAAAAAATTAAAAGTAATGAGAGATGTTAGCAACTTAACGCATACAAACATGTATCATTATACAAACACACCGCACGTAGAGATATTAAATTTGTAGCTGTAACATCTAAATCCAAAATTAATACATGTTATTTTAGAAAAACCAAAATTCACATCATTTGAGCACACGAAACAGGTATTAAACCAAGGTTGTTACACCGTCACTTATTGTAAAATAATAACAAGCCACAAACATCAAAAGCAATGTCAAATCAATATCCTAACAGCTGACCAAATCCAATCAAAAAAGCACCCAAGCTCAAAATCTCAAAACCCAAACCTAAATATCGTAACTCAACGATCCTAAATATATACCACATTTCCTCAATTCAAGCCCAAAACCCGAAAAATCATTCAGTTAACAATTAAAGCTAATAAATCTAAGCTCGCAAGAACATCAACAAATCTCACCATTATCTAAACATCATCTACACAAAAATATTAAAAATAATCAACATAAAAATAAATTCTCATCAATACTCAGTGTAAAATGAGTTAATCTATGGCTTTTCAAGTATGTATACATGCCCAGAGCACACATACTTAAAGAACCATAGATTGACTGATTTTACACATACTTAAAATAATCTTGGACTAAACTTGTAAATGATAGTTCTCTTTACTATGAAATGAGTGAAACAAACAAAAAAAAGGAGAGGTGGTGGCCCGGATTGTAAATGTGGGACATTGATTCTTAAGGAGTGGGAGGATTGGACGGTGAAAAAAGTTGGACCAATCAAGTTGTTCGGACATGGCAAAATCAAACAAATAAAAAGTCAAAATTAATTTGATTTTGGTGATTGTTTCTTAAATTTCATGTCTAGTAAAAAATCCACAACAAAAGTATTGGCACCGGGGTTTTAAGAGGTTATAGCAGGGTATCAGCGCAATGCGGCGGCGGGTTCCCTGTGACTAAATTCTATGGCGGCGGGTACACTTGGACTTATTGGTGATGTTTTAGATGTGTGTGAGAGAGATATGAAATGGTTTATGTGTATTTATATAGTGGATGCGATTATATGTTTTTAATAATCATTACTGATAATAATGATTTTTAGCAGTTACACGTTTTTAATAATAGGTTGTAAATGATTTGAAAACCATATTTAATTGAGTGGAAACGCCTGTATTTAATTTAAAATAATGAGTTGTATTGAATTTTAAGCATTCCTCTTATAGTAAGTGTGCATGCTTATTTTTTTAAGATTTTTTTTAGAAATGACATAAATACATTATAATATAGTTAAGATAAACTTCAACTTTCGGCTGATATAAACTCTCCTCCGGCCCTAGCCCAGCTCATTCCAACACAACCTATGTGTCTGAAAAACAAAATTACAAAAGAAGCGACCATTGACTTTAGAGGTCCCCTTTTAATGTGTCTGAAAATTGATTTATCTTTGGTCATTGTTTGTTAAATTTCATGTATAGAAAAAAATTCACAACAAAAGCATATGGCTGTGTTTAGCAATAGCTAATAGGCTTTTGAGAGCTTATAGGGGTTTGAGTTTTTAAAATAAGTCAACTTATAAAATAAGCCTTGTTTATCATACGGGCTTATAGAAGCTTTTATAAGCCATAAGCATCCATAAACCCAAACCCATATAAAAGAGCTTATAGGGGCTTATAGCTAGTTAAATTACTTAAATACCTTTCAAAATATAATAAATTATCACACAAACAATGAAAATATATGTAAATTTATTTAGATATGTTTTTATATAATTTATATCAATAAACTTCAGCTCTAACTAACTCATAAAATAACTTTATAAAAATATAAACTACAGCTTTCCAACTTTCCGCTAATAATACAAGCTACAGCCCCATCCCTGGCTCATTCCCCGAAAATACCTTAGAGCATTAGGTGTGGCACTCACCGACCCTCACCGTGCCATGGTGGCAACTTCGCCACCCCTCGCTGCGACACTGGCGTCATTCGCCGTTGCTTGCCGTCCATCGGTTCGCCATCTGCACAACGAAGAAAATAGGAGTACTTTTTTTTTTTTGGGGGGATGGTGGGGGGGGGGGGGGGGTTGTTAAATTGGGTTGGCTTGTGTTAAAACGTTTTACATTCAAGTTTTTCTTTTTTCTTATTTTTGTTTTTCTTTTAATGTTTAATTTGTAATTTTTTTTTAAATATGTTGTATTGTATTTTTGTTTTAATAAATAAATTTGGTTTATTTGGAAATTTGAATAAAAAAAATAAAGTTGTAAGTGATTGGTTCAAAATGAATAAATTGAGATTTGTTATGAGTGGGGGGTTTAGTTGTGGAGGTTTGTTATAGTGATGTTAGGGGTGAGCAAACGACCCTACCTGACGGACCGATCGAGACCGGACCGGACCGACCACATTCGGTCCGGTCCTCGGTCTAGGATTTTGGGCTAATTCGGTCCTCGGTCCGGTCCGGATCGGACCACAAACCGACTATTTTGGCCTTGTTGGACCGGACCGACCGACGGACCGACCGAGACCGGACCGGACCGACCACATTCGGTCCGGTCCTCGGTCTAGGCTTTTTGGCTAATTCGGTCCTCGGTCTTGGTGGTCCGGTCCGAGACCGATGCTCACCCGTAAGTGATGCGTCACCCCGTAGGCCCCGAATGAAGAGGGTTTGCTTGTTATGACACCCATAGCTCTTATGTGTCAAAAATATTAAAAACAAAATTAAAAAAAAACTGCCAGTGTTTTATAAACTTCAAGGGTAAAAAAGCAATCCCCTTTTTAATCCACACGATAGCCATATTGCAAAAATATCAAATTATCTGTAATAGTTTTCAATAGTTTCAAAATAAGATGAAGAAGAATGATATGAAGTTATTGACTGTTGTTTTACATTTCAGTAGAATCAAATACCCTTCATTCTAATAAGGTATATAAATAAATTTTTATAAATAATTAGTGTTTTACAGTTTATATAATCGACATGGGTTTGTTTTTAAAATTGTGATTGTTCACATAGGGGTTAATTTGACACGTATGGTTTACTAGCTTGGTTAATTATTTGTGGTTTTAGATAGGTTTGAAAAAAAGGTGGAGAAAGAAAATGATTGATTGATTTAGATTAATTTTTCTTTTAAAATTTAAATTATATATTAAAATTGAAATTATTAATTTTAATTACAAAATAAATATATGATAATGAGTTGGGACCATTAAAAGGGAGTAGAAGACAGGAAAAAAGAAAGTCACTTTATTTGAGTGGAATGGATCTATGTGTATCAACTTAAATTTTTATTCCAATGTGGTTGGCCCTTAATAAACCAAACAACAATATACATTGTTCATTTAATTTTTTCAGTCTACACCCCTCAAGCAAACGGGCCATAAATCATAATTTAAACCTATTTATAAACCAAATGGACCCTCATAATAAAAAGTGGAAGTTGATTTGATTAAAATGATCCACAACAAGAGCATAATAAGTGTCAAAAAAAAAAAAAAAAAAAAAGCATACCATTGTTTTATAAACTTCAAGGGTCAAAAAGCAATCCTTTTTTAATCCACAAAATCAAGCACTGTGATTGATTAATAAAAAGTGAAAATTGATTTGATTTTGGTCATTGTTTGTTAAATTTCATGTATATAAAAAAAAACAAAAAAAAGCATATAGCTGTATTTTTAAAATTAGTCAACTTATAAAATAAACTTTTTTTGTCATACGTGCTTATAGAAACTTTTATAAGCCATAAGCATCAATAAGCCCAAACCTATATAAAAGGGCTTATAGGGGTTTATAACTAGTTAAATTACTTATATACTTTTTAAAATATAATAAATTTTCACGTAAAAGCTGAAACTATATATTTCAATTTAGTTTGATAAAATTTTCTTCAATTTTACATTAATAAACTTCGGCTATAACTAATTCAGCTTATATAAACTCGGCCTCTGGCCCTAGCCTCGGCACATTCCAAGTTCCAACACACCTTATGTGTCGAAAAACAAAATTACACAAAAAGACCATTGACTTCAAGGGTCAAAAAGCAAACTTCAAAGGTCCCCTTTTTATCCACACAACAACCATATTGCAAAAAAGTCAAATAGTTTCGATTGTTTAAGGATATCAAATATATAGATGAAGAAGAATGATATGAAGTTGTTGGCTGTTGTTTTACATCTCAGTAGAATCAAAAACCCTTCATTCTAATAAGGTACAGTAAACAAAATTTTATAAATAATTAGTGTTTTACAATTTATATAATCGATTTGGGTTTGTTTTTAAAATTGTGATTGTTCATATGGGGTTTTGATTTTTGTTAGTTTAGTTGATGAATTAAGGTGTTCATTAGTTGTTTATATATGTATGCACACCAAGTGTTTGTTTTTATGCCTCAATGAAAAATATTGTTTGGGGTTAGTGGCCAAACTTCTTTTTTTCTGCAATTCTGTTACGCACGTAAGGACAATTCATTACTTCTATAGAAGTATGCTGCAAGTGTTAGGTATTGTATTTGATTTTATAGATTAATTAGGCTATAAGGATAGTCGGTAAGTTAACTGCAATTGCCCTCATTGGTTTCCGCTGGCCCTATGGACCTGTAAGAATCCCTTCAATTATATAAATCGCCATTGAATATTTAAAATCGTTATGCAACGCAGTCTGTTTTATGTTTTATGTTTGCCACTTATCATTAGTTTACGTTACGAGATTAAGCTTTGAGGTTCCTAATTACTTTGTGAATGTGTATGAGCATGTTAAGACAGGGTCCTTATTTCTGAATGATATCCGTAAGTTATGAAATCATCCAGTGTCCTGTAATATTGCATATATTTACTTATGTATTTCAGGTGGCAGTGACCACCTCTTTCAATAGCAAGGTGCGTTTTAGACATATAATATGATATACTTCAGAATGTGCATTGTTGGCCACTATTTCTTCATATTTATTAAACCTAATATAAATTTTGAATGATACATTTTAGCACTTTTGTAGATATGTATTGTTAACCTAATCTGCTTGCCTTATCTTCTCATTGGGTCAAATGTATCAAATTTCGACAAAAGTTTTAGAAACTTACAGAATTGGCGCAAAAGTCTATCTCTGTTAATACGTAAACATTTGTTTTACTTTACCCAAAGAAAAAGTATATCTCGATTAATATATAAACATAACCCCAAATTGACCCATTCTTAATTAAATGGGTCAAAGTTGCTACATTAATTATGTATATAAAAGATGTGGTATTTAAAGCACTTAAATCATATAAGAATCATTGTTATGTAGATATTTGATACGACCATCAGTATTCTTAAGTAAAACCATTTGTTTGAAATTCGTCCCGAGAATGTTTCTAAAGATGGGTCATGGGAATTGAAATATTAAGTGCACCCCATATACATGAGGATACTTTCTTTGTATGCTGAAAAGAACGAATGATAATTTGCTGTCTCCGAAGGACTTATTGGAGTAGGAAGTATGAACGGCCAACGAACCTCCAAGTTCTGCAACTTAAGAATTCAGCTTATCTCCACACTATACTCCAAGAAACAGAAGGTTTGCCTTGAAATATGTTCAAGATATGGCTTTTGTCTTAATGTTTTTTATTTATTCACCAATTTTAGCTAGGATTTTAATGGGCCCAAAGGTTGGGGTAGAATTTCACCCAAAAATTTCAAAGGGATTTTGCAAGTTACTTCTCAGAACCTAATGAAAACCACATTTGAGCGAACTTTAGTGGCTTCACTTATGTGTGGGCTTAATTTGACACGTATGGTTACTGGCTTGGTTAATTATTTGTGGTTTTGGAAAGGGTTAGTTCGGTTTGGACTTTTTAAGGTTCAATGAATGACCTTTGAATGACAGGTAATGCAATTTAACAGTCAACTTCTAAGTGTGGATTTAACGTCCAGCACTAATGTTTTTTTCTGACGAATCAATAGCATCTTATTGACTATCAAACGAATCATTGGTTTAACATCGAAGTTGTGAACATCTTTTGTCAATTTTTCCTTGATTTTTATACTGCATGTAATTTTATACCTATTGGCCCATTGGCCTCTAAAGGTTAAAGGTTAAAATAACCTGAATCGAACAACTTTCTTGATGGCATAAGTTTAGTATATACTAACTATGTCCATGTTCATGTGGAAAGAAAAGCTAAGCGTGATTATTTTTTGTTGTAAGTATTTGTTTGTTGTACCGTCAGCTTCGCATTTAGGTTTTTCAGTTATTATCGGTTATCACTTTTCAAATTTTCACTTGATGAAGGCTTAATGCCACTTGAGACAGAGTTTCTGAGGTACAATAAAAGAACTCACTCAAGTTTTAAATCCTTCAAAAGTGTGAAAATGCCACGGAAAGGTTTAATGACACAAGATTTGAGTAAGTTGGATGTAACGAAACGACATCCACTCTTTCCAGAGTTATATCTCGAAAATCTACCATAAATACAAGTAATAAAGGCAACTTATTCTGAATTTCAGAATTTTTTTTTTGTTGGTATGGCTGGGTTTCCGACCCGACATTGCGAGCCGACTAATCCCCATGCGACTACCCTTTTTGGATAGCCCGGAGTCGGCGCAGGTGAATTTCATAAAATTGAATGTATCTAGACAATATTGCATTGGTACTAACAGTTTTGTTGTCTGTCTTAACAGATAGTCCTCTTTGTGATGTCCCCGAGTTTGAAAAGAGTAGGATGACACTCATAAGACGTGTGCATTTGCCTGACTGAAAGTAAGTAACCAGATCTCCAAACTTGCTCTCAGAAAATTTATTATTTTTGGGACAATTTATATGAAACGGGTCACTTTTGGTTAGTTTTTTTATATAATAGGTCAAACGGGAAATAAATAAAATTAAAAGCAATAGGTTATTAGAAAACGGGTTGAAGAAGTCCAGTTGGTGGTTTGTGGTGAACAGGGTATTTGGATACTATTTGGATACTGTAAAACTTTTAGTTATGTGACAATGAGGAAAATAGGTGTTTGTATTCTGGTATAGTTTACTATGGTTTTACTTAGGCTAGAAATCATTCTATGAATACTTTATACATGTGCGTTATGCTTAATCTATCAACTTCGTATATCAGTATCAGGTTTGAGAATCGCGATCAAAAGTAGTAGCTTGGTTAAGCATTAGCTCGGGCCAGAATATTGCCTAATCTTCACGTTTATTTGAAACTATTAATGTAGTAGCATTAAGGAAGTGGTGAAGCAGATTAACTGCTTACTACGTGAACTCGTGAAGGATGGAATGCAATAAGGATGAAGCCACAAGGGCGAAAGAAATCGCTGAAAGTAAGTTTTCTTCGAAGGATGTAAAGGGTGCCAAAAATTTTGGTAGGCGCAAAATTTGTTTCCTGGTCATGAGGGTATTTCCCAAGTATTAGCTGTTATGGATGTGCATGTTACTGCCGAAAACAAAGTAAGCGGTGAATCGGATTATTATGGGATACTTGGTGTGAACCCATTAGCCGATGATGATACTTGCAGAAGGGGCATTCCAGCTCGTTTCTCAAGCACGGAATCTGTTATCCGATAAAGATAAAAGATCGGCGTATGATCATAAAAGGCATGATCAGTTTTTGAAGCAGAGGGTTAGTCAGAACGTGTTTTCACGAGTGCATATACCTCCAACTCAGAACGGTTCTCACAATGTCACGAAGAGTGCAGCTACAGCTGGTGCAGATGCGCAGTCAAAGGTTACAACTTCTCAAAAGAAGGATAAAACTACTACTCAGACGAAGAAAAAAACGAAGAGTCCAAAGGATGAGACTAATGGGACTACCAAGACGGTTCCCACTTCTGTTCCTTCATCCTCCAATGAACAGATAGCTCCTGAGACGTCAAAGGTCAAAGGTTCTCGAAAAAAGAATAAAGTTAACGGGACTACCAAGACGGGTCCCACTTCTGCTCCTGCATCGTCAAATGAACAGATAGCGCCTGCGACGACGCCTGGGCCTTGTTTAACTGAGGATAAAACTTCTCAAGAAAAGGATAAAGTTAATGGGACGACCAAGACGGGTCACACTTCTATTCCTTTACCGGTTACTAAACAGATGAACATTAAGACGTTTTGGACTGTATGCATGAGATGCAAATTGCAGTATGAATTCTTGAGAAAGTATTTAAACCGAAATATGTTATCCCCCACTTGTTATGGACCGTTTCACGCGACCTAGATTCCGCCGCCAAATGTCAATGCTTCTTCAGAAGTTGCGGGAATTTCTCAAGGAACGGGAACTAGCATTTCAGCCCCAGAAACATGCAAGATAACAGGTATTGAGTCTGGTAATGGTACAAGCTCCAAGCGGGGTCCACTGAAAAGGGATCGAGAAGAAGCCCAACTAGACACTAATATAGAGGAAGCTTTGCGAAATTAGATCGCTAAAAAAGAAGCTAAATCCGCATCTAAGAAAGTCAAATATGTTAAAACAAAGCAAGACATTAAGGGGTTTGATGCAATTAAGGAAGCAGGGCCTATCAAGAATCACCTTGTAAAGAAGGCGACTACGGAAATAAAGAAGAAACTGGACGAATGGAGTTCAGAGGCCGTAAAAGTTGCTGACATGGCAAACGGCTTCTCAAAGAGTAACGAGGCTGACGTCGCAGATCCAGATTTTCATGATTTCGATATAGAAAGAAGCGAAAAGTGTTTCAAAAGAAGGTCAACTCGGGCGCTTATGATGATCGTGACGGGATGCCTTGGAACTATGCCATAGTTCACAAAGTAATTTCTTTGAATCCGTTTAAGATGAAAGTATGCTGGCTTAGCTCAAAACCTAACAAGAAACAACTTCCTTTTCCCGGGTTCCTGGAAGCATTCGGTGAGTTCCAACCGGGAAAACACGAAACCGTTACCTCTCCTAACTATTTCTCACACAAAGCTAGCTTTCCAAAGCAGAGAAACAGTAACATTGTGTTTTCCCTAAAAAGGGAAGTGTTTGTGCTCTGTACAAATACGGTTACACACCGGATACGATCAAACATACTTACGAACTTGTGGAAGTTGACGAGTCCAGTAAAGAAACAGGCGTTACCGTCACACCACTAGTCAAAGTTGCGAGGTTTAAAACAGTGTTTCTCCGGCATCTCGACAACAAAGAAACAAAAGTTATCCTGGAAAAAGACTTTCTTAAAATATCGCATCAAATACCTTCAAACCTGCTCACGGGTCAAGAATCTGCACTCTCTGCAAAGGGTTGTCGTCTAGACCTCGACCCTGCAGCTATTCCTCCCGAGTTTCTTCATGTTTTAGCAGATAATAAGGAAGCCGATACAATGGATGTCGACAATGGTCCAAGTACTGATGGTGTTTGTTCCATTAGGTACAAAATTCCTGAACTTGGGAGTTTGGTTTGGTTTTTTGGGTTGTTGGATGGGAAAATAGGTAAAATGTAGTGTGCATTATGCAGTTGTAACTTGTGCTTAAAAGGGTTGTACAACTCAGTTTTTGTTAGATGCTGCTGTTATATCTTGACTTTATTTAGAAATGTTTCATTTGAATGTGAAGTTTCTTACAGCAATGTTCCAATTTAAGTGATGGATTTAAGCAATGGTTTCATTTTAATTTGCAACGGTTCTAAATTCAAAATTAAGCAATGGATTTACAAAGCTGTTTGCTTTCTTTTTCATAAACTATAACTTTGTATTTCAAAAAACTCTTTAAGTTCCACATCTAAATTAGGCCACTGAAACCTTGATATTGAGCTGGTCTAAACACCATTCATTCCATGATATACTAAACACTCTTCAAAGTGACCAAAATGAAAGCCAGCCATCTTAACAAGATTTTTACCAGCAAAGAAATAACCAAAACCCCAAGGCCCAGCAGCCGTCAAACTCGGCAATCTAAGTCTCACATTTTCGCTCATAATTCCACACAGCTTCTTACCACCAAACACTTTCAAACCAGCAGACAGCAGAGGAATCTAACCCAATATCATTCCTTATAATCACCAACCATATGACAGTAACCAAAATTACTAGTACCCAAGACCACCAGCAGATTTCCTGCACAAATATCATTCCTTATAACATCATTTTCGACACAATGCAAATACTTTTCAAACAGTCAACAACCAACCAAATCCCCAAGCACTGAATTTGACCTTCCAAACATAAATACCACCCAGCTAAGTGCCAAGACCAAAGACCACACCAAGACAGTAACCAAACTTACTAGTACCCAAGACCACCACCAGATTTCTATCCCACAAAGAACAGATAGTAGAACATATCCAATTCCATATAACCTTATTCATTTGACATGATTAAGGTAAAGTATTGTTCATATCTTGTGGCGAACACGGTCATGCCGTCGCCATCACACCATAAGTAAATATTTTTTCTCCTTAACCTTTTCAAAAATATATAATAAACTTAAGCACACTAAGCAACGTACTGTCATTTATAATTTCTTACAAAATATGAAAATTTTCATATTCTTCTTTCAATATATTAATTCTTCTTCACAAAATGTTTAGTGTTTTGAGTGTTATTTTATGATGTTATACGATCTATTTCACTTACATTTACGTAAACAAACATTAGAAATACACAATGAACTGTGGCTACGAAAGACACACGTTAGTTACTTGTCTACCATATATGCAAAATATAAAGTTAGTCTTCCATATCCCTAAGTCTTCTTAAAAGTCCCGTGTGATTAATTATACATGGAAAATAGTTGTTATAAGTCAAATTGTCTTGGTCAGAGAAGGAATGTGTGGATGATAGACCATGTACAGGTGATGCTAGTTGTGCTACTTGGGTTGCATATTTAATGTTAATAGACCATGTACAGTAACAGGTGATGCTAGCTGTGCTACTTGGGCTGCCTAATTAATGCTATCTCAAGTCTTCTTCAAAGTCTTCTGTGATATCAATCAAATTTTAGTTGTGGATGACATTCTCTTCACAATTTACGTGAAAATAATATCAGCATCTTGAGTTCGAAGTTTGTACTAAATGTCTATCTCAATAATAAAATTTAATAAAAGATTTTATGATAATCTTAGTTATATATTGTTTATACTAAAGATTTTGTTATTATAATCTAATTAATAATCTATACGTTTTATTTGCTAATATTGGTTAGTATATTTTGAATGAAATGTCTTGGGTTAAGGTCAATGTCAAGATGATAAGGAACTGCCATTAATATCACGAACAAGTTGCATGTCAGGAACGTGAACATGCAAAACTAAGCATAAAAAGCCAATACTTGTTTATAACAACTCGTAAATTTCCCTACCGATTTTTCGCGGCTATATTTTTTTCTTTCGTTTCGAACTTTAAACACGACAAGTCACGGGATATTTTACACCTCAAACTCGATAATAAAAATCATATAAATTATACATAATAAACTTTTTATATTTTTTTATTTATCTACCGGGCCTCTAAGCCCAACACAACCCGATCCACACCAATTCACTCTTATTTGTTTCGCTCGAGCTAACTATCCAACCCAAGCATCTAAATTCTCTTGCGCCTAACCCTTTTATTTCTCAAAACCCAAGCACACCCTATATTTTTAAACTCAAATGTTGGCAATTGTGTTTCCATGCTTTCTGTGATACTACGAGCCAACAAAAACAACAATTTGGTACATGTGATTCCTTGGTCTTTGTATATCATGCGTGTCACCAAAAGCAAAACAAACTAGACATCCTAATAAAGCGTGCGTATGTATATTGATAAAGCAACCTTGACATCTTTTGTAGCTTGCTTGTGGGATCCTAGGAGACAAGTCTATTTTTTTTCTTTCTTTTCCTTGTGTAGTCAACGAAACCCAAAAACAAAGCACAACCTTGTCAATTTTTGTTGCATGCATGTGAGACAAGCCTACCTAAGCCCCCCTATCCTATTTTAATAATACAAAAGATGGCAAGTAAAGTACTAGATTTCTGTGTTTGATATCAAGACCCAACCAAAACAAGCTTCCACCTTTGGCCTATGTAGCATGCGTGGGTATGTATAAGAGAAAGGAAGACCAAAAGACTCTACAAGCCACCCTACAATAGCCTAAACAATATTTTCTTTTTGACCTAGAGCTTCCATGATAACGACTCAACACCTCAAAGATGTGTAACTATCAAGCATGCTTGATCATCTCTTTCACTTGACAATGACAACACAAAAACGAGCCCTCCCTTGGCTGCCATAATATACACGCTCAAGAAACATCAAAGCACCTCATTTTGGAACTAGTAAAAGAAGAAAGACCATGCATGAGCTCTCCTATATAAACTAACTCAAACACATACATCTTGTAACACTCACTGTTGAGCACACGAAGGGAGAAGAAGAAAGGAACATGGTTGGGTTACTTTCAAACAAGAAACACTTGGGTTTGTAAAACTTTCTTTGGGCTCTCTCCTTGTTCGTCTCTCGCACACTAACAAACTCACACTTAACCAAAACACTTCTCTTTATCTCACAAAAACATAAATCGACTACTGTGGAAATAAACCAAGGAAAAACAAGGTCGCAAGGGTTCAATCATTTCGTTGGGTATAAGGAAAACAAGGGGAACACTCGAGTCGTTTGATCACGTTAATTCATTTCTTTCGAACCTCGTCACCACCCTTTGGGAGCCGTAAGTTCCTTATTACTCACTTTCGTTTCACTTTCTCGTTTTAACTTTTGTATCACACGTTGAACTTGTTTCTAAAATCTAAGTAATCTAACTATCAATCTAATGAACATGTTATCACAAAGAAAACAAGTCGTTAAGATCAAATAAATATGTTGTATGATAACTAAAATTTATAATACGAAGGTCGTGTCATTTATAAACTCTCGGCCCTATTCTTTTAAAAATCTAAGTCTCGTTACCCGGCCCGTTACGTTTAAAAATAAGCTCATGAGCCAAGAATAAGCTAGTACTATGCTTTTGTAAAAATTAAATAAGCCATGTGGTCGAAATGTATTTTTGGACTAAGTTTGAAAAATATATAGTTTTCGGGTTAAATATAAACATTATGGGAAGTTAAGGGTATTTATTATATATACCACGTATGCATGTAAAAGCCTAGGGTCTATTTTGTAAATATGGGAAACTAGTGTAGAAAGGAAATAATACATTTTATGTCAAAAATACAAATTTTGAAACTAAAAGGACTAAAAGTGAAATTACAACCTTTTGGACCAATTTCGTAAAAACAGATTTCTAAGGGGTCAAAACTGTAAATTCTGAATGAGAAACATAATCGGGTACAAATTGTCATTTTTCCAAAGTTTGAGGGCCAAACTCGTATATTTTCAAAGTTGAGGGTAAAAAGTGTAAATTTGGAAAAATGTTTAGAAAACTTATAAACTTGTAACGAATTTATAAAAACGAGTATCTTGACAACCTAGTGTTCATATATGAAAATTACTAAGTCGACAACTAATTTAACTTATATATATTTATAAGTATATAAATATATGAAAACACTACTCGATACCGACACAACTTAAAGTAAATAAACAAAACTCTCGGTAACATCGTCATATTTATAAACCTACGCTAATATCGCTCTATTGAATTGTATATTCAATGCTCTATCATTCTGGTCGCGAACCAAACGTTTGTCATTATTCTGAGACTTGTCATCTCGTTCTTAGGTTCCGGGTAGGAGCCATTGCTTTATCACACTCGATATCTTTGTGCTTATTCACCGAACTGCTAAGGTGAGTTTATAGCCCCACTTTTACTCTTATTTACTTGTTTTATAAAACTTTGGAGTGAGAAACATGCAAAACTCGAATGGTCAACCTATTCCGGCTTAGTTAAATAAGCTCATAAGCCTAAAAATTAGCTTAAACTTACACCTCCTTACTTAGCCCTAGTTTTGGTTTCTCTATATGCTGATGTGTGGTATTCGTATTTGGATGATGGTTCTTCTTGAGTGATCAGTTCCTGAGTTGGATAATAAGTCGTGTTATGTGGGCTGGTTATGTGTTTTAGCTTGGTTTATAGTATAGACGGTATGCTCTAGCTTAGATTGAATGTTACTATTGTATCAGTCATCTATTGTGGCCATGGGACTTGTCCATCGCAAGCCATAGTTTGACTAATTTTTATATATCTTGGTGCTAATATATATTTCAATTCATAATTTACCCGAAATAAATAAACTACAACAAAAAAACGAGTGACTAGTTTAAAACAAATAACATGGTACAGGATAACATAGAGCGACTAGTAAGAAACTACAACTAAAAACAAGCCACAAGGGTGAAATATAATGCTGACTCTATGGACTCTAAAACAATTTATTTCATCATAAACATTCACAACTTAGAACTGATTAGTATGCGGAAATACCATTCAACTTTTGAGCCTTATATGCACAAGCAAAGGAATTGTGCCTCATCCACAGCCCTTTGAAAACATTGGAATGCCTCGTCAAACAGAATCTTAGCTTAGCTTTTTTACCCAAAAAAAAAAAAACAGAATCTTAGCTTCGTCATGCTTACTGGTTAGAAACACATTGGGAGTGTAAGCATTTACTTATTCCCGTGTTAGTTTATACATGGACCCATACATCTGTTATGTGTAAATGGCACTTACTTGTTAGTCATAATTATTTGTTGTACTTATGATATTAGGTGGTCGTAGAGAAGATCACTGGACCTGTCCTAGCTGTGGAAATGTCAACTTTTCTTTTCGGACAGCTTGCAGTATATGCAACTGTACACAGCCAAGACCAGCTGATCATAACTCAGTAAATTACACAATCCGGTTATAAAACATATTGTAGTAGTTATCATTTTTTGGCTGTAAGAGAATAGACATTTAACAGGATCGTACGAAACTGATTGCTCATCAAAGCATATTGGTAGTTTTCATAACTAATAGTTGAATTTATACAGGATTTTAGTCCTACGATGCGTGTAATCAAATTTAAAATATATTTGGTTATGCTGTATCAGTTTCCTGATGTGTATTTTGTCCTATAGTTATCTTTATTAATTACACTTTCAATGAAATGTTCGTTCTACAGAAATCTGCTCCAAGGCAAATGCCGGCCCCACAAGGCTACTCCTCGTCTTCTCCTTACGCTGGTTCTGGTGCACCCTCTTCAATGGATATGGGTATAACACCTTATGCTGCATCTCCGTTTAATGGAACATCTATGCCTCCTTATGATGGTTTTGCTTATCATTACAACTACAACAGCCGTCTACCTGGAGGGAACCCTTATCGTCCTGTCCTTTGCAACTCTCTGCCACACCTGCTTATTCATGTGGGCCCATGATAGGAACTAGTATGTGTGTTTTTATTTGGGTTGATTTTGGCCTTTTTATTGTTTACCGTGTGTTGTTTAGAAGTTATGGTATTCTGATACTTATTTTGTTCAATAATCTTATTCGGATTGTTTGGGTCAACCCGGATGCTAAATAGGGTTGGGTATCGGGTTAGATATTTTTGGATAACTCGTTTTTTTTTTTTTTCAATATGGTTTTTTTATAAATTATCTATCTAAATTAGAACAAATAGGCAATTTTATGACCGTTTTACTCATATTCGGGTTGGCTCAAACCCGAATAGCACCGACCCGAGTGGACCCGAACCCAACTAACCCGAGTTCAAATAGGGTCGGGTATGTTATTTTTACCCTCGACCCGGTTTGACCCGACCCAAACCCGACCCGACCCGAGTAACACCGCTACCTGCTACTATGTGACATCTTGCTGAAACTGGAATTACATCTTTTTTTCAGGTGCGTTGTATGGTTTACATCTGCTGATGGAACAATTCGGTTTGCGGTTGCCCATTGCTCAGGCTGCCATGGTATGTCTGAATTTTGTTATATCAATCTACTAAGGGGGTGTTTGTTTCGGCTTATATAGCCGGCTTATGACTTATTTATGTTTCATATTATGGTTGATCATCATCTCTGTCTTTTTTAGATATGTTTTGATTCTAACCCACAACAGTGGGTCTAAATGAGCATTCAGTATGACTGGGAATGCACAAACTGTGGAAATGTCAATTTCTCCTTCAGAACAACACGAGGAAATGCAACACACCTAAACCAGGATCACATGTCATTCTAATTTATTTTATGACGCTAATATGCAGGTTGCAAAGCCAGCCAAGAGTTCCAGTAAGTACTTCATGTATTTATTTGGTTACCTATATATAATCACTACAAAATTTTTGACATATAGTGACTAAAACTTTTGCCTACTAAAGATACAAAAGTCACCAAATTGCTAAAACTTTTGCCTACTAAAAAATACGGAGTATAAATGTTACCAAATCAACCAAATCAAATAAGAAGAGAAGAATTACTTTACTGTAAAACAAAACATATTTTTTTTATTTACTCAACTTAAGAGATAAAAATTACTGTAGTAAAAGAAAAAAACACACAACCCTCTCGCTCTCTCGATCCACAGTTCCAGACCCTCGCTCATCTCCGATCACCGTAACTAACTGCCGCCGCTCACCGTCGCCGTCATCATGACCTTCTCCGATCATCTAACCGTCGGTGATCATTCTCACCGTCACCAATCGTCTTAGCGATTCATCGACACCGATCATTTCATGTTGCACTCATCCTACCGTCGCCGATCATCATTACCGTCATCGTCTCCGATTATTGTCTCCGATTATCTTCGCCGTCACTGATCATCCTCACCGTTGATTAGATTTGCAAATTCTTACAGGTATTGCTCGAATTTTGATCAAATATTTCAATAATTAACTAGTTATTATGCTTATGTGTTTTTTAATTTGTGGTTGTGATGTTGATTTGCATAAATTTTTGGTAGATTAGAAAATTATTAATAATTTTCTGACTTTAATTATGTATAAATTATCATGTGTTGATTTTGATGGTTATGAATCTGCGATTTCAAAGTTGTTAAGTTGAATTTACATATCAAGTTTGTAATCATATAATTTTAGGTACGGTAGGTATAAGTCATTTGTGATCGTAATATTGTGCTAACAGGTACTTCGAGTATAATTTGTTGGAAAATGGAAGGATCAAGTATCGGCTCATATATGAGTTGTTGTAGTTGTCTTGTTTGCGTAATAGCAGGTTATGCGCTTCTTGTTACATGTGCGTAGGTTGACCCAGTTGTTGTAGTTGTAGTTGTAGTTATATAAGATTGAGGTCGAGTGATACTTCTCGGTTTCTATTATTATTGGAACTTTTTGATAGTCTATGCATCTTTCCCATTAAGTTTGTATTCGTACAATAATATATGTTAACTTGTGATGTTAGTTTAGAGCTTATCAAAAGCTTGACTCGGATAGTAATTAACTAGCTAACCATGTTTTGAAGACTTTTCTATGGTGCTCTGTTTAAATGCTTGTAGGGCTACCAAAAAAGCTTATGGAGTTCTTGGCGTTTTTTGTGTCGTTTCTGAGGTTATTGCTGAGTATATAATGAAGATCATTATTGGATTTTACACCATGGTATTAATTAATGAGTCTCAAGAAGAGTGATGGTTAATTGCCTAGAAGTTAGACTTAATATATGCATTTACTGTCCTCGAATCACAACCTTACCTTTAGTTAGTTCAGCTTATAGAATCTATTAACTTTGAAACGCGACTCATGATGCTGGTATTTTTTTATAGTGCCGCCAAGGTGTAAAATGATGCCTTTGATTAAGTTTCTTGAATTACTACTGTATGGACCACTCAATATTTTGTCTCCCTTCTTGGTATGAGGTGTTCGGTAGCATGCTTCTTATCCTGATTTGGACAGCTCGACGTCTTTCTTTGGTGTCTATGATAGCCATGGAGGTACGAGTTCGAACAGAACACATACACATACACGTGCTTATGTATTCCATATTTTCATAAATTGTTTACATCCATACTGCATATACAGCCTTATGGTGTTTAAGTGAATGTAACAAGGTGTTTGGTATCCTTCTTGTTGTTCTTTGAGTCATCACTTAATTTCACCTTTTGGAATTTATGATCCAGTGCACCTTTGTTCGAAATTGTTAAATGTTAATTATACATGTCATGTTACAATGAGGAATCTGCTGATTCATCATGCGCTATAATATGAAGGCTATTAGTCATACAGGATTATGCTGTCATGAATTTCTTTCTTCTATTTTGGTATAGATAAATTGGATTTTAGTTATTCAAACATCAAGTAGGTCTTATATTTAACTAACAAAATAGTTATATTCTGGTTTATTATAATCGAGAGGAAGAGGCTACATTTGGTGTTGGTCATAATAGACAAATTTTATTTGTAAGATTGTAGAGATGGAAAATGCTCGTGTACTTGCAAATCTGAAATAAACTTCTAGAAGATGACTGACTATGGTCCAAAGATGTTTGTAGAAGATTAGTTATATATTTCAAGTTATTATGCTGAGGTGCACTAGATATAGCTGCAATAGGATGTGGAACCAAGAGAAGATAACTTTGGATAGTTTGCACATATGCATAATAAATTTATGCACTCATGAACTATGCATATAGTTGAAAAATGATGAACAGAACGTACTTTGATATTCTTAAAAAATTATATATTTATCGCCCTATGTTCCTTTTTTTGCTGAACACAACCCAATGCATTTCCCTTCATGTGGTTTAATTTTATCCGATGTCTCCTTGATTCTTGTTTCATGAAGTTATCACTTATGATGTACTTTTTTTCAGTTAAAACATGATGAGTCGAGCATAATGCTGTTTTGTAAGTTTTTTTATTTATCTACTCTCCTCTATTTAAACTTTTTTCTGGTTATATATTACATGAATGGGGAAGTGTGTTCTATTTTATTGACAAGTAAACAATATCACAACATGCTTCCTAACATGGTGAAGTCAGTAAGTTACAAGTTTCTACTCAAGTCCACAGGTCTTGAATCACATGCGCTGAAACAAGAACATAACCAAGTAAACTGGAACTATCACAAACAATCACACACGAGATATCCTGGAATATGCTTTCCAATTAATCAGAAAAATATATGCTCAAACAACTGATCGGTTTTTTCATATATCCAACCACAAGCTCGGCTGGTATATATAGGTGTTAGAATTTGCTTTCTAATCCTACTACAATTCTAATAAAGCAAGATAGTCCTTAACAACTAAGGAGTCCTAATTAAACTAGAATTGTAAATGTCCATATTCTTGGAATCTGTTTTGTCTTTCCATATGCTCGGTCAGACATTGCCAACATTCACCCCCCTAATTTCTGACTCGAGATAGGTAGGTCTTCAACTCCGAGTAACTCTTGCATCTCCTTGAACTTAATCCTTGCGAGAACTTTCGTCAGAATATCGACGTTGCAAATCACCTCTTACAAACTCAACTTGTACTTGGTCTCTTTCAACACACTCTCGGATAAAATGATAACGTGTGTTTATATGCTTGCTTCTCCCGTGAAAGACTGGATTTTTCATAAGTGCAATAGCCGATTTGTTGTCAACAAATAAGACCACCACTCTTTCTTCCATTCCGGTTATTTCACTCAATAATCCATGTAACCATATCCCTTGACACGCGGCTGAAGTTGCAGCCATGAACTCGGCTTCACAAGACGATAGAGCCACCGTGTTTTGCTTTTGTGAGCACCAAGTGATAGGTGATTTCCCTAGATAAAATACGTGCCCAGTTGTGCTTCGACCATCATCTTGGTCCATAGCAAAACTACTATCACTAAACCCCACTAACTCCTTGGTTTTCTCTTGGTTGTATCGTATTCCAAAATTCAAACTACCTTGGATATACCTTAGTATTTGTTTCACAGCTGCCATATGTGATTCTTTTGGTTCTTGCATGTAACGACTAACCAAACCAACCGAATAAGATAAATCAGGTCGAGTGTGTAGTAAATACCTTAGACATCCAACTCGTCGTCTATACAAAGTTGCATCAACTGGTTTTCCTTCCTTGTCCATGCTTAACTTCATTCCAGGTTCTAATGGACATTGTGTAGGATTTGCTTCATGCATCCCAAAGATCTTTCAAGATCTTCTTTGCATAGCTTTCTTGACTTATTGAGATACTCGAATCCTCTTGCTTTACTTCAATGCCAAGATAATAGCTCAATTTTCCCAAATCACTCATATCGACCCTTTCTTGCATTTGTCTCTTAAATTCACCAATTTCGACAAGCTTCGAACCGGTTACTAAGAGATCATCTACATAGACCGCAATAATCAAGATTGACTTGTTTGTCTTCTTCACATACACCGCTTGTTCGTGTTGGCATCGTTTGAAAGACATTTGCTTGAGTTCTCTATCAAGTTTTGTATTCCACGCCCTTGGGGCTTGTTTAAGTCCATAAAGCGCCTTTTTCAACTTGTAGATCTTCCTTTCTTCTCCTTTCTTCACGAACCCCTCCGGTTGTGTAACAAACACTTGCTCTTTTAGTTCTCCATGTAAAAAAGCTGACTTTACATCCAGATGATGTAGCTCCCATGCTTCTTTTGCAGCCAATGAGATCAATAAACGTATCGTTTCAATCCGTGCTACGGGCGCAAATACCTCGTCATAGTCAATTCCTTCCTTTTGAGCATAACCCTTCAAGTTAGGTTTTTTTCTTTTGAAAGCCTCGTATGGAGTTTGATTAACTAGAGCTCGAGTTGAAACTCTATTAATCAAGAATGTGGCGTGTCTAACTCCTTCAGTCCACATATAGTTTGGTACGTCTCGTGCTTTCAAGATGCTTCTAGTCATTCCCATAAGAGTACGGTTTCGCCTTTCCACGACTCCATTTTGTTGCGGTGTGTAGGGAGCGGTTAGATGTGTTGTTATACCCTCGTTTTCACAAAAGTTGGTAAATTCTTTTGAAGTGAACTCACCTCCTCTATCGGTCCTTAGGGTTATAATCTTGCTTCCCGACTTCTTCTCAACTAAAGCTTTGAACTTTTTGAAGTATTCAAATGCCTCACCTTTTTCCTTCAAGGTAAAAGTCCACATAAACCGTGAGAAGTCATCAATAAGAACAAATATGTACCTTTTTCGTGCTATGGATGGTGGAGAAATTGGTCCACATAGGTCGGCATGTATGAGTTGAAGAGAATGTGTTGCCTTAAATTTCGCTGCTTCAGGAAACGACTTCTTGGTTTGTTTTCCTACCAAACAAGATTCACACAACTTGTTCTCTTGATGAATTAGTCCACATAGGTCGGCATGTATGAGTTGAAGAGAATGTGTTGCCTTAAATTTCGCTGCTTCAGGAAACGACTTCTTGGTTTGTTTTCCTACCAAACAAGATTCACACAACTTGTTCTCTTGATGAATTATTGGCAACTTTTCAACCATGCCCTTCCTTGCCATTAATTCCATCGTCTCGAAATTAATGTGACCCATCCTAGCATGCCATAACCAAGCATCATCTTCCATCTTTGCTTTGAGACACACCGGACTTCCAACTTGGAGCTTAATCTTGTAAAGTCTATTACTTGTTCTAGGAACCTTCATCAGAAGCTTGCCATCTGAGTCACGCATAGTAAGAAGGTTACCTTTCATACGAATGTCACATCCGCCTTCGGTAGCTTGCCCAAGACTAATTATGTTGCTTTTTAGCTCGGGTAGGTAATAGACTCCAGTGATTAACCGTTGCTCACCCGTTTTCCCTTCTATGATTATCGAACCCTTTCCTTTTATCTCGATGTAGGAGTTATCACCAAACTTCACTCTGCCGGAGATATTCTCATTCAACTCCAAAAAGTATTCTCGGATCCCCGTCATGTGATTACTTGCTCCATTATCCAAATACCAAGTGTCTTCCTCGTTTGGCTTAGTATTCAATTGGTTTGGGACAATCTTTTCTTCATTCAAGAAGACTACTTCTTGAACGCTTTTCATCATAAAAAGTGTTGGGTCATCATCATCCTCCGTTTTCAAAAGGTTTGATTCATGCTTTTGCTTCGCTCACGTCGTTCAGGCAGTTAGAAGCAAAGTGACCATATTCATCACATCTGAAGCATTGAATCTTTGAAAGGTCTCGACTTTTGTTCTTCTTTTGATCCGTATTGCTCCCGGAGTTGTTTTGGTTTCCACGGTTGTGGTTATTAGCTTGACCACTACCTCGAGATTTGTTTTGAGAAGAAAAGTTTTGACCTTTACCGTTGCCACCAGAGGAATTCCTTCCTCGACCTTTCTTATCATATCTTTCAGCCCTTCCGAACATCAACTTGCCTTGATCTTCAGAAGTGGTGTCAACACCCTTCATTCTTCCTTCAAAAGCTTTCAACCTTCCAATTGCTTCTTGAAAAGACATAGTATTCAAGTCAGCAAATTGCTCTATTGAGGCAACGATTGCAACATACCTATCCGGAACGGATGCAAGTAGCTTCTTAACAAGTTTCTTGTCTTCATAAATTGTTCCCAAGCTATTGACTTCAGTTATAATTTTGCCCAACCTAGCCGCAAAGTCATCGATTGATTCGTTGACTTTCATCTTTAAAGATTCGAATTCCGTCTCCAAGGTTTGCAACCTTGCGTCTCGAACCCGATCAACACCCACATACCTGGTCTTCAAAGCTCCCCAGATTTCTTTGGCTGTGTTGAATTGTGAAACTTGAAAAACAAGTTCTTCTGGAATCGCCTGGAAAAGTAACGCAACTGCCATGTGATCTTGCTTAGCAACAACTTGTGTTCCTTCCCCTGGTTCCAGTGCATCGAGTATTCCATGGACTCGGAATACCGCTTTAACTCTTATTGCCCATATGTTATAGTTCGTGTTTGTTAACATTGGACATTGAAGAGCCGTTTTAGAATGTTCAATAGGTGGTTGACTCGACTCGCCTTGCACCATCCTTCTAGAACGCCTTTTGTAAGTTACTGGTGTTGTTTGTTCGCCTTCCAGCCCTAGGTTTGATCACTATTGTCGATCCTTCTTGGTTAAACCGAAAACCCTTGGTCGACTTCTGGTATTGTCGATCCTTCTTGGTTAAACTGAAAACCCTTGTGATCGATCAGTTGCTGTTGTACAACCTGGCTCTTGATACCAATTCAAGTCCACAGGTCTTGAATCACATGCGCTGAAACAAGAACATAAACAAGTAAACTGGAACTATCACAAACAATCACACACGAGATATCCTGGAATATGCTTTCCAATTAATCAGAAAAATATATGCTCAAACAACTGATCGGTTTTTTCATATATCCAACCACAAGCTCGGCTGGTATATATAGGTGTTAGAATTTGCTTTCTAATCCTACTACAATTCTAATAAAGCAAGATAGTCCTTAACAACTAAGGAGTCCTAATTAAACTAGAATTGTAAATGTCCATATTCTTGGAATCTGTTTTGTCTTTCCATATGCTCGGTCAGACATTGCCAACATCTACCATTTTCTCAAAGAGAAGTAAAGTTTGTGGAATTCTTCTCCGCACTAGTCAAAACTAAATATGTCTAATCAAGTCTTTACTTTTCTGATGCAGTCAAGTCGAACGGCGAAAGTCCTACTAATGTTGTTCTGCAGCTCTTAAGATCAGTGAGGATTTTGTAACTGATGCGACAAACAAGGGTAATACGACATGCTTAATCAACCATTCGGTAAGGTTCCTACTTAGCATGAATATTTGAAAGACACATGTTGGTTCTTAGTTGCATATATTACAATTATATAAAAAAATAATTACTATACTATAACTTTTCAAAGTTATATGTGTTGTAGTTGTTGTTTCTGTATTAACTTCTGCAGTGGGTAGACTTGTTGATGTTCTTATGTGATGTTGCGGAACTGCATCAACTTGATCATAAATTCACCATAAGAAACAGTTGCTTCAAGGTGAGAATAGGTATTACATAACTTAATCAAACATAATAAGTACCTTATAGTCGCAGCTTAATCGCAAACTAACCCGTGGACCTGCTTAACATACATGGTGTTCTATATATGATTGTACATGTATATACCTTTAAAAATCTTATTTTGTTTTGTTGCCTGATTGTATTTTTTTTAATGTTAAATAAATTCAGGTAGATAATGAAGGTATTAATTTGATATGGTACTATGGTAACCTTTATCTCCCGATTCATCTGTTGTTACTAAAGAAGGTATTAATTTGATATGGTACTATGGTAACCTTTATGTGCTTAAATATCCAACGTACTTTTCAATTTTCCCAGTTTTGGCCAATGTAATTTTAAGACTGTTTTTGGTTGGTTCAATGACCTACCATAATCAGTGATCACAACCTCCTCTGATGAATATGAGCAACATTACCGCATGGCCTTAAAATACTACATATTACAGGTGATTAGATTTGTGGTTGTGATAAAAATGCCAAAAAATGTAGTCTCTAAAATGAGTCATTTTCCTAGAAAAATGATATGTTCTTGTCTTATATGCTAAAGTTAAACAAAGATAATATTTGTTGTTGTATGTACCACATCTAATGAGCGAAAAGAGTCATGTAATTGACTGGTTTGCTGTTTTATTTTCGGTGGTACTTGTGTGGAATTTAGCTCTCTTACTGTTAGCGGGGCCTACAAGAACAAATATGATATAACTCAAGTAAGTTGTAGAACTGACCGTGCTGGAATCATCAGCGTTGCACCATGGTATGCATATATGTCGATCTCAGTTGTCGTTTTCTATATTACTGTTATATTATACAATTTGCTCAACATACAGATTTGTTTTTTATAGGATACGGGTTCCTTATTCATTTCAATGGGGAGCTCCAACGTTTGACGCTGGAGAAGCTTTTGCCATGAGGGCTGCTTCATTTGTTTCTTTAATCGAGGTACTTTTTGCGCAACTCTTCTTGTACAAGACTAATGGCATAAGTTTTGAATGGGTAAGTTTGTTTGGTTTAAAACAGAGTTCATGCTAGTTTAGCTTATGAATAGACCATATCAGGCTATTAGTTTGAATGGGTCGGTTTAGGTTGGGTTTGGTTTGAATGGGTCGGTTTAGGCTGGGTTTGGTTTAAAATGGGTTATTGGGTCACTTTTGTAGTACGGGCCAGTTTAGGTTAGGTTTGGTTTAAAACGGATCAAACATGCTTGGGACAACGGGATAAAACCTCTAAAGTACATATAGTATAAATTGTGTTACAGGTTAATATTTTCAGCTTTGAACTAATTGTTCTTTATGTCTTATTTATTTGTTTAATTCATATGAAGTCGGTTAATCTTTATCCTTTTTACTTTCTGATGTAACAGGGAAGATGAGCAGATCCAAGTTAAACACGCGACTGAACTTTTTTTTTACATTGTAATATTTCTATTTTGAATCTGATTACGATTTAGAAGTTTAGAAGTGTTATCGTATTTTTTTATCTAATGTGAATGATTTATATGCCTAAGGAATGGGATTATTGTGTTTATATTATGTTGCCGAATTGAATTGATGAGAAATGCAGTAAGTGTCTGCACATTTGAGAATGCTATTTGTATTTCTGCCAGATATGCAATATTGCAAAGTCACTTTTGCTGATGAAATTGACCATAAATTTGTGTCATTTTAGTGATTTTATAGAAAAACAGTGTTAACCTTTACTGACTAAAAAGTGTTAGTCACTAAATCTTTTGGACTTTTGCTTACTAAAATTTTAGTAATAAAAGACTTTTAGTGATCCCTTTGTTACTTACTCTTTTCTTTTTAGTGGGAGTTGATAAATTAGCTTTTAGTGACTGTTTTCTTATCTTTTGCTTACACTTCTTTTAGTAAGCAAATGTCATTTATTTTGTAGTGAATGTTCGATTCTAGAACTTATATATGTATCTTATTTTGTTTCAGAAGTGGATATGCCAGAAGGGAGCTGGAAGTGTGACAAATGTAACAACATAAACTATCCTTTTAAGACCAAATGTAACCGATGAATCGGCGGTGCCGACAAACCATTAGAATCCCAGAATTCCCCTACAGAAGAAGAAAACAATGATCAGGTCTGTATTGTTTTTGTCGAATGTTTCATTAGTTTATGTTTTTGCATGCTTACAGTCCCTATGAATGAACAGCGGAAATTATGCTATAATGAAGCACATGGTCATCCGTCTATTTTTTATTAATATATGTTTATGTATCAACTGTTCCAGTGAGTACTAGGACATGTTTAAGAAGGTCCAGAGTTGTCCAGCTGTTGCTCAGTATGGGTCTGAAAGTCATGTCTTCGTCGTCTTCGTCTTCCTGTTGCTGCGGTTATCGAGTTACATTGCTTTGTGATTTGTGTTGTCATATTGTAGCATATAAAAATCGCGATTTGTGGTCATTAAAGAGATTTTTTTCATTTACATGCATGTGTCACCCAGTGAGTTGCCGGGCTAAGTCTTCTTAGAAGGTGCTGTACCTTTTCAACTGTGTGTCGTCTTATTTATTAGATACTTATCATTGAGTTGCATAAACAAATAGGATTGTATTAATATGATTTGAAGTCAATTGCCTATCTTAAATAGGCACTACAAGATTATTGCTATTTAGTGACGGAAACCTTTTATGACTGAAGATTTAAAAAGTCAATAAAAGCATTACCTGGCTAATTAAAAACAGTACAATAGGCGAAGAAAAGTGTAAATACGAAAACAAAAAAGGTAGTATATAAACAAAATTCCACTTGCAAGGCACATTATATCCCATTTAATTATTTAAATGAAAAACCCACAAGTCTTATCTCTCCCTTCAGCCGCCAACATCGTCACCTCCAGCCACCATCACCGTCACCATCACTATCAACACCTTCACCATTTAGAATTTGAGGTAATTTTATATAATCGTATTATTGTGCTTCTAAGGATTAAGCCTTTGAAACTAGGGTTATATGATTTAGTTATTTTGGTCTCTTTGCACCTGATGAGATTAAGCATTTGAAACTATCAGTTTGGATTATTGATTTATAACTGTTTGATGAAATGTTTCAATGAAATATGTGTTCTGTTTGTGTATGCAATCCAAGTGTTTGATGAAATGCTTGAATGAAATATATGTTTTAGTTAATTGCGGCCATGACTATAACCAGATAAAGGTGATATGATATGCCTTCATCAACAAATGCACAAGAAAATTAATTACTTGAGTTGGTGTTCGGTTGTCGTAATTTTCAATATTCCGTATTTCCTCAAGTGTTAGTTAATTGCGGCCATGACCTCAAGTGTTACATGTCGACTTATATGTGTAATGTTTGAGATCATGTCACATATGTGTGTGATTACCCCAATTGGCAAACATGTTTCCATGCAGGACAATCATGTAGCTGATGTAGTATCTGTCTTTGGTGGCATGGTATAGCCATGCTGCCGCCAATAACAGTTCATTGACAAATCCCGAGGAATTGTAGTAGTCTTGTGTGGATGGGATGCTTTTAGTGTAAACCCCTGGATAGCTGTTAGCGAAATTGAACAATTTTTGGGCATGATCGAGTAGTAATCTGGAAAAATTGGGTTTTGGTTCTTGAAAACTAGAGAGGCTGCTGCCATATTCTAGGATTTGACCATGCTAGAACAGTGGCCGTGAAAGCCATCGGAAAGCCATATTCATGGTGACATTTATGATATTGTTGTGATCATAATGATTAATATACTTGTCAAAGCCCTTAGTGATTAGTCATATAGGACCCTCTCCTCGGACCTATAGAAGAATAGCTTCGTTTCACATGTATCTATACCATAGTCAGTTTTATGGAAGCCCACATAATGGATACTACTTGTAAAAGTCCTTGACTCACTAGTAGGAATCAAGCTAAGCCACTGATTTCTCGAACAAAATCCATCATGTGGACTAGCTTCTTTAGATGCTGCAAAAGCATGATTAGAACCGTTGAAGGAACATTTTTCCAATCAATGTTTAATGGATTGGTTAAGGAACGGCAAGTTCTTGGATCAGTTCGTCCTGGAGTACATTGGACACCCAATGTAAGTTACTCATCTTCTCGTATCATCTATTCTTGATTTCTGGGATTACTCGTTAATAGGCAATCTAATTAGTTATTACATCATGCAGGTTTTTTCTATTGCTCAAAGGGAATGTGTTGATTCTTTCTATTCACAGGTATGAAATTACACTTAATAATCCAGTTAAGGGACATTAGTTATCTTATGCTATATATTTGAGACATGTTCAATCTTGAATGTTTGATATAATTATTAGATGTTCCTTGGACAATTTATATTGTAGATGAGAGTATTATTCACAATCCTGGTTTATATAATGCAGGGCTTGTGGTTCTAAGACTGATTTTTTTGCACTCTTCTTCCCTATATATGAACTTTCGCTTCGTTTAGGTCTGCCATACTGATGCACCTCAATTTGATCGAGCCAGGGCAGCTATCAAGATGATAAAAGTCAGTTGAACCAAATTTCTTATGCTAAATAGTTGGATGAGATTGATAGTTAGCATGTCATTATAGTAATTAAAGAAGAACCAGAGAAAAGGCAAGGTTACATCATCATCAACCGGGTCTGACCCAAAATCAAATAAGATAAAAGAAGAAAGCAGTGATATGTTTACAGAATAAGAATTATGTCAAAAGATAACCGAACTTGTTCCTGACTTTGAAGATCAAGGTGAGTTCAGTATCGGTCTGTGCTCTTATTTAGTATCCTTATGTCATGATTTATTCACTAGAGTGTGTAATATTGTAGGTGTTGATCCAGAGACAGTTATAGTACCCTTGGCCACTCATTTACGACCCATGCTTCTCAATGCTTGGAATGAGAGAAGAAAGGCTGCATTTACAGATAATACACAAAAAATTAAACCTGTCCTTGATCATTTGTAGAAGAGGTACAAGGGATTAAAATTGATATGAGTTTCTGTGTCATAACTCATAGGTCATTAACAGCAGGTAAGCTATTTTTATGATATGAATTTATAGACCAAAATGGTGGTTCTGCCGTTTTGTGCTGTACTATATATAATACTAGTACGTGAATACGACTGTTTAAGTATGATGGTAGCTCTTTTAAACGATTAAACACTACAAAGTATGACATACAGCTAGAGTTGACCTTAAGTTTATTTTAAAGTTGTGCATAGCTGTAAATATTTACATAAATTGTGATGATCAGTTGGTCATTGTGTAAAATTAGTTGACCACACCTATAAGTAATTGTCCCGGTATTAAATTATTTGCCTTTTCTCAACAGTCGATGCACTAGTGTGGCATGGATACCTGAACAAGATGGTGCATTTGTCGCTGCTCATGCTGATGGGAACCTGTATGTTTACGAGAAGCAAAGCCTCAATTTGATCATAAATGCTTCTTTATATCATTGTACGCTGCTGCTTGGGTGTTTGATTGAGTTTCATCTAATACACATATTTTCTGCTCAACATATATAGAGAAAGGTTGGTCCTGGTGATTCTACATTCTCTGTAATCAAGGATCAAACCCAATTCTTGGTTGCAGATGCACGTTCCAGTAAGGTACATGACCAACTCTTTTTTAATATTAAGAAGTATGTGCAATCGATTAGGTTTCTATGTTGTTATCTGGTTCGCAATAGGTCTCACTGATCAGAAATAACATCATGTTAATTAGGCCAAGTTAATGTGCTTATCCGTGGACATCCATCTAGTGGAATTCACATTGACGCTCCCATAACTAAATTTAGAACTACTTCTGCTCTTCTATTCGAATTTTGTTTTAGCTTCTTATGAAATTTAGCGGTAAATATGGAAAATTTTGAAACTGCTTAAGGAACTTCCTGTGTATTTGGTACCACGCCATCTAGGCCTAGAAGCATGCTTTAACCCATAGATATTCCTTGATTACTGTGATTTTTTTTACATTACTTAAACTATTACTGTATTCGTTCTCATATATGTGAAATTCATCATCTTCGTAACTAGGATATATCCTCACTTTCTAAATCTGATGTTTACGACACTACATTACCATGCCCTTAATCTGACCTTGGTTATTATCTATCTAATAGTATTATAGTAAGCTCTTTAAAATCCTTATTAATGGTCTAGCTACAAGTGCTATCTTCTAAGACAAAATTTTAAGTACATATATGCTTGAAACATGTACTTCATGTTTGAAAAGTAGACCATTTATTGTATTTACTTCATTTTGCAGGACATATTGAGTTGATGGAGCTGCTGCTCTCTGTTGGGGTTGATGTTGATTCACAAAGTGATTCCGGCACCCCCACTGGTTTGGACTACTGGTCATACACAGCAAGAGGCTGTAAAACTTTTGCTAAAACACAAGGCTGATGTAAGACTTTGTTGTGGATATTTTGTGTAGTACAAATATATGTATGTACATCGTTTATGAGTTATAAATGTGGTGGTGATTGTTTCGCAGCCTAATATTGAAACTGATGATGGCGTTACTCCGCTCCTGTCCACTGTAGCTGCAGCCTCACTCCCATGCTTGGAATTTTGCAGGTAACACCAGAGGCAAAGAAAAAGGTTGTTGAAGCTAAATCAAGAGCATTTCAAGCAGAAGGAATATCCGATGGTGTTAGATGCTTACACACCTTTTTTGGTACTTTATGCTTGTTGTGGATAAAAACAGAACTGTATTTTGTATAATATTACTCACGTGGACGTGTGCTTGATATCTCACAGGGAAGCAGTTGAAGCTGGAAGACAATTTCATGCCAATAACAAGGAAGAGTAATTTCACGTGTTGCTGAGAACTTGAGAAACTGTTAAAACTTATAAGGTATAAGATTGTGATCCTTAGTACGTACTTCGAGTAGGGGTGGCAATTCGTGTCTATGTTCGGATTGGCGGGTCATAGAAAGCCTAAACAACCCTAATGCTTTTACAGATAACATGAACACGACCCATTTATCTTAATGGGTCGGCGGTTTACACGGGTTAGGCCTGTTGAAATCCGTTTGATTGAATAATTTCATCTTCTTGAGTTAAGTATAAAGTTACTTTTGTGGTTTCATATATGTTATTTTCTTTTAAATTCATGTTTTATATAGTTGTAAACAAATACAAACATATAAAAATTCATTAGAAATGAGAAAATTGCAGTAGAAATGGAAAAAATGATTTTTCAAGACTTTTAGTGACTGAATAATTCAGTCACTAATAAATTGTTTTGAGTTTTTCTTTCAGGACCTATATTGACACATAACAATCAGACATAAAATGTAAAAGACCTTTTGTGACTGATATTAAGCGTCAAAAAAGACATTTAGCGATGGTTCCATTAGTGTCACTTTTTTCTTCAGTGGGAGAAGACCAAAATGCCTTTAGTGACTGATTTTATACTTTTTGTGACACTTTTTATCAGTCACTAAATGGCATTTATCTTGTAGTGAGGTGTCGTTTGTTTGTGTGTGCTTGTTGGACCATGATGAGATCCTGCAACGGTTGACTAGTCTTGAATTCATCAGCAGTCCCCATTTACGGTTTCAACTTTTTTACTTGGCAGTCTTTTAAATAGATTGGAGTACTCTCTCCCAAGTCAGCGACTTTCTTTTTGCTACTTATTGACTAATGCTGATACTATGAGAGCAAATCCATCTGGTTCAGTGCCTATTTGTTTTGGTATAGTCCAGTGAACTATGCTCATTTGGCCATACACGAGTCTTAAACGAGTAGAGTTTGTGGTAAATTCATGGCATGGTCTTGTTTTGGAATAGATTACAGTCCTATACACCCAAAACACTTGACGAACCCTGACGGGGTGTGGATTCATGGCTGAGGTAAAGCTGACATTTTATGCAACTGGTTTAAGCATGTATTTGGTTGTATACGAATGAATCTTTCCCTATATTTGCAACATTTTCCACTATAACAACAAAAAAATGAAGTGGAAAAATGGACGGTAGAAATGTGTATGGTAAGAAACCAAAACAAACTGATAATATTACTCACAATGATGAACCTACAGTAATGAATCCACATACACCATATTCTTGAGTGTCCAGTTTCAACCACTACTAAAAGTGATACATTTCAACCTGATCCTGTTTTGACCCATTTCCTAACCCATCCATGTTTCCATGCATTATGTTGTACAAACCCTTTCGGTGCACGGTATTAGTCTCTTTTGCATTAACTCGAATTACCTTTTAAACAAACCATTAAGTTATTGCATAAAGAAATTTAATCTTCCAGTCTCTTTTGCGCCCATTTGGGCCAAATGAAGCAAAATTTCAAACTATAGGACAGTCCAGATTCAACATATGAATTGTTCTAGCTTATGAAGTATGAAGCTAAAATGAATATCAGATTAATAAAGTTAAAAGCTTAATAACTGTTTTATTCCTAAAACCAAAACATTACTTTTGCCACCCTTACGAAAATGTTCTCGTTTTGACCTGTTACGCAAGCGCTAGACCCGCCCATTTTCCCACCCTTACGAATATTTATTCAAAGAGCAGCCATACCATCCAAGATGTTGCAACATAAAGCTGAGGTCCGGTGCATATGGCACGGCATCTGGTTCCTAATACTTATGTATCATGATCCCTTTACGTTTTGCGTCGTTATGGAAGTAACTGAGCATATCGCTTCGATGACGTTCCAATTCGACCTACATGATGTCAGCCGGATCATGAGCTTTAGCAAGATGTCGAGTAACTGATAACTCACATCCCGAGCCTTTCGTATAGCTTTCACTTGTTCCAATATCCATAGTTGATACATGTAGTTAAGAATGTTAAGTTTAGGTGGCGGGATCATGAACTCGAAATCAAGTAAATTTTCGATTTTTGACTACTTCAGAAGCAAAAGAACGTTCCCCAGATTCACCCTCCAGATTTTTGGGATGGGGTTGTCGAAGCATTTCTTTTTTGTACGCGTTTTCGGTAAAAAGACAGTAACAGGTACCGAGCCTAATAGTAAACAAACTACAAGACCTAAATTTAGCTAAGGTTGTGTTTGTTTTTCATAAAGAGGCTCTTAACAGCCTCTTAATTTGAACCGTTCAGACGCGGTCAGACATTTTGGTCGTTCAGACCGCTTGTTTTTTTTTCCCGTTTAGACGCGTTCAGAGGCAATAAGATCTTAATGGTCTAGACTTGAGAGGGGTTTCTGAATGCCTCTTGTTGCCTCTTGCTGACACAAACAAAACAAAACAAAAAATTAGTACGGGCAAGCAAATGTGCGGTTCAAACATGAGTTTTTTTTCCCGTTCAGATGCGGTCAGATTCAGACATTTACGCCTCAGATTCAGATTCAAATGTGCTGTTCAGATTCAGATTCAGATCCTCTTAAAAAACAAACACCACCTAAGTTAGTGTAATCTGACTACAACTATCAACAATATTCACTATGCAGATACAGTAATAAAACAAACAAACTTTGCCCCCATGATGTAACCAACAGACTTTCTCATTCAAATAGACACACTTGATCATAAACATGGTTGATACATATGATAAGTCATCAGAAATGTAAATGCACCCTTACGTCTCTTAGAGTACTTATGCAACAAGAAATATAAAACACACTTACAAACATATTTGACAAAGTAACGTTTATATAACTACGACATGCACTCCTCTTTGCTGCACTTACATTCAAATTTCACAAAGAAAGCTTGGTACTAGACCTGAAAGTATTCAAAAATAAAACCAAGTTAGTGATTGTTTATTAACAAACTCATTTTAAATCATATTCTGCAAAAGGATAGAACAAAGTACCTTATATATTTTGAATCACGTCGAGAATACGCTGCAACTCATTGACAACAATTTCTATTTTCATTCGTTGTGGTGGGGAATCCACAGAGCACGATACTCCAATCTTGATAACTGCAACCAAACACTCTTCCACTTTCTTTGCATTCACTTCCGTACTTTGCAACACAATTGCATCATCATCAATAACATCGACTACATGATCTAGTAATGCCATGTAAGCAAATTTATGAAGGCTAAGACCATCGTTGAACATGTCATCTGTCGGCTTTTTCCCGGTCATCACCTCTAGTAATAATATTCCAAAACTGTAGACATCCCCGGTACTTGTCATCTCGCTCCCGAGACCATACTCTGCGAATTGAAAACAGTTGGTTAATTTACAAACTGTAATTTGTAAGTAAATGTAAGCATCATGGAATACTACCTGGAGGCGCATAACCAATTGTTCCTTTAACCCCGGTTGAGCTGTTTTGGTTTAATTCTGTACCAAGTAGTCGGGCTAAACCAAAGTCTCCAACATGAGCCACCATATCATCATCAAGTAGAATGTTACTAGGCTTCAAGTCACCGTGAACAATCGTTGTTTGGCAGCGATTGTGAAGATAATCAAGTGCTGTTGCAACATCTCTGAGAATGCTTATTCTTTGAAGAAGGTTCAGTTTCGACGTATTTGCACTTGAATGAAGCCAGTTGTGTACACTTCCATTTGGCATAAAATCGTAAACCAAAGCTTTAAAATCATTGCCTTGGAAATCAGTACTTGAACAAGAAGTTATTATCTTCAACAAATTACGGTGCCGAATATTCCGCCAAGCTTCACATTCTGCTAGAAAACTTTTGTGAGCTCCTGGATTTTCCAGATGTAGAACTTTGATTGCAACAAATTTGCCATCATCGGAATCGAGGATCCCTTTATAAACACAGCTGAATGCACCTTCTCCAATCAAATTTGCTGCAGAGAAGCCATCAGTAGCCTTGAGAAGTTGACTGTAAGAAACTTTCATGAACCGTTCACTACCCGATGACTCAGATGGTTGACTATTGCGTTTCTTCTTACACAAAAGATATACACAACAAAATATTATGACCAACGTCGGTGCAATCACGATGACTAATATGAAGAAAGGAAACCTTTTTTTCTTACTACCCGTCTCCTTGCATTTGGGTAACTTAAGTGTAACCAAACCACCACAAAGCCTATCGTTCCCCAAAACTGAAAATGCACTTGTATTGGCAAACACTCCTACAACTGGTACTTCACCCTCAAAATCATTAAAGGATAGGTTCAAATACTCTAAGGATTTCCATTTGTCTAAAAATTGTGGAATTCTACCTGATAAATTATTTTCAGAAATGTCGAGTACCCCCAATCCTCCCAAGGAACTGAATGAAGATGGTATTACGCCTTGAAATTGGTTGCCACTAAGGTATAACTCTATAAGGCTAACGCACTCACCAAGGCTACTAGTAATGTTGCCTGATAAATTATTATAAGATAAATCCAGATAGCTCAACTTATTGAGGTTTTTAATCTCTGATGGAATGGAACCAGACAAGCGGTTTTGAGAAAGATCTAAAAAATAATTTAGTGATGGAAGTTGAAGAAGTTGCTTGGGTATGTTTCCAGTGAGTCTATTGTCGTCAAGGTTTAACCCATTAAGTTCTTTACAATTCCCAAGGCTTGATGGAATATGACCTTCTAATTTGTTGGAATATAAATATAGTTCAGTCAACAATGATAAGTTTCCAATGGCGTCAGGTATAGGTCCTGAAAATTGATTGCTATATAGACCAAGAACTTGTAGCTTTTTAAGTTTTCCAACGGTACTGGGGATGTTTCCTTTGAATCTATTATTTTGTAAAAATAAAGTGGTCAAACCAACTAGACTACCTATACTTGATGGGAGGCTTCCAAATAATTGATTGTCTCCTAAATATAGAGAGCTGAGTTGATGAGAGAGATTACCTATTGATATCGGAAGCACTCCTATAAGGTTGCAATTAGAAAGGTCCAACCATACTAATCTGGTGCAGTTTTTCAAAGAATCAATAAACCTCATGTCATCAGCTTCTCCGTGTCCATTGAAGTTGTTATTCTGTAATCTAATTATATTAATATCTCTTAGTTTTGAATTATCAATTGTCAACTTCCCACTAAAATTGTTGTCACTCATTTCAAGATACCATAATTTAGAGCAATTAGAAATAGAAGATGGAAGAGCTCCGGTCAGTTCGTTAGTTCTTGACTGAAGGAACTCAAGATTTGGGAGCTGATTACCAATTTCTGAAGGAAGACTACCAGTGAGGTTATTTTCAGCTAAGGATGAGTGAGAGGTTGAAAATGGAATGAGGGATGCTTCCATAGAAGTTGCAGGCACCAGAGTGAAATGCCGTCAAGCTTTTCCAATGACCCAAGGTATCTGGAATTCTCCCACCCAACGGGTTCCTGGTAGCAGAGAAGAATTCCATTAATGTAATATTCCCCAAGAAAGGTGGGATTCCACCTGTTAAGTTATTGTCGTACATTACAAGACGGGAAAGTTTCGAGAGTAAACTCATCTCCTTAGGTATGCTTCCAGTTAGCTCATTTTGATTGAGCAAAAGGTCTTCGAGGTTAGAACAACCAGACAAGTTTGTTGGAATGACTCCACTGAATTTGTTTGTATCTAGATAAAGAATACGTAGCCTAGATAGACGACCAAGTTCATGAGGAATGGTTCCTTGAAAGCTGTTGTTCGGGAGAGAAAGCTTACGGAGGAAGCTGAGGTTTCCGACATGAGGAGACAACGAGCCTTCTAAGCCTTTCGAAAACAGTCGTAAAACAGTCACTCGTTTGTGCCGCTTTCCACATGAAATACCACTCCAGTCACAGAAATGAAAGGAATTGTTCCACGAGGTTAGAACTTTGTATGGATCATGGGTGATCTTGGACTTGAATGACAGCAACGCGTGATAATCAGTTTCATTACCGCCATAGGATGCAGATATTACAGCGGAAGTGAGACAGGTTATTGCGAGACCGTAAAAGAGAAAAGAGATACGAGAGGAGGATGATGAGTAAATTATTGCTTGTGGTGATTTCATTTTTGGAAATTTACTTAAAATTATAAGACAAGTATTGGCTTTTTATTCTTAGTTTTGCATGTTAACAGTTGTGACAGACAGCTGGTGAAATGAATGATTTTTTATAGCAATTATTGGTGATAAAGATAATTCAACGACCGTTTGATTGATGATAACTACCTCTATGTATAGTATAATCATATTTAAAAGACTTTGAAGAAAACTTGGGAGTGGGAAGACTAGACTTTTATTGCATTATAACTTTAATTTAAAGGATAACGGTCCAAGATGTCTATTAGATAACCTTAAACTAATAACAATGGAAGAAACTTACCAAAGCAGCTAGCAGTACCTTCTTGACTAATAACATAAGCTGTTTTGTTTTTTGACTAATAAAATAAGCAGCTAGCAGTACCTTCTTGACTAATAACATAAGCTGTTTTGTTTTTTGTTATAATATGCCTGTTATCATGTTTATGATGGATTGGGTGTTCTTGTTGAGTTTTATGTTAAATATTCACGAAAAGAGGATATGATCAAAATTAATCGCAACACATTCGTATACTATGTTTCTAGTGCATAGGTATAAAAAATAAGTTAAACACATAACATAACGATATACAAATAACAAGTTTATTGGCCCGCGTGTTGCAGCGGATGTGAAAACATTGGTGGGTTATGTTATTTGGGTTGCGTTTTATATAAAATCTATTAAAACAAGAAAGTGGATCACACTTTTGATTTTGGGCTATTTACGGAATTTTCTCGTCTTATTTTCTCTCGATTTTGAAAGTGCAACAATTTTTTTCTCTGTGCTGAGGATGGCGTTATTTATTATTTATCAATTTCAGATTATGTTGAGCTGCAACCATTGTGACATCACAATACAAGGTTTTTTATAATTACTGATGTAATTAAAAACTATAATTTGAAGGTATTGCGTTTCTTTATTCGAGTTCATTCGCATATGTTTAATCGTTTAAACATGTCAGTTGTAATATGCACATAAGCGGTATTTGAGTGTATACCAATTAAAAGAGTTTGAAAAAAAAAAAAAAAAAATCCAGTATTTTGACAGCTTGATTAGATTCAAAATAACAATGAAATTGAAATTTCAACATTATCTTATCTTAGAAAGCTAATAAGATTAACTTCCAGGTTAAACCTTGAGCAACAAAGCTATTGCTAATGGAGATTTAAACAGCATGTAAAAAGCTGGACCTTTATAAACTATTTTATGTGGACACTTTAATTTCAGTGGTGGAAACATACATGAGAAGGCTTTGCTAAAATATGTATATTAGTGTTCTCAATAGTAACTATTTGTTTGTGTGTGCTAGTTGGACCAGGATGGGATCCTGCAACGGTTGACTAGTCTTGAATTCATCAGCAGTCCCCATTTATTGTTTCTACTTTTTTACTTGGCAGTCTTTTAAAATAGATTGGAGTACTCACTCCCTAGTCGGCGACTTTTTTTTGCTATTTATCGACTAATGCTGATACTATGAGAGTGCAAACTGGTAAATCCATTTGGTTCAGTGCGTATTTGTTTTGGTATAGTCCAGTGAACCATGCTCATTTGGGCCATACACAAGTCTTTGATGAGTAGTCTAAAGTTTGTGGTAAATTCATGGCATGGTCTTGTTTCGGAATAGATTACAGTCCTATACACCCAATACACTTGAACGAACTCTGACCGGGTGCGGTATAACTGTTCTAATATGTTCTAATGACATTTGGTTTTACACGAATGAATCTTTTCCTATATTTGCAACATTTTACACTATATAACAACAAAAAAATGAAGTGGAAAAATGGATTGTAGAAATATGTATGGTAAGAAACCAAAACAAACTGATAATATTACTCACAATGATGAACCTACAGAAATGAATCAGCATACACCATATTCTTGAGTGTCCAGTTTCAACCACTACTAAAAGTGATACATTTCAACCTGGTCCTGTTTTGACCCGTTACCTAACCCTCCATGTTTCATCCACACATTCCTTCTCACTTGACCAAGACAATTTGACTGATATTTTCTACTACTTGTACACAGAGAAGACTTTTAAGAAGACTAGGGATGTGGAAGACTACACTTATATTGCATATACCGTAGACAAGTAAATGTAAGTGAAATACAACGTATAACGTCATAAAATAACACTCAAAACTCAAACATTTTTTGAAGAAGAATTAATATATTTAAATGATGTTTAGATAATGGTGAGATTTGTTGATGTTCTTGCGAGCTTAGATTTATTAGCTTTAATAGTTAACTGATTGACTTTTCGGGTTTTGGTTTTCCAGATTTTGCCAAGTCTATGAATGTTTTTTAAGATTTGAATTGTTTTTATATGGATTTAAGATTGCTTTTGATGTTTACTGCTTGTTAGTATTTGACGATAAGTGACGGTGTAACTATGTAGCTACCCTTGTTGGATTTGTATGTTGTGTGTGTATATGGGGTGAATTTTGGTGTTTTGAGAAAATGTGGTACGAATTTAGGATATGAACTAGGTTTAGCTTGGATTGTTGAGTTATGATGTTTAGGTTTTCGGTTTTGAGATTTTGAGTTTGAATGCTTTTTCTATATAGGAGTCAGTTGTTAGGATATTGATTTGACATTGCTTTTGATGTTTGTGGCTTGTTAGAATTTGACGATAAGTGAGGATGTAACGACTCTGGTTTAATACCCGTTTTGTGAGCTCAATGAGGTGGATTTTGGTTTTTTAGAATAACATGACGTAATTATGAATTTAGATGTTACAGCTACAAATTTAAGATCTCTACTTGCGGTGTGATTGTATAAGGATACATGTTTGTATGCGTTAAGTCGTTAACATCTCTCCCATGGGTATCACTTTTAATTTAAAGGAATTGCTCTGCATTTTTAAAGTTATGGTTTACTATTTCAAATTAGCTACATGTTTACAGTTGATGCTAGTGTTGTGATACTTGAAAATTCTTGATCAGGGATACAAGAGGCTAATCTTAGTCGTTTATAGAACATATATGGTCTGAAACTAGGCTTATAAATACTAGAAAAATAAAAGGATTTTAGATCCATTAATAAATTGCTGTACAAAATACGAACATGAGTCTTTGTTAAAATGATGACCTTTGCAACGTGTAACATTGATGATTTTTGGTTGTTTTGTAACATCTGATATTGACATTTTTTTAAAAGTACTACGTATAATTTTCTGTAAAATCCTTGTCTTGGTTTTAATAAGATTTGTTTGATGAAGAACAAAATACCTTAGTTTTTCCTTTTCGAGCAAAAATGTGTGAAATAACAAGAAGTTTAGGATAGTTTTCACAACCTGTTACATACTTTGGGGGCCTGGTTCGTAATTTCTTTGTTTTTTCCGTCATATTAAACGGCCTTTGACCAATTGCAGTTAATTTTTGCTACTATGCGTTAGTATCATTTATTTTTGATAAATGATGGTACGTTCTCTTTCTTTTCTAATTGGTTGTCATAATTTATTAGTGTTACATACATCGAGTTGGTGATTAGAACTATGGACTAATTGGGTTTTTCCAATTATATTAATTGGAGGTTACTCAGTTGAAAACTATGGACTAGTGTAGCCGGGGAAAGACCGAGTCGTCTTCGGACCGTCCGTCTAAGATGAAATCGTTATTAGGTGAGGACTTATGTTTATTACATTGGGATGATGTATTTGCCTTTTTTTGGACTATTATGTGTTATAGTAATATCATCGTACGGGATTTATGGGGTGTTTGGGTAAGCTTATGTAAAGTAGCTTAATATGTTATTGGGTTCTAAAAAAGCTAAAATTAAGGATGCAAATCTCGCTAGGCAGCAGCGAGTAATTGGCCTAGGCGGGGAGTACGTGGGGGTATTGGAATTTTTATGTACAAGTTTTGAAATTATATGTATGAGATGTTGATAGGACCATAGTATTGTTCGTAGAACCACAAAGTATGTTTGGAAACATTTAACACAATTGTTAAAACACTTCAAACCGAATTTTGTACGAATTAGCACCGAGCTGACCAAGTTGTGACCATATTGAATCTTTTGGCCGATTTTGCTCAACTGGCCCTGGTCATTGACCTTGTGACTTGTAATCGTTGATTACTTTGTAGTCCGAGCTTTACAACACTGGGTAGGCTTATTTTAAGAGGTTAATAAGCTATTTGGTATAAAAAAAGAGGTACAGAGCTTATCAAATGTGTTTGGGTAAGCTCATGTGAAAGTGCGTTATACATTGGGATGTATTTTTGGTTTTTCTAATTATCATGTGTAGAGCAGCGTGAGTTTGTGAGAGAGATAATTGTCTTAGGAATATGGGATTTAGGGGTGTTTGGTTAAGCTTATATAAATAACTTATAGGCTGGGCAAGCTTATGCCAAAGTGCTTATTAGTTATTTGGGGGAATGGAGGTTTTTCGATAATGAATAAATGCATAAGTTAAGCATAAGGTGACCTTGATACATTACATCATCTTAATATCCTTTGGGCATGATTGAAGCCAATATAATGTATGTAGCCTTGTTATCGAATCATAATTATTTAGAGAAATTTGATTTTGTGTGAGAGATAGCTGCCATGGGAATCATTAAGATTTAGGGGGTGTTTTGGTGAGCTAATTTAAAGAGCTTAATAGTTTATTGTGTTTTAATAAAGCTAAAAAGCTTATTGAATTTTTGCTTATTTTAAAGGGCTTGTGTGTTTTTGAGGAGATGATTCCATTAATTTGGGGTATTTCGAGAATGCATAAGTTTTATTTACTCTTACCTTACCTAAATGTCCCCAAGTATATTTTGGGCATGATTGAAGGCAAATCTGTATGTTGTTTTGCTTGCGGTGAGTTATCGCCTAGGCGGGAGTTACTCATAGTCTTAGATAGGAATTTTTATATATAAGTTTCGAAGCAATGTGTACGAGCATGACATGTTTAAAGGACTATATAAATGTTCATGGACCCTAGAAGTATATGTTTAGAAACTTTAACACATTTGTTAAAATACATGAGACGAGTTTTTTCTGAGTTAGCATAGGCGACCAACTTGTGACCAAATTGAATCTTTTGGCCGATTCTGCTCCTTCAAAGCCTGTGGCAAGTAATGGTTGAGTACTTTGTGATCCGAGTTTTAATACTCTGTGTAGGCTTATTTTAAGAGGTTAATAAGTTATTGGATATAAAAAAAGTTAAAAAGCTTATTGAAGGTGTTTGGGTAAAGATTATGTCAAAGTTGCATTATACATTGGAATGTATTTCTTTTTTGCCTAATTATCATGTGTAAAGCATATGCGTTTGTGCGAGGGATACATCATGAGAATATGGGATTTAGGTGGTGTTTGGGTAAGCTTGTATAAAGAACTTATAGGGTGGGTAAGCTTATGCCAAAGTGATTATTAGTTATTTGGGGGAACAAGGGTTTTTTTGATAATGAATAAAAGCATAAGTTAAGCATAAGGTTATCCTGATACGTTACATCATCTTAGTATCATTTGGGCATGATTGAAGCCAATATAATGCATGTAGCCTTGTTCGCCTCGAGATAAGAACCACATATCTAAAGGCTTTATCTTTGTTAAGTGTGGTTATAAAAGCTATAAGGATCGGTTTTTGAGGTTTACACTGTACTTGTATCTTGTTTGAGTGTTAACATTTTCAAGAGTTATTCATTTTCAGTTCCTTTAATAACACAAAGTTTACTACGTTTCAGGATTATATGTGTTTGCAAGTGCAAGCGAGGTTGAAGGATCATTAAAGTTCCCAAACCAAAGTTTCTTCTATGATGGCATCTATGATGAAGATGTAAAAATCCTCACTAGTGATCAAGATGACCTGGAAGTGGTTGTATCCAGTGATGGACAAAATAAAAGAAAGTGTTGTGATTCAAGTGGAAGCAAAACGTTTGATTCGAAAGTTGGTTACCTCAACTCATGGTTTTAATGTAATGTAGCAGAGTACAGTTTGATCTAATTGTGAGATGTTTTTAATGTTGCGAAATTATTAAGATCGCTAGATATGCAACCTCACATTAAGGTAACTTGGGTGTGTAACAATTCGCATTTTCGGGTCACTATTCATTTTTATTATTCACTTTTTACTATTCATCCCGTAAAATTTTTATTTCACATTCTCGTAAGATAAATTATGTTAGTAATGACCTAAGAGTTTGACAATCGTTAGATCATTTTCGCAAAAGTTATTAAGAAAACATCATCTTAAAGTTTCATTTTGGTCGGAACACCATTTCAACATCCCGTGCATAACGAAAACCGCCTCGACAATTTTCCCACATCCAGTTAATTTTTAGATCACTCATAATTAATTAGAGAATTTTTAAGATTTCTTTTAAATGTTACCAAATAAACCCTTAGCCCGTCGAGACTAAACTACGTTTTAAACAATTCTACTTAGACCGGACATAACCATTCCCTTGTATTTCATAAGATGTTTAGAAACATTTACATTTTTGGAAAAGTCAAACATATTTCCCTCCTCGTTTGACCATAAAGAAATGAACAACGCTACATTTTCGATTAAATCGCGTAACTTTTAGACTTCACGTATAACTGTTAAGTTATCCCACGTACGACAAAAACCATATTTTGAAATCCCATATCACTTTTATACTAATTTTAGTCTACTCTAAATAAATCTACGGTCATTTCCATGAAATCGTTCTTTTCGATAAATTGCATTTTACTGCAGCGTTTTGACCCGTGTTTCCACTTTAAGCGTTTTTGCACCCAATGAGACTTATCACTCATTTTATATTTTTAGATGGAGTATAATGATGAGTTTCATCATTCCTACAAGTTTTGTATTTTTACGATACCAGGTTTCGTTTTATGAAACTTAACTTACGTTAGCGTTATTTTGAACCAAACTACACTCCGTAAAATCAAGATAATATCAAGAAATTCCAATCTTATCCACCACCTCACCATATGAATGTGTATAAACACATGTAGGGATGATATTTGATCATTTCTTAGATCATTACAAGTATACAACTTAACCATGGTTAGTTTTTAACCCAATATATAGATAACTCCTAAATTTTTCCTATAAATACCAAGCTAAAAACTACATAACACCTCTTTATCTATCAAAGTCCTAAAACCCTAAGGCACTTATCTTATATTTTGTAGGAAAGTTAACTAGTTTTGAAGAAAGAAACCGGTGTTGATCTTCGTTCTTGGAAGTTTTCAAGAAAGAGTCGTTATAATCTTCAAATAACTTCAAGTCTCCAAAAAGACGTCGTTATAATCTTCTTTTCTTCTTCGGGTTCTCAGGAAGGCGTTGTTATAATCTTCTAATAGCCTTGGGTTTTCGAAGATTGCAAATTCTACGTCGAAGCTCCGGTTATATTTCTTTTTTTTCCATAATACTCAAGCATTCTATATTAAGGTAAGTATTTATAAAACTCAAACTTATTTAAATACTTATAAACTTTGTTAGTTTATTTATTGTATTTATAAACTCTTAATATATCATATAATCAAGTAATCAAAAATACATGTTTTACGTATTGAGCACTACAACACTAGGGAACTTCATGTGAGGGGTTCATTTGGGTAAACGAATCGACGAGTTACTGGATTTATGAATTAAAGTGTCCTAGCTCCTCGAACGTTTACTGCATTACCTCTGAATTGTGATGGCCCGAACGGTAGTACGAGATATACAAACTAAAACCATTTCTATAAACAAACATACAATTACTACATCATGATCAATATAAGAACGTATATAGGCATGTTTATACTTTCGCATCGTTATTCCGAACCTAAGAGTTGACATCACATTCTAGGTTATACGTAGAGACTTCCAGGCTTATCCATCGATTCCATTATACATTGTGATATCAATTATTAAGGTGAGTTCTTAGCCCCGTTTTTATACACGTTTGAAACTTTTGGGGGAGATACATGCTCAACTACTTGCTTTTACTTGGATAAATACTCAAAACATTTACACTTTTTTTTGCTACGCTATACTTTTTATACTTGATTGCATAATACTTGATAGCATTTATACTTGATTGCATTACACTTGATTTCATTATACTTGATTGCGGTATATACTTGATTGCGTTATACTTGATTGTGTTATACTAAACTTGAAAGTCTCCCAACATACACGGAGCAGTCCCCTCGTTCGCATGATAAATCTCTTTGGATAACACATGCATTGAGTTTCGGAGATGAAGTAAAAATAATGCTATTACTTTCCTTATGAGCAACACAAAGTCTCCTTGGATAACACATGCATTGGGTTTTGGAGATGAAGTAGAACCAATGCTATTACTTTCCTTGTGAGCATCATACCCACCTTTGAGGTTTCGGAGATGGAGTGGAGGCTGCGTGGCTAATTGCATAAGTTTTGATGCGTGTCGTGATCAATATACTAGTTACATACTTAAAACATTTATACTTTTAACTACTATGATACATGCATACATGACTGGCGTACTATTTTTAGCAGTGGGTTGTAAACACACAGGTTGCAAGTTTTGTATAGGCGGAACTTGGAACTGAGTGGATTTATAATGCCTTTGTTGTGTGAACATTCTTTAAAGGCTTTTCAACCTATTCAAAACAAACTCTATGAACTTACCTACCATTGTGTTGACACTTTTAGCATGTTTATCTCAGGTCATAAGACGATAGCTAGAGTTTGAAGCATAGAGTCGCACGACATGTTTTGAAGACTTTATACATTCATATTTACCATTCAAAACATTTTGTAAATATTTATATATTATACTTTGGGACCTCATTGTTTGTAACTCTGATTTCATTAATCGAATGGTAACTTTTCGAAACGTCTCATTTAGAGGTCGCTTTCTATAACTTGTACTTTGTATTATGAAGTAGCACCCCAATGACACAATCTTCCGATGTGATATTTTGGGGGTGTTACGGATTGGTATCAGAGCATTGGTTATAGAGAACTAGGTTGCCTTTAGAGCCTAGACTATAACTACTATATACATTACCTTCCTCCCTATCGCCTTGCACACTTTAGACTTTTTCGTAATTTTAGCACCTAAAAGAAATTTCTATGAACTGACTCAAACACCGAACATCATATGAGTCGATTAGTCCAAGCATTGCATAGTTACTCCTAAATTATACATAGCCTGATCACCTATGTCTAATTCAGGAAGAATCATGAAATGAAGGGAGTATTAGTCTCATATGTGTAAGCAATTCCATAATTGAGCCAAATTTTCAAAAGACTTTCTTCAAAACCACTTGTTTCCTAGCTTGATTCTAGTGACAGTTCTTGTCTGATGAGTTGTGAAAATCAAGCTAAGAGTCAAGTTGTTAAACCGATTTAGCCTAATCGCATGACAGTTCTTGTCTGATGAGTTGTGGGATTAAGAAAAAATCGGTTACCTAGAGATCTTTTGAGGGTTATGCTCAAGTGTGGGAAAGTTTGCCTCATCAAACCTAACCATAAGAGAGTATGTCTTTAGAACGGGCAATAGTCGCAATAGTTACAGAGCGTACCTAATTAGATAAGAAACCCATATACATGAGCTTTGACGTAATCCCTTAGACTATGCACACTGTAAGTAGTGAACATCTACAGAACTTCGGGACGAAGTTCCCTTTAAGGGGTAGGTACTGTAACAATTCGCATTTTTTGGTCACTATTAATTTTTACTATTCACTTTTCACTATTCATCCCGTAAAATTTTTATTTCACATTCTCGTAAGATAAATTATTTTAGTAATGACCTGAGAGTTTGACAATCGTTAGATCATTTTCGCAAAAGTTATTAAGAAAACATTATCTTAAAGTTTCATTTTGGTCGGAACACCATTTCAACATCCCGCGCATAACGAAAACCGCCTCTGACAATTTTCCTCACATCAGATTAATTTTTAGATCACTCATAATTAATTAGAGAATTTTTAAGATTTCTTTTAAATGTTACCAAATAAACTCTGAGCCGTATGAGACTAAACTTACGTTTTAAACAATTCTACTTAGACCCAGACTTAACCATTCCTGCACTGTATTTCCTAAGATGTTTAGAAACTTTTACATTTTTGGAAAATTCAAACATATTTCCCTCCTCCTTTGACCATAAAGTACGTTCTACATTTTTGATTAAATCGCTTAACTTTTATACTTCACGTATAACTGTTAAGTTATCCACTACTGACGAAACCACATTTTGACATCTCATATCACTTTTAGACTAATTTTAGTCTACTCTAAATAAATCCACGGTCATTTCCCTGAAATCTTATTCTTTTATGATAAATTGCATTTTACGCGTTTTTTACCCGTGTTTCCAGCTTTAAGCAGCGTTTTTGCACCCAATGAGACTTATCACTTATTTTATATTTTTAGATGGAGTATAGTGATGATTTTCATCATTCCTACAAGTTTCGTATTTTTACAATACCCGGTTTTACGTTTTATGACTTAACAACTTACCGTTAGCGATTTTCGGAACCAAACTACACTCCGTAAAATCAAGATAATATCAAGAAATTCTAATCTTATCCACCACCTCACCATATGAACGTATATAAACACATGTAGGGATGATATTTGATCATTCCTTAGATCATTACAAGTATACAACTTAACCATGGTTAGTTTTTAACCCAATATATAGTTAACTCCTAAATTTTTCCTATAAATACCAAGCTAAAAACTACATAATTTCTTGCACCACACCTCTTTATCTATCAAAGTCCTAAAACCCTAAGGCACTTATCTTATATTTTTGTAAGAAATTTAACTAGTTTTTGAAAGAAAACTAGTGTTTGATCTTCGTTCTTGGAAGTTTTCAAGAAATAGTCGTTATAATCTTCAAATAACTTCAAGTCTCAAAAAAGACGTCGTTATAATCTTATTTTCCTCTTCGGGTTCTCAAGAAGGCGTTATTATAAGCTTCTAATAGCCTTGGGTTTTCGAAGATTGCAAATTATACGTCGAACCTCCGCTTATATTTATTTTTTTTTCATAATAATCAAGCATTTTATATTAAGGTAAGTATTTATAAAACTCAAACTTATTTAAATACTTATAAACTTTGTTAGTTTATTTATTGTATTTATAAACTTTTAATATATCATATAATCAAGTAATCAAAAATACATGTTTTACGAATTGAGCACTACAACACTAGGGAACTTCATGTGAGGGGTTCATTTGGGTAAACGGATCGACGAGTTGCTGGATTTACGAATTAAAGTGTCCAAGCTCCTCGAACGTTTCTTGCATGACCTCTCAATTGTGATGGCCGAACGGTAGTACAGATATGCCACAAACTAAAACCATTTCTATAAACAAACATACAATTACTACATCATGATCAATATAAGAACGTATATAGGCATGTTTATACTTTCGCATCGTTATTCCGAACCTAAGAGTTGACATCATATTCTAGGTTATACGTAGACACTTCCAGGATTATCCATCGATTCCGTTACACATTGTGATATCAATTATTAAGGTGAGTTCTTAGCCCCGTTTTTTTACACGTTTGAAAATTTTGGGGGATATACATGCTCAACTACTTGCTTTTACTTGGATAAATACTCAAAACATTTACGCTTTTTTTTGCTACGCTATACTTTTTATACTTGATTGCATAATACTTGATAGCATTTATACATGATTGCATTACACTTGATTACATTATACTTGATTGCGTTATATACTTGATTGCGTTATACTTGATTGTGTTATACTAAACTTGAAAGTCTCCCAACATACACGGAGCAGTCCCCTCGTTCGCATGATAAGTCTCTTTGGATAATACATGCATTGAGTTTCGGAGATGAAGTGAAACTAATGCTATTACTTTCCTTATGAGCAACACAAAGTCTCCTTGGATAACACATGCATTGGGTTTAGGAGATGAAGTAGAACCAATGCTATTACTTTCCTTGTGAGAATCATACCCACCTGAGGTTTCTGGAGAGTGGAGACTCATGGCTAATTGCATAAGTTTTGATGCACATGTACGTGATCAATATACTAGTTACATACTTAAAACATTTATACTTTTAACTACTATGATACATGCATACATGATTGACGTACTATTTTTAGCAGTGGGTTGTAAACGCGGAACTTGGAACTGAGTGGATTTACAATGCCTTTGCTGTGTGAACATTCTTTAAAGGCTTTTCAACTTATTCAAAACAAACTCTATGAACTTACCTACCATTGTGTTGACACTTTTAGCATGTTTATCTCAGGTCATAAGACGATAGCTAGAGTTTGAAGCATAGAGTCGCACGACATGTTTTGAAGACTTTATACATTCGTATTTACCATTCGAAACATTTTGTAAACATTTATATATTATACTTTGAGACCTCATTCTTTGTAACTCTGATTTCATTAATCGAATGGTAACTTTTCAAAACGTCTCATTTAGAGGTCGTTTTCTATAACTTGTACTTTGTATTATGAAGTAGCACTCCAATGACACAATCTTCCGCTGCGATATTTTGGGGGTGTTACAGGGTGTTTGAGATAATGTTTCTAATCTTGTTAACATGATGAAACTTTTGTATCTGCAACTAGCAATCAAAGTTGTATTTTGAGTATGAATGGTATTTCAGGTTTGCGTCCATACCTAATACTGAGTTTGTACTCGGATGTGGCAGTGTGTTACTCCTTCATCTAGAAGTTCCAAAAGTGGTGATCATCGGCGTTCTAGGCGTGATTCACCAGAATATGATAGGCGTGAAGGTAGGGTGGTCTCAAGGTGATATAGTGATGATAGGGATTATCGAGACCGTTCAAAACCGTCACCTCGTCATGAAACCTGGTATAACTCAAGTTTAATTGACTCTTAAAGTTTAAAGTTTACAACTGGTGGCTACGGTATTTCGGTAGAATTGGAACTGGTGCTTGTGTGTACAACATATGTCAGGACTTGAAGAGAAATGATGAAACTCTTCTAAAGGTATTGAAAAAAGAGATTAAATGGAAACTTATATGTGAAGAAATCAAACATATAAGACATGAATGGGATTATGTGAAGAGTGAGGTGTGGTTTCTTTAGGATGTGGGAGAAAAGTTGTTATATGCCTAACAGGTGTTTGGAATAAAGGTTTAAACAGATGGCTATGTATCATGGTTTTGAAAACCTTTGCTTCGCAAGCTTTTCTATCTTACGGTGTTTGGGATAAGCTATCTATCTTCATAAGGACAGTTTCGTGTTTGGCAGTAAATGAAATGATCATCTGGCGAGACAGTGGGTTCAACTGTCACACCCCGCTAAAAGTGGAAACACGAGGTGTAACGAAATGTAACATCGCATAAGATAGTAGAACAATAGCATATATGATTTTAATAAATGGGTTTACAATGTTACATAAAGATTTTATACAATATTGAGCAATGAAAACATAAGTCTTAATATTTTCAAAGTTAAGTCTTTAGAAAAAGGTCTTGGCCAAATCACTCGGTCATTGATTTGAGGACAATGTATGACTTCAATATGCATGCCTTCAAAATACGACTATCGATCACCCGAAAATGATACTCGAAAACGTCAACATAATGTTGGTGAGCTCGCAGTTTTAAGGAAATATAAGTATAAAACAGTTTGATGTGCATGGAACTATAAGTAAGACATGTGTATAAATAATAGTGCTGAGCAAGGAGTAAAAGAAATGTAATCCACATCATGCAATCCGACCACCACGTGGTCACAATAGAAATTCAAATACACTGTGTGCCACTTCCCAAAGGTAAACTGGGTGCCTCTTCCCAAAGATAAACTGGGTGCCTCTACCCAAAGATGTGTTGGGTGCCTCTACCCAAAAATGTGCTGTAAATCCTTGGTCATGATTCACACAATATAAACACACATATACCAACAATATTGCATAACTAATGCACAATTATATACAGATACATGTCCAAAAGAAATAAATATAAATTTAGAACAACGAAAAAAATAATAAAATAGTAGTTGAGTATTATTTTCCTCCAAGAAAATATCGGAAAATGGGGCCACGAGTACTCACCTGAAAGCGGATGAAATAAAGTGCACAACACCAAGCAAATGGTCTTAAGAAATCAACGCACACTCGATAATAGTGATCAGCCTATTGCTCCTTCAACCAATCTACAACCATTTCAGATTTGATATGTATTAATTGACAATTTGACTAACTCTTACTTTCTTATTAGTTAATTAACTCTCATGAGTAATGTATTGGTTCTATATATGGCATTTCTTAACTCATTTACTAATATAGTTGGTAAGTATTACAATTGTACAAATTCTACTAATTACTTATATGGTTATAAAATAAAATACGTTGAAGTTTTAAACGAATGACTTACCCATGATACAGTGTAGCGATTTCAATTAAAATAGACTACTTTTGATGCATATACTTTAAGAAAAGACTCGTTTTTGTTATAAAGTTTAGAGTTAATTACATAAATGGTCACTGTGGTTTGGCCATTTTTTCACTTTCAGTCACCAAAGTTTTTCTTTTGACTAGTTCGGGTCACTGTGGTTTGTATATGTTACAGATCCAGTCCATATCCGAATAAAATGACAAAATCTCCTTGTCATCTTATTTTTAAAATCTTTTCACAATTAACTAACGACCGTTAGTATAAAGGACTAACGGTCGTTAGTTCTTTTCTACGTTTTCATCCGTATTTACACGTTTTCGTCCGTATTTACACGTTTTCGTCCGTTTTACACCTTTTCGTCTGTTTTTACACGTTTTCGTCTGCATGTACACGTTTTCGTCCATATTTACAAGTTTTCGTCCGTTTTACCACGTTTTCATCCGTATTTACACGTTTTCATATGTTTTTACCGTTTTCGTCGTTTTACGTTTTCGTCGTGTTTGCACACGTTTTCATCCGTATTTACACGTTTTCGTCTTTTTACACGTTTTCCGTTTTACCGTTTTCATCCGTTTTTACACCTTTTCATCCAGTATTTACCACGTTTTCGATCTATTTTTACCACGTTTAGTCCGTTTTTATACGTTTTTTGTCTGTTTTTACACGTTTTCGTCCGTAATTACACGTTTTCGTCCGTTTTTACACGTTTACATCCGTATTTACACGTTTTCGTCCGTTTTTACATTTCTGTTTTCATCCAGGTATTTCAGCGTATTTTCAACGTTTTCGTGCGTTTTTACCGTTTTAGTCTGTTTTACGTTTTCGTCCGTTTTTACGTTTTTCGATGCGCATGTACACCGTTTTTCGTCCATATTTACACATTTTCGTCTGTTTTTTCACGTTTTCGTCCGTTTTTTACGTTTTCATCTGTTTTTACACGTTTCATCTGTTTTTACACGTTTTCAGCCGTATTTACACGTTTTTGTCTGTTTTTACATGTTTTCGTCAATTTTTACGTTTTTCGTGTAATTCCGCGTTTTCGTCCGGCTTTGAGTCCGCGTGTAAAAACGGATGGCGCCGATGTAATTCGAATAAGCGATGTCAAAAACGCAAACGTGTAGATACGGATGAAACCGTATCATGGTCATAAAAGCGAAAAAAGCAATCGCAGACGAACAACGTGTAAATATGGATGAAAAGCGGTACATGCGAAAACATGTAAAACGAGGTGTAAAACAAATGGCGTGTAATAAACGGACAACATGTATCTGGGGACGAAAACGTGTAAAACAGATAACGTGTAAATACGGACAAACGTGTAAGCAAACGATGTAAATACGGATGAAAACATGTAAAAACGGGCAATGAGAATATGATGAACGAACATGTACTGAGGAAACGTGTAAATAACGGTGAAAAACGTGTAATATGAAAGGCGATACGGATACTTAAAGCACGATGTAAATCGGATGAAAACGTAGAACAACGAGTTAGTCCTTTATACTAATGGTCGTTAGTTAATTGTGAAAATATTTTAAAAAGAAGGACATTTTGGTCATTTTAGTCGGATATGGACTGAACCGGTAACATATGCAAACCACAGTGACTGAACCAGTCAAAAAAAAAACTTTAGTGACTGAAAGTGAAAAAATGACCAAACCACAGTGACCATTTATGTAATTAACTCTAAAGTTTATATGACACTTAGTAGAGTTTTTGTTATAAAGTTTATAAGACACTTAGTAGTCTCACTTCAAGTTGATATCCATCAGCTAATAAGAAACGTGCTATTATACGTTTAGTTAATACGAAAATAACAAGTAATATACTTGTTTATAATTAAAATGCTTTCAAGGTATTAACTGGACCAACGTTGTAGTACTATAATATAACGCATTATCATACTCATAATTAAGAAGCAACTAGATTAAAGATTCAATGCACACCTTTCTTCTTCATATGTTATAATACAGTGTTTTAAAAACCCAGTTTTAAGTTCTTGGTTATGAAAACATGACTAGATGACGTAATTACATTGTTATAGAGAAATTTATAACTAGCCTATTCATGCTAGCATCCTAACGTTAACATATCTCATTTTTTAAATGGGGAACTTCTATGGTATAATCTTAGCATGCATGAGAGACCACGAGATTCGACAAACGAGAGAGTATAAATTGTAATGCGACAACAGCCACACCACCAGTCATGACCCAAAACGCTTAACCTACCCATGAACGATAACCCTCCAACAAATAGAGATCGAAGTCGAAACCTCAACACGTACAAAAACTCAATCCCAGAAAGAACGACATACAACACAAACACACCCATATGTGGCGTTAACCTCTTTTTTTTTTTTTTTTTTATCTTGTTACACAAGTATATTAATGAGACCAGTAGTGATCATTAGGTTAGATCGAATAGATTAGGGGTCGAATTAGATCAGGTCAAATACAAGTTTATGATTTCATGCAGCTTCCTTTTACATGTAATTCGAATAGCAGAACCAATAACCAGATTTAGATTAGTCTATACATGTTTATGATTCTTATTATATCGATCTATGTAAAATGAATGGAAGTAAAACAAAAGATGGCTTGAGGTACCTTTGGAGCAGTTTTTAATGTGTCAACGAAGAACAAGAAACAAAGGGAACTGAAAACCCTAACACCACGAACCAACACAGAAACCCACCCCTTCAACCTACCGTAACGAGACAAGTTGAGAAGAACATGAAGGTTTTCGAACCCTAACGCTACATACGCATCAAAATCACCAAAAACCCTAGCACCTCTTTGCCTTTGCGACATCAATATAGTAGAATCTGGGAGCTTTTAATTTGAGTCGAATGAAGGAGGAAGAGGCAATTAAGTCTGGGTCATATAGGAGGGTTAGGGAGGAGCGTGCTCCTAAGTCCTAAGTTAGGAAGGCAGTAATGTGGTTGATACGTTATTAAAAGGTGATTGATATGATAAAAAGAAAACGCATCTCTAATGGGCTAGGAAGGAACTAATTTTGGTATTGGGTTTCTAGTTTGATATAAAGAAACGCATGCTTAAATTGGCATTGTGTAGATTTTTTTTTTAATATTTTGCATTATTCCTTATAATGCATAGATAAGAACCACTTTTTGAAACAATTTCTAATAACCATCACCATCTCCGACACATTACATCTTAGTATCCTTTGGGCATGATTGAAGCCAATATAATGTATGTAGCCTTCTTCTGCCTCGAGATAAGAACCACATATATAAAGGCGTTATCTTTGTTAAGTTTGGCTATAAAAGCTATAAGGATTAGTTTCTCTTGTTTACACTCTACTACGTTTTAGAATTAGATGGTTTACACTCTACTATGTTTTAGATAAAAGCGATTATATTTTCTCTTTCCAAATCCAAATCCAAACCCGCTTACAAACCAAACGCACCCTTACTGATATAGATAAAAGCGATGGTCTATGAAGTGCTTTTATCTATATCATTAAACTCTCTTCGAAAAGACATTTTCTTTTTTTGTCATTTGATTGCAATTGCTTTTCAACTAGCTTTTCACTTTCTTTTTGGATAGCTATAAACTTTCATCCATACCCCACCTTAAATACACATAAAGTTTCAACATTTTCAAGTTTAGTCCAAGATTATTTATAGCATGTGTGAAATCAGTCAATCATTGGTTTTTTAAGTATGTGTTTTCTTGACAGGTATACATACTTGAAAACCCATAAAGTAGCTCATTTTACAAGTAATATTAATTCTTAACATTTATCAAAAAGTATATTCCCTTACGAATTATATAAAAGGTTAAAATGGCAATATATTATGGTTCTGGGTAATTATTCAGGAGAGATATCAAACACTCATTTTCATTTAGAATCACGCTCATTCAGCACCTGTAAAACATTCAGTGTCTTTGATTCATTCAGAGCTAAATCACAATATTTTGTCAAACAACCCCTAAATATAGGTTTAAAGTGTTGATTTTATGTTAAAAGGTGTTATGGGTCATTTTGAGAAAATAATGTACAAGAGCAATTCCATAGTGCACAAGAGGGGTTCTTAGTGCATAAGTTGGCTCCTTAGGCACAAGAGGGGTTTGGCCTTTTTTTTATTTTGTATGAATTCAGCCGTGGCTTGTTGGTAGTCGAGTCACCCGTCGTTTTAAAGGTACTGGAGTCTAGTTTCATTTAAAAATAGTCACAAGGTCTGAATGTTTATAGTTTTTCGTTAATGGTCAAAAGAGTAACAGAATGTATGTTAAAGTTAGGTCGTTTCCGCGTAAAAGTCAAATTTTTTGATCAAGCCCAGTCCACGCTAAGATATACTTAACTGTCCAGATGTAGATGAATTGCATAATGAACAAAATGCTCAAGTAAACATAGAACATCAATACTTTATAATCAAAAGTGAAAGAAAAAAAAATCATGGAACGATGACTCTTCAAAGCTGACCATGGCCCATGTAAATTTGATATTTTGACTGGCAAAAAAGTGGCTTTATGCGTAGAGACTGGAGCTAAACCGGCTACTGTATCCGCGTTTCAAACATCAAAGGCACAATAAGCTTGTATTGCATATCAAATCAATACAAAAATGTGACATTTTCAAAATTTTCCTATTTCAAACATGATGTTTATGGCGTCAAGAATCCAAAATGGGACAAAATATTTTATTTGGAACACTAATGGATTAAAAAGTATAAGTCGTCGAGATGTTTTCTTATGAGGATCAAACAATCATAATGGAAATGCAAAGATTGACATTTTGACTCGGTCCATTTAAAAATAAGAACCTATATATAGCTAAATACCCTCTCAATCAATAGTATCCCTCTTTTTGGCTTAACTCATCATTATCCATTAATTATTTCCCGTAACGTCATTTATGGCCCCTTAATATTTTTGGTAAATGTAATCTATACTAGTGTATATACAATGAATGTTTGTTGGATGGAATTGTGGTCCTAAATGATGAAATATGTCAGTCTGGTTGCTCATTCGTTTGTCAACGATGGTTTTTCTACGTGTTGGCATATGTCTATTGATATATCTAACGAAAAAGTGGCAAGTTTACTTATTTTGTCGACGAATAAAAAGTAACCTTTATGTTCTACCCTTTTAGATGGACAAGAATTGATTTACATACTACCTAAAAATTGATAATTATAAATTCGTATTTTGTAGTGTATAATTGGAAAGGTGAAAAGATGTATATACATAGTATCTTATTTGGGTAAAGAATGCATTTGCATATCTTTACCATTAAATTTTTGCTTAAGGCCGGCTTAAAGACCAAAAAACCATGCAGTTAAGCCAAAGCTTCACTTCAGCGCCATCTTGATTTTCATTTTAACTTACGTCGCACTTACACAACAAAAAAAACACCCTCCTCGGTAACTTAAGTCAAAACTTTACTTTTGGGACCAACCAATTTATTTTCTTTTTTATTTTTTAAATCAACTAATTTTTCATTCATTGAAATAACAATACAAAAATAAAACATGTCAATAAAAATACAACACACACCATTTTTAATCAATAAAAAAAGTTTGCAAACCAACACAAATACACATCACACCCTTCATCTTCATATCACACACAGAAAGCCCCCCATAAAACACACACTCTCAAAAAACACAACACAAACACAAACCAATCTATTTTTAATCAATATAAATTAAAAAAATGCAAATTTCTACCATGCAAGCGCAAAAAATTTGGTGAAAGACTTGGCAAGTACACCAACCGGTGCAACTGTGATGTACACCTTGGATTGATGAGGCTCACTCATTATTGTACCCCATGCTCTAAGGCTATTAGTTGATGAAAATTATGTTACAAAATCGAAACATAATACGAATAGAACCCAAAGTTTTTGACTTAATGGTATGTGAGCGTGCATATCAACCATAAAGTTGTGGGTTTGTGAGATTGTATTGTGGTTTGTGTTATCTTTTATACAACAAAAGAATTAGGAGTGTATTATTTCTAAAGTTTTTTGCTAAAACAACCTTATTAAGAAAAAAAATAGGCCAATCAGGTTGCTTTATTTGACACGTGGCAAAATCGAGCATTCTTATTGGTTAGTTGAAAGTCAAAATTAAAAAAGAAATTTGTCAAACTTTGATAAATTTGGTGGAGAAAAAAAACATAAAAATAAAAGTGTAAAATTTGTGAAAACAACAACTTAAAAAAATTGAGTAATTAATAAAAAATTTAGTGGGTGAAATTTAAATAAAGGGAAAATGATAAAAAAAAATGCATCGAACTTGACACTTGTTGTCATTGTGTGTAGTCAACTATTTTTTTTTCATTTATAACCTAAACCTTTTGAATTTTTGTCATTGTATGTAGCCAGTTAGGTGAATTTGTGTTATTGTATGTACCCAGGCTTAGCGTTACATCGTTAGTCCTTATTTACTAAGGTCGTTAGTAAATAACTTTTCGTTCTCTTCACGTTTTTATTCGTTTCATCCGTTATTATACGTTTTCATCCGTTTTTATACTTTTTCGTCCGTTTTATACATTTTGGTCCAATGCTTTCATCCGTTTTTTTACATTTTCGTTTGTTTACTTACGTTTTCGTATGTTTTCTTACGTTTTAGTCCGTTATTATACGTTTTCGTCCGTTTTTATACGTCCGTTTTATACATTCCATTGGTCAATGCTTTCATCTGTTTTTTACATTTTTGTTTGTTTACTTACGTTTTCCTACGCTTTCTTACGTTTTAGTCCGTTATTATCACGTTTTCCGTTTTTATACGTTTTAGTCAATTTTCTTACGTTTTCATCCGTTTTTATCGTTTTGTCCGTTTTTTTCACGTTTTCATTGATTGGTATTTGTGCGTTTTCATCCGTTTTCTTACGTTTTCAACTGTTTTTATACATTTTAGTTCGTTTTTTAAAGTTTTCGTCGTTTTCAAACATTTTCATCTTTTTTATACGCTAAGTTGTTGGTTTTCTTACTTTTCGTTCGTTTTCTTACTTTTGGACGAAAATGTATAAACAAGAATACGGACAAAAGCGTATAAAATGGATGAAGGTGTAAGAAAACAGATGAAAACAAAAAGACAAAAAGCGGTGTATAAACAAGCCTAAAAACATATATAAAGGACAACCGTTAGAAAATCGGCGACATTAAAACTGGCGTCCGCCAATAACATATAAAAACGGACGAAAAATATAAAACGGATGAAAGCGTATAAAAACAGATGAAAACGGACGAAAACGGATGAAAACTTATAAAAACGAACTAAAACGTATAAAGCGAATGAAAAACGTATAAGCGTGAAACGTAAGCGACGAAATGTAAGAAAAGAGAAAGCGTAAAAACTGGAAAAACGCGGGCGAAAAAGTATAAAAGCGGACAAACGTATAATAACGGATGAAAACGAATAAAACCATAAGAGAACGAAATTTTAAGTTATTTACTAACGGCCGATTAATATAAAAGGACTAACGATGTAACGCTTAAGCCTGCTGGGTACATACAATAACACAAATTCTCATGGCTACATACAATGACAAAATTTCAAAAGATTTGTGTTACAATGAAAAAAAAATAGTTGGCTACACACAATGACAACAAGTGTCAAGTTCGATGCATTTTTTTGTCATTTTCCCTTAAATAAATTGTATAAAGTTATGTATAAAACAAAAACATATAGTGTATAACAGAGAGAGGTAAATGCATTTTTTGGGCCCTAAAAATCATGGACCAAAGCTAAACATAAACTAAACATAATCCAAAAATAAAGGCAAATGGTGGAACATATTTACACAAAGTATAACTTAAATATCTTAACCAATAAAATACAATCAAGTTCACTTTTGAACTGAAATAAATTTTTTGTTTGGGGTGATCATGGATTAGGGCGACTATTTGTTCTGGCCCATTATATCATTTTATAAGAAACATCTATTGTTTTTTCAATGTTACATATAACGCTTTCATTTCTTGATCAAATGACACTTGTAACCTTAAATAAGAAGAATGCAAAGATGTAGTGTTGTATTATACTGAAACACCATCCGTGAGGCAAACAATTTGTTATACTACATGTATTGTATCATATATGCGATAATCATATAGAGCATAAGACAACAACACTAATACATGATCTGGTTTAACCCAACATTATGATGAAAAAAAAGCAAATAAAAAAGCATTAGACTTTATACTTAAAGAGCACCAATTCGTGTACTCATACAAAACTCAAGTTTGTGATTAACCAAAATGGACCAAGTAAATGAATTTATACTAAGATGGCAGGATTGTTATTACTCTAGTAATAAAAACTAAACAGTGCCCGCGGCTACATATTTGTTCATTACAATTACGAGCTAAGCCATGCCACCACTTATTCCTAATATTTAGGAGGCGTTTGTCTTTAGGTTTTTGTCCAAAGTGTTAAAAGTTAAAGTAGAATAGTTATTTTTGTTGAAATACATAGCATAAATAACTGGTACTAAATCTAAATAAGAAGGGATGTGCAAATCCTTATGAAAATCCTGGTTTAAGTGTGGAGGGTGTGGTTAAGGGTTTTCCCTTGCCACATTAGCTTCACGTCACCATTTAACACTTCGTTATTTTTCCTTCTCATCTCCTTAACCTCTCAGCACCTTCTCTTTTTTCATAAACGTTCCTTTTTTTATCGTTTAAAAATATCCTTAAAACACACAACAACACACCATGTACAAAAAAAGATATAAAATATAATTTATCTTTCATTGGTTATGCATATTTTTTGGCATCATATGCACAAAAGAAGTAAACTATAATTTCTCTTTCATTGGTTATGCATGTTTTTTCTGCGAGACTTTACTACCGTAAGGGAGAGTTTTTCATCTTTGCCATATACATTGAATTGGTTTTCCCGCTAACCAAAATCCTTTCCTTTGAGTTTCCTGAGAGTGCACTGTAACACCCCCAAAATTTCACAGCGGAAGCGTTCGGGTCATGGGGTGCTACTAAATCAATAATCACAACACAAGGTAATAAAGAATGGAAACTCTATTCCATTTTCAAAGTATAGATTAATTTAAGAAAAAGTTTTACAATATTGTTTCAAAGTGCGGAAGTAAAGCCCATAAAATATATGTTGTCTCATTAAAAGTTGTATTAGATATGCTTGGAAACACTTCGGATGGCAGTCCTCAACGAATGCCCTTGCCATTGCCCACGCCAAGAAGTAAACCTGAGAAAAACATGCTAAAATGTCAACACAAAGGTTGGTGAGTTCATAGGTTTAAGTTTAAGAAATCAAGTTAGACCACAGTTGCACATATAGCATCTCCGTGAATGACACTATATGCAAAAAGGCTATTACGCTAATACCAAGTTCATACGACCGAAACTACGACAGTGTGTATGCATCTAGAAGCATGATAAATAAAAGCCCGACAAAGCGTATTTCGGTACACTCAATCAATACGATATGATATCGTCCGGCGTTTGCCTATCGGTCAAACTTCGACGGGGTGTCATCCCCAATAGATCTATTCATAACAATCGCGCCTCCCCAAAGGGAACTAACGGTATCATAGTTGGGATTCATGGTTGTTTCTTGTAATAGTTTTTTCAGTTTCAGGTCCGAAAAGAGTTTTGCGTGTTTCTCACCCCGTAGTTTTATAAAGCAAGTAATAAAAGTAAAAGTGGGGCTATAAACTCACCTTAGCAGTAGTGAATAAGCACAAAGAGATCAAGTGTGATATAGCAGTGGCTCCTACCCGGAACCTAAGAATGAGAGGGCAAGTATCAGTTTGCAGTTTTGAGTACTCACGACTCGAAGTGTATGAATAGATTTAAGTGTTTACAAGTGGTTGTGTTTAGTGTTGCTTTTACGTTTAAATCATTTCAAAGTGTTTGTAAGTATTTGGCTCAAGTATTATCAAAGAGTAAATAAATACAAATCAAATTGTATTTATTTGATTTATTTGGTTTCGAGGTGTAAAAATATATATTTATTGAAATTGTGGTTAAATAATACATTTTAACAAACATATTATTTATAGTTTACGCTGATGTGGTCGCCAAATAAAAATGTGTGTTCATATTTATCTAAAAGGAAGGTGGTGAAATATATAAGTTTACTAAACTTATAAATATTTTGGATGAAAAGTGTCAAGGTGTTCAACCTTGAGGGGCTGAAATTGTAGAAGTTGTACAAGTTATAAACTTATAAAGGTTTTTAAGAAAAATGATAAGTTGTTCATAGTTAAGGGCTAAAAGTGTAAAAGTTTATATAAGTTTTAGGAAAATTAGTAAAAGTAAAGTAAAGTAACGCCCAATACCGTCTTCCACGGGTTATGGGTACCCAATACCGTTTCCGGTGTATGGGGGAGGTTAAGATGTAGACAGCCTTACTCATACCTAAGGTAGAGAGGCTGCTTCCAGTTCTACCAAAGGTAGAAAGGACCTCCGGCCTTTTGTAGGGAGTGAGGATCGAACCTCTGACCTCTCGGTTGAGAGGCAAGGGGTTTTCCAACTGATCCAACCCTACTATGGTTTTTAGGAAAATTAGTAAATCATTTAAATTTGGAGGGGCTGCCAAAAAGTGAAAGTTGCAAAAATAAGAAAAATGGCAAAGCAGCCATTACCTGGGCTCGAACTCAGGTCTGTTGTATAAAGGGGAGCGACACTCCCAACTGAGCCAAGGGGTCTTCCTTGTTACATTTTACGCACCTATTGTATTTAAAGTAATTTTCAACTGTGATTTCATGCTGTTATGTTTCATTACAGTATGTACGTGCATGGGTTTAGGATTTGCAAAATAGTTTTGTATTTATATTACTTTCTTAGTAGTAACTTAATATTTAGCCACACAAAATTTTAACAACACAACTTAGCCACTTGCATGCATGCATTATAAGACTTTATGTTTAACATAGACTTAAGACTTTAAGTTTTAAAAGTTATATAAGGTCCTTACAGTGAGTTCGAGTTGTGTGAGTTGAGTGGAACGAGAGACCAACGGAAACTAAAAGGTGTCGAACCCACGAACCGAGAATAACCCAATAAGCTTTCTTTTCTCTCTTGCACCTCCAACAGTGAACGATTGAAAGAAGATCGAGAATGTTTGAGTTTGTTTTTATAAGTGAGTTTGATAATGTGCAAGTGAGATGAGTTGGTTTTTATAGCCAAGAGGAGCATGTCTTGGTAATATTCTATTTGCTTCTATCCTAGTTCCAAAGTGAGATGATTTGATGTTTCTTGAGCGTGCATAACATCTCAGCCAAGGGGGCACGCTTTTTGTGTTGTCCTTGTCAAGTGAATGAGATGGTTCCAAGAGCATGCTTGAATTTTTAGCATTGCATGGTAAGGTCAAGTCATTAGGAGTCTTAGGGTTTAGGTCAAAAAGGAAGTATAGAGTAGGTTTGCTTAGTCTAGGTTCCTAGTCTCCTCTTTCTTATACACGCACGTTACATGTATGAAGACCAAAAATGTGATATTTGATTTAGTCTTGTGTTGTGTACGATGGTCCTTAGGAACAAAGGAAACATGTGCAATTAGGATATTACCAAAATACTTGCATGCTTGTGTTTCATTCAAAGATGAACTTTGTTTGTTGTTTCTTTGTCTCACACGCCTACTAAGATTGACTAAGTTGTGATGTTGAATTTTGTTTTTGGTGTCAAGTGCCTCGTTAACAATCACAGTTAAGGGAAGACTACATATAAAATATTACTTGTCCCATTTTTATGTTATAATCTTATTTGGTGCGCTCGGCTTGAGAAATAAAAGGCTAGGCCCAAGACTAATTAAGGTAAGTTGGGTTCGGTTTGGTTTGTACACGAGGGCCCAAAAACAAATAGAGGGTGAAGTGGATCGGGTAGTGTTGGGCTTAAGGCCCGGTAGGAAATAAAAGTATAAAAGTTTATTATATATTTATTTTATAAAAAATTTACTATCGAGGTCGAGGTGAAAAAAATCCCGTGACTTGTCGTGTTTAAAGTTTGAAACGAAAGAAAAAAAAAATAGCCGCGAAAAATCGGTAGGGAAAATTACGGGTGGTTACATGCACCCTACACCCTAACCTCACACATTGCTAGCAATTCTCTCTTTCCTCTTTTATTACCACAAAATTATGTACGAGTCTTGGGTCCTTCTCCTATCTATCTCATATATTTTAATATTAAAATAATAATAAACCTTGGTCCAAATATGTATCCTAACATATAAAACAAACAATATATATCCCAACATATAAAACAAATGACTTTTTTTAATCCAAAATGAAATTCTAATCCTAAACCCGTCTACAAACCAAATAGGCCTCTAGTAGTGGTTTAAAAGGTTGTTTACTAAATTAAGTAATTTAGCTTGAAGTGTTTTAATTAGCCTCTTAATTAAAAAAGATTAATATTTATAAGTCTCCCAATTACTCCCTCCGTCCCGTAACAATTGTCCACTTTGATTTTTTGAGTCTTTATTATTCAACTTTAACCAATAATATTTTTATTTTTATTATATAATAATTGATAAAAATTATACCAAATGAAAATACATTTAAAACCCAATCTATTCGTATATTTTTCATCAAGTATTATATTACACAAATAAAAATATTTATGGTAAAAGTTAGATAAGAAAGACTTAAAATATCAAAGTGGACAATTATTATGAGACGAAGGTAGTAAAAAAGATTATGTGTTTGGGGCTCAAATTTATCTCAACTAAGAGAGAATAAAAGAAAAGTAAAAACCTCCTATATTCATTTTTACAACAAAATGATGTGTCACAGATAGAAAATGAGAAGAACATTGATCTAGTAATTGGTGTATTTCCTTTTTAGTTGACACGCTGGCAATCCCATCCAAACAAAAACACTTTGACTAACATGACACCATAATGCCATCAGAGGTATAGCTTCTTTGGTTTCCCATTTTGCAACAAATTTCTATAAAAACTTTTTGAAGTTTCATGATTGGGTATACTAGGCATTTGATTTAGATTTGGAGACTGAGAGTTTAGAAATCTTTGATATTCTCCATAATACTGGGTGTTTGGGAAATAATTTGGATAATTAGGATCCATAGGAGATAAACTAGATATAAAAAAGTCAAGAAACCAAAAATGAGAATTGAGAAGGTGTATGAAAATATGTTGATATTGGACTATATTTATAGAGAATTGATAAGTAAAATTATTGATATAAATATTATTTAAAAAAAACTAAAGTTAATGTAAAGTATCCATTAGTTTATCAAGAAAATGGATAACCAATAAGAAAATTGAAGAAAATATATATGGCCACTTATATCGTGACATGTGACATTTTTGATAAAGAATTAAAAAATTATAAACTTTGATATATTTTTTATAAGTTTTAAACATAATACAAAATAGTAAATATATGCAAAAATAAAATAAAAATAAAAATAAAAAGGCATTGGATAACAAATTTGAAGCTACCAATAAAAATGTAAAATGTGGCAAGGTTGGGCATCATATTTGCAAATCACCAAACGACCGGATTGTCAACCCCATTTTCATTCTTTTGCTCACTTCTAATAATATAATAATATAATGTATATATTTTTTTGTTTTTTTTCCTATCCTTGGTTGCCAACTTGACAGACAAAGATAAAGATAGTCTAATTAATCTAGACCTTCCAATCCCACACCACATTTTCAATCCATTATTATTATTTTATTATTATTATCATTTCATAGCAAAACCGATGGTACGTTTTATTTCTTGCAAAATTGTGTTTGGCTATATGTGTCAATAATCAAAATTGTGTAATTTGATTATTATAAATTGGTTGTGATAATTTATTAATATATACATCGGGATGTTTGATTAGAAATATGGACTAATTGAGGTTTGCCAATTATATTAATTGGAGGTCGTTGTTTAAGCTTATTTTGGGCTTATGATCTCATAAGCTCATCTTTATCCGGCATTGAGGTTTTACGTTGTTTTACACTTTTATAAAACGAACAACTACTTGCTGCTAGTTTTGCCTAAGTGGAAAGGTTTTTGTTTCTTGTTAGGTGTTAATAAGATGACGGACACGTTCGAGCCGGAGGAGACTGGTGTTGGTGGATTGCAGTTGCCGGAGAAAGATCGAGTCGTCTTTGGACCGTCCGTCTAAGAGGAAATCGTTATTAGGTGAGGACTTATGTTTATTAGAATTGGGATGATGTATTTGCCTTTTTTGGCTATTATGTGTTATAGTAGTATGATCATATGGGATTTAGGGGGTGTTTGGGTAAGCAGTAAGCTTATTTAAATTAGCTTAATAGGTTATGGGTTATGAAAAAAGCTAAAATTGTCGTTTTGGGCTGCTATTTATCGTTTTCGTTAAAAGATTATGCGGAATCCTTTATCATGGGTTATGGAAGCTGCTGCTATTATGGCAATTGCTCTTGCCAATGGTGGTGTAAGTTTCTGCAATTTGATTATCTAATTATTGCATTTTGATGATGGGTTATTTGCATCGTATTAAGGTGTCCGAGAACCACTATAAACATTACGCAACTCCAAATGCTCCGCCGCAACGCCCGAAAGCCTAATCCATGTTTGAGTACATAAGAAAATACATTTAAATCCAAATTCCACATAAAAATCAAGTTATATATTTTATTTGTTTAAGGCTTACATACTTAAACGGGTTCACGGGTTGTTAGTTTAATACTTGCCTAACCTAAAAATGACCCGTTTATTAAACGGGTTATACGAGTTGACTTGTTTGTGAACCAAAGTTGTTTATCCTCAACCCAAAACCCGTTTAATTTCGTGTCGAATTCGTATCGTTTATCGTGTCGTGTCAAGAATTGCCACCGCAACTTTAAATAACATAAAAAAACACACTTTAAATTGCATAAGAAATTGTTTAAGAAAGAGTGATAATGAGGAAAGATTCTGATGGGTATAAAAGCTATGAGAATTAGTTTCTCTCGTGTACACTCTACTTGTACCTTGTTTGAGTGTTAGCATTTTGAATAGTCATTCATTTTCAGTTCCTTTAATAACGCAAAGTTTACTACTTTTCAGGATTATATGGCATCTATAGATGAAGATATGTAAAAATCCTCACTAGCTGATCAAGATGACGCTGGAAGTGGTGTATCCAGCAGTGGACAAAATAAAAGCAGAAAGTACAGTGATTCAAGTGGAAGCAAAACGTTTGATTTAGGTAAGAGTTGGTTACTTCAAGTCATCGTTTTAATGCAATGTAACGTGTACAGTTTGATCTAATTGTGAGATGTTTTATAATGTTGCAGAAAGTATCACTGAAGAAGAATGATCTGCTATATATGCATCTACCTCAAACTTTTTTATCTGCAACTGGCAATCAAAGTTGGATTTTGCGTATGAATGTTATATCAGGTTTGCGCCCATACCTATTACTGAGTTTGTACTCAGATGTTGCAGCATATGAGCCTTAATGCTAAGAAATCAGTAGCAGTTATTCAAACTTATAAGATATGGGATATTGACAATAATGGGATTATGTGAAGAGTGAGGGGTGGTTTCTTTAGGATGGGGGCTAGTGGGCGATGAAGCTACTTTGCCCTAACTAACAATCTGGTTAACCTTACCTCCCTTGTTGATCAGAAAAGTTGTTATATGCCTAGCTGGTGTTTGGAATAAAGGTTTAAACAGATGGCTATGTATCATGGTTTTGAAAACATTTGCCTCACAAGCTTTTCTATCTTCTGAGTGTTTGGGATAAGCTATCTATCTTCATAAGGACAGTTTCCTGTTTGGCAGTAAATGAAATGATCATCTGGCGAGACAGTGGGTTCAACAGCAAATATTATGCAGTTCTACTTCTGTGGTTTAGCAGTGGTCTAGCAGGTCTGCAAGTTTTGGTCTTCTGTTGTAGTTTGGCAATTCAAGTCTTTTGTTTTGCTGTTATGTTATTAGTTGGGTCTGCACTGCTATATTTTTATACCTGGTATACATATGGCAACATGGATTTAATTTATGGGTCAGGCTTGGTTTTGTGACGTGGGGCTGCTATGCTAGCTTGTCATCCTTAGGCATTAATTTGTGGATTTAATATCCGAACTTATGGGGTATGTTTTTGCACTGGTCTTCTTTTTGTTTTAGTTTGAAGTTTGTTTTTAATTGTTTTGGGTCCACTTCAATCAATCATCTTGGTTCCTTTTGTTTGTATTTTGGTTGCGTTTTTCGGTTATAATATTTGCGTTTTTGGATGGGTATTGGATAAAAGGCTTGCAGACTGACATTTTCTGCTAGAATAATCTGCCCCGAGTGATTAACTGGTTAGATTTGGAAATCTTTGGTTATTAAATTGCAGTTATCTTTAAACGAGTGTTTGGGTTTGAAGATGGCTATTTACCTTGGTACTGAAATTGTTTGACAATAGAGCCCTGTTAATAAAGCCCGCTAATAGAGCCCTGTTAATAGGAAAACAAGGGCTCTATAAAGTTGTCCGTCAAAAACAAAGGCATAAAGCCTGGTTATGAAATGAAAAAAACAGGGGTCTAACTCGGCCACAAAATAGAGCCCTGTTTTATAAATAAAAACCGGCTTTATTCGTTTTAACTTTTCCCTTTTGAGCGGGATTTCTCCCCCTTCTTTGTTTCACTTTGCTTTCTTATTTCTTTTCACCCTTAAATCACTTTTTACAGTTTATTGGTAAAGCTTTTGTATTTTTTAAGATTAGATTTGTTAGCTGTATGAAATAGATGTTTAAGTTCAAATTATGTTGTATATGTGTTTGTAGTTGAAGATCTAATTGAAACTTAGGGTTTAATTGTAAATTTCAATTGTTTTTTGGGTAAATATACTCCAAAAAACGTTTAAGTACAAAGGATATGGGTGAATCCCATATCTCTGCCCGTTACATAGGCGTAATTTTCAATTGTATATGTATTGTTTTATGTTTAGATCTTCTAGTGGAGTAAATTTAGCATTGTAGGCATTTCATCTCTGAACACTCGCTTGCGATTTTTATTCACAGAACATGAGGGCTTGGAGATAAGGTGGACCAAAGAGAACATGAAAGCCTACAGGTTATCTTTATATATATTCACTGAATACAAGGGTACTTGTCAAATTACGGCTTATTTTTTTTCACTATAGATTCAGGTTTACATGTTTCTTTATATATATCACTGTCACATGTTTCTTGTAAATAAAAACACGGATATAGAAACTTGTTATTTTTCATTTGGAGATGAGACTTAGATACATGAAATGTGTTGGTGGAATTACAGTTTTGTAGAAGAATATGAACAAATGATAAGCCTTGGCATTGGTGATATAACTGAGCTCATTCCAGAAGTTATTACTTCAGCCATGGCTAAGGTAGGATTATTTCTTATCTTGTATTACTTTCTTTTGTAAATGATAAGCCTTGGCATTGGTGATAGCACTGAGCCCATTCCATAAGTTGTTACTTCAGCTCCACAAGATAACTATGTGTATAAAACATTATTGATATGTTTGACTTTTGTTGCAAGATCCCCAATTTTGCTACTGTAAATGGTTGTTTTTGACAGACTCGATTAACATTGTGAACCATATATATGACACTTCAGTCACACTGTAGATGTGGACCCTTGGAAATGCAGGCTTGGGAGCGTTACAGGTAACACATGATCTAAAATAGAGGTGTTCCATAACAAGCAGCTAGTCAGGTTGGGAAACAAGTCAAACTGGTAATTTTAGTCCGTTGAAACCCATTAAATATAACATAACGTAAATTGATCCATTTATAAGTAAAATGCTTGAAATTGCGACCTCTGTATTCGACAGTTAGTTTCTTACCAACGTAAATATTTTCTTCCCTTTGAAAGAGCAACAAATTGCTGGAATGGGCTCAGTGATATCACCATTGCCAAGGCTTAACATTTACTGCCATCCATATGTTTGAAGCTGGAAAGAATGATAAAGTGTGTTTGTTTTAGTTTGTGCAGGTGGTCAATGTGGTGTATTGCTAGTTATTAGTGTTATTTGGAGCTTGTACTTGGATGGGTAAAGTCAAGATTTATTATGTATTCGTCATATGGCCTGATTCTCAATTCTAAAGGCAGATTGGATACGAAATCAACTTCATCAAACCCCATATGTTTTTCTCTAGTTATTCAAAGGCAGTGATGATAACGATACTTACAGTGACGTCTATGGTGTGTGTTTTATTTTCATTTCTGCTTAAGTAGTTAATAAGGTTGGCTTGTGTCTTTTTAGATGTGTTGTTTGCAAGAGTAGTCATACAATAGGCAAGCTCAATGTATCAACTCATTTGTAATGTCAATGGATCTTCCTTATTTGAATCGATACAATGTTCATTTGAATCAATACACTTGTACCCCTACACTATATTTAGTTTCCAGAATAACCCCTTAAGCTCACTTGTTGTCAATCAATCCATAGAGAATAACACCTACTTTTTCAAAACTACTAATAAACTCAAGTCTATTGTTTGCAAACCAAGGGTAGTTGAAGTACCAATTATTAACAGTTATTAGCAGTGGTTGTTTGTTTTTTCAAAGCGTTTGGTAAAACGCTTGTATTTCTAGAAATATGGTTAAAACAACAATGATGACCATAAAGCTGCACATTAACTGCTAAAGGCTATTTGGGCTTGCTTAGACTAAACGCAGTTTTGAGTTTGGGATTGCTTATCCAAACGCTTATCCGACGAAAATAGAGTTGTACCAACTCTATAAGGAATATGAAAAGTATCAAAGTATTCGAGCAGATTTATGTACCAGAAATACATTATTGACCCATTTTTAATACAGTATACTTGCAGTAATAATAATGATTTTGTACTAGCCGAATGCATGGTACAAGTGTATAACCAGAAGAGGGGGGAAGCTGGAAAGAATGATAAAGTGTGTTTGTCTCATTCAGATATTCATAAAAAAGTAAAATTTATGAAATTGAAAGTCAAAGAACAAGAATAACATTAGGCTGTTCATTAAGGAATCGAACACCAAGTAGAACTTAAGGAGAATTAAATAACACAATTTGGATTCATGGAAATTAAACCACACTTACAAACATGCTTGATACATATGATATGATACGTCACCAATAAAGTAAATGTACTCTTATATCTCATACACTTATGCAACAAGAAAATTAAACCACAATTACGAACATCTTTAACAACTTAACATTTATTTAACAACGACATGCACAGCTCCTTGTTGCAGTTTCCTATAACTTCACGATAAAAGCTTGATGATAGACCTGAAAGAGTTGAAAAATAAAACCATTTTAGTGATGATTTTTAGAAAACTCATGTAAAATCAGATTTTACCAAATGGGAGAACGGAGTACCTTATATATTTTGAAGCATGTCGAGAATGCGCTGCAACTCGTTAACAACAATTTCAATTTTCATTCGTTGTGGCGGTGAATCCACAGAGCATGATACTCCAATCTTGATAGTTGCAACCAAACATTCTTCCACTCTCTTTGCATTCGCTTCGGAACTTTGCAACACAATTGCATCACCATCTATAACATCGATTACCTGATCTGGTAATGCCATGTAAGCAAATTTATGAAGGCTAAGACCTTCAATAAACATGCCTTCTGTCGGCTTTTTACCAGTCATCACCTCTAGTAATAATATTCCAAAACTGTAGACGTCCCCACAACTTGTCATCTTGCTCCCGATACCATACTCTACAAATGAAAAACAATTAATTAATTTACAAACTTTAACCTGTAAATAAATATAAGCATCATGGAATAAAAGTGGAATTACCAGGAGGTGCATAACCAATAGTTCCTTTAACCCCGGTTGAGCTGTTTTGGTTTAAGTCTGTACCAAGTAGTCGAGCTAAACCAAAGTCTCCAACATGAGCCACCATATCATCATCAAGTAGAATGTTACTTGGCTTCAAGTCACTGTGAACAATCGTTGTTTGGCAGCGATTGTGAAGACAATCAAGTGCAGTGGCAACATCTCTAAGAATATTTATTCTTTGAAGAAGGTTCAGTTTCGATGTATTTTCAGTTGAATGAAGCCAATCGTGTACACTTCCATTCGGCATAAACTCATAAACCAGAGCTTTAAAATCATTTCCTTGGAAATCAGCACTTGAACATGAAGTTATTATCTTCAACAGATTACGGTGTCGAATATTCTGCCATGATTCTGCTAGAAAACTTCTGTGAGCTCCTTTATTTTGAAGATGCAAAACTTTGACTGCAACAGGTTTATTATGATTAGAATCGAGGATTCCGTTGTAAACTGAGCTAAACCCACCCTCCCCAATCAAATTTGCTGCAGAGAAGCCATCAGTAGCCTTGAGAAGTTGATGGTATGAAACTTTCATGAACCGTTCACTCCCTGATGATTGAGATGGTTGACTTTTGCGTTTCTTCTTACACAAAAGATAGACACAACATAATATGACGAGCAACGTGACTGCAATCACGATGACTAATATGAAGAAAGGAAACCTTTTTTTCTTACTACCCGTCTCCTTGCATTTGGGTAACTTAAGTGTAACCAAACCACCAGAAAGCCTATCATTCCCCAAAACTGAAAATGCACTTGTATTGGCAAACACTCCTACAACAGGTACTTCACCTTCAAAATCATTAAACGATAGGTTCAAATATCCTAAGGATTTCCATTTTTCAAAGAATTGAGGAATTTTACCTGATAAATTATTTTCAGAAATGTCAAGTACCCCCAATCCTCCCAAGGAACGGAATGAAGATGGTATTACGCCTTCAAATATGTTGCCTCTTAGGTTTAACTTTGTAAGGCTAACGCACTCACCAAGGCTACTAGTAATGTTGCCTGATAAATTATTGTAAGATAAATCAAGATAGGTCAACGTCTTGAGGTTTTTAATCTCTGATGGAATAGAACCAGATAGGCTATTTTGAGAGAGATTTAAAAAATAATTTAGTGATGGAAGTTGAAAAAGTTGTTTGGGTATATTACCACTGAGTCTATTGTAGAGGTGGCAAATGGGTCGGGTCGGATCGGTTTGGGTCATGGGTCAAATGGTTTATGGGTCAAATGGGTCATGGGTCAAACGGGTCATACTCATACTATAAGAATGCGTTGAATGGCTCATGGGTCAAACGGGTTGGGTCGGGTCGACTCGTTACATTTCCACCTGTAATCATGCTACAATAGTATGTTTCATCCGTTTTTTACGTTTTCGTCATTTTTTACGTTTTCGTCGGTTTTTTTACGTTTTCGTCCATTTTTTACGTTTTCGTCATTTTTTACGTTTTCGTCGGTTTTTTTAAGTTTTCATCCATTTTTTTACGTTTTCATCCGTTTTTGTGTGTTTTCGTCCATTTTTTACGTTTTCGTCCGTTTTTTTACGTTTTCATCCGTTTTTGCGCGTTTTCGTCTGTTTTTTTACGTTTTCATTCGTTTTTGCGCGTTTTCGACCGTTTTTGCGCGTTTTCGTCCGTTTTTTTACGTTTTCGTCCGTTTTTTACGTTTTTGCGCGTTTTCATCCGTTTTTTCCGTTTTTGCACGTTTTCATCCGTTTTTTTATGTTGTCGTTCGTTTTTTTTTAAGTCTTCATCCGTTTTTGCCCGTTTTCGTTCGTTTTTTACGTTTTCATCTGTTTTTGCGTGTTTTCGTCCGGTTTTTTACCCTTTCGTCCGTTTATGCTCGTTTTCGTACGTTTTTTTCTGTTTTCGTTCGTTTTTTACCTTTTCGCTTTTTTTTTTACGTTTTCATCCATTTTTGCGCGCTTTCGTCTGATACATTTTTCGTGCAAAATGGGAAAACGCTAAACATCTGACGAAAACTTCGCAAAAAATGGATGAAACATCAAAAGCGAAGAAAACGAAAAAAAACGACGGAAACGCAACGGATGATAAAAAAACGTGACGAAAACGCGCAAAACAAAAACGAAAACGTAAAAAACGTACGCAGCGCAAAACAGATGAAAACATAAAATGGACAACGTAAAAAACAGACAAACGCGCAAAAACGGATGAAAACGTAAAAAACGAAAACGTAATGGACGAAACCCGCGCAAAAAAGGACGAAAACGCGCAAAAAAGGACGAAAACGTAAAAAACGGACGAAAACGTAAAAAAACGGTCGAAACTTGTAGAATATTGGATTTCACATACACATCAAACCATAACACAAAGTAGGCGTATAAGTGGAATTCTAGAGAGTGAAAGTTAGAGGTTTAGGGAACTTTAGTGAGAGAAAGAAAATTCTTATTATGAGCTCCAACTCTCTACCTTGGAAGGTAGAGAGTATTTATAGTCTTACAATAAAACGCCACACAACGGGCTGTGGATCAGGCATACAGTGGGTAAAGACCCGTCCGTCCTCCACGATATTACTAAACTAAATACTACTTAACATAACAGTACTATGACTACGAGCTTTCTAACGATTACATATACTTGAGGTGACTGACTCTTTAATACCTGGAATTTCTAATTCCTAACAATCTCCCTCTAAGGGAGGTCACTTCAAACATATACTAAAATGACATTGAATACAATCAGATATTACATTAATAATTGATCTTGCATTCTTGATGTAGTACTTTGCTCCGAAGCTCGTAGTCATTGATTCCACTCATTGCATGTTTGGTTAATACAAGTGGAGGTCTTTTCTTGATCCGCGTGATAATAATGTTGAGCCAACTTTTGAGATCATCGGCTAATAGAAAATCTCGATACATCCATTGTGGTGTTGGTATTATGTGATGTTGTGACTTTCGGACCGACATGCTCACATTCTGGATCATGATATCTTCTCATCAGAGTAGCGGAAGCTTTCGTTGATTCATGATATTGGCAACAGCGTAGCAGAAGCATGGAGTTAGAATATCCGAGTCATTGATGCACCAATCATGATTTCTTTCGATATGAATGTGTTGTGTGAGCATGCGGCTATGGATTTGACCGCTCCATTCGATCATTGCACGTCGGGGTGTACCGCATAAGACAGTTAGCAATAAATCGCACGAAAGTGTCTTTGATCACTTTCGATGAATTGAGGTACACGGTTCCCCGTTGATCATACAAGTACAAATTCTGCCTTTGTGATCAGGTATAATTCGAAGAATTTCCTTGACAGGGGTTGCACATTTGCTCTAGCTGTTCTCAAACCGGAACGTCTCAAAGAAGACAACACGGATTGAGTGAACCAGCGAATTTAAGTCCACCGATTGATGAAAAGAGATTTGAAAAACAATCGTGTATTGCTCAATAGAAATTGTTTTGCAATATAACGAAGGTTTTAATGAAAATCAATTATCAATCATAAAACACCTTTTGATTTTGAAAAATTAGTACCGCGTCGGCGTGCTAATGAAAAGAGTTTTAAAGCACAAAGACCGGTTTTTCAAAGGTATCCGTCAATCCATAACCTGAAACAGGATTGATTCAAAAGATTGAATCGCCCCATTGTTTATGTTCAGTTGTCACATGGTTGATCTGTATAATAGATCTCACATGCCACCTACCGGGAGCTTGTTAGATGTTGGCTCCAGAAGGCTTTCCATCTTCACAGTGAATATGTAAACACATCACTCGGATGTTACGGCAATACCACAAGGATAATGCGTAGGACTCAGGATATAATTTCTCTTTCCACATTGTGTGAAACAGAGAGTCTTCATTGAAATTGTCCTAATGAGATTTATTGATGATCTCGTGGCTCTAGACTCAATTTGTGCATTTTTGGATCCTATATCGGAGACTAGGGAGAGGGTCTCCTTCTTCAATATCAACAATCTCTAAGAGAAATTCGATAGATAATGTAGGTTCCCTGTGAGAATGAAACAAGCCCTTTTAAGAGGAACTTGAGTAGCTTGGGAAGTTTAGTGCAGTGCGTCACTGGGTCCATGACGTCTTGTCTTCAATACTGGAGTTACCTAAGTAACCACCAGTAGCATATGTATTGAACCCGGTTTCTGCCCTAAGGTTGAATTATTGGAGGGCTATTTCTTTTCACCCCTTTTCACATTCAATTCTTTTTCATTCTTCAACCCCTTCAGTGCTTACCGAGACTTCATAACTAGAACCTTGTTGGGTTTATTCGAGTACTAGCTCTGTCTCAGTCTGCACTCTTCCCGTATCTCACTTTTCTCCTTTTTTTCAATATACCTAAGGACTCTACACTATCTAGTGGATTGTCCCTGGGTAGATCCCTCCGGCTCTGGCGGGATCATGGGAACCAATACCTAACCTTATCATTCTTATATCACCGTACATAAAGTAAAGTTCGTCGGTCTATTTGGTATTGTTCATCTGCCATAGGAACCAATTGAAAACCATTTGAAAATCAATTCGGATACTTGTGATATATTATCAAAGCATTTTGTACCTGAATTGTTTTTGATATTTTTAGAAGAAGAACTCCCCTCAACATGTGAATCAAGTATTTGAAATAGTTTTCCACACGGAGGCAAGAGAAAGAATTAACTTCTTTGATTACCATTTTCTAAAAAATATCAACATCACTTCCCTAATCGAATCAAGTAGATAAAGCATTTTGGGGAAGGATGAGGTTTTTATGATTTTGCTCCCCCTCAATATGTGCCTCGAGATTTGAAAAGAGTTTTGCACATACTAGAGGGAATCTGCACATTGAGATAAGTGATCACGTTTCAAATCATAGGTTTAAGATAGATGCTCCCCCTCAACATGTGCATGAAAAATTTGAAATCGTTTGTCACATGTGGGAAGGAGAGCTTGTACATCCTTATAAAACCATTTACCGAATTATCAGTTTAAATCCAATTTAAATCACACATTCTCCCCTGATCACAATTATCAAATCATTTGAGATTTGTGATCTCTTATAGATTTAAATTGATTTTGAAAGCATTTGAGGAGAATTGTGACTTGATTATGAAAGCGTTTTAACTGATAACGATCTGATTTTGAGATTTTAAACTCCATTGCTTAAACATGCATGATTATCTTTTGAAAACAATTGAATGCCAAATAACTTTTTAATTTAATTGAAATCATTCTCCCCCTCAATCAATGACATATGTTGTTGATTGAGAGATAGATATTTTGACAAATAAATCCAGATGATTATCAAAAATAGAGTCCGAATTATTTTTTCATAGCGAGTTCATTTTCAGCTGAGATAAATGTTTTTAGAATCGAGCATGGAATTTTGAAAATATTATCTGATTATGGCTCTGTTCTTTCTTTGACAAGCGGGTTCTTGCCGACATGACAATAAACCATTTTTTTTTCTCTTTCTCCCAAAATATATATATATATATATATATATATATATATATAGGGGCTCATTCTTGTGAGAAGCTTAAATTTAGTGAGAACGCGAGAAGAGATCCTAGCCCTTGATCTAATCCTCCTATTTTTCGAGATCTAATGGCTTAGATTGAAGCACCATTTGCACTATCTATATTATTTTAAAAGTAAAAATCATAGTTAATATATAATTTTTAAAAAAAAAACACACACATATCACAACTTAGAAGGTGAACATCAGTAGATCCTCTCCGATCTAACTACCTTCAACAATATCCTGTCATAACCATCACTACACCCCCGATCACTGTCGTTCGAACCACCACCATCCAAACCGCCTGATCGAACCACCACTCCACCATCAAACATTGAGAACATGACCGGAGAATTTGCCGGAAAACCACCATAAAACACTGTCTCCGTACACCGGAGGCGAGAACCACCTCGACAAGGCGTGGATTCTTACAATCTCGATCCAACAAACTTTCTCCAATCACAACCACCACCGTTCAAACCACCGCTTCACCGCCAAATCAAACCACCACCACTCCTCCACAATCACGACAAGGTGAATCTGAAATCAGTGATATCACCGGAATACACAGAGATATCAAGTAATTATCATAATTTATTATTATTTAATTAATTTTTATAAAGAATTGTATTGAATTGTTAAAAATTATTAGCATATTTAAGTTTAGTTAGAGGTGAACTGATTTTAATTAATTGATTTTTGAGGTCATAAGTGCATATAAGTTTAGTTTTATTATCTTCACATGTGAAGATTATCAGTTAGGAATGAAGTTTTGATGCAATTAGCCGATTTAAGTTTGGATTACATTATCTTCACGTGTGAAAAATATGAGTAAGTAATGGATTTTTGAGGTTAAGTGCATATAAGTTTAGTTAAAGTATCTTCGCATGTGAAGATTATCCGTTATGAATGAAGTTTTGATGCAATTAGCCGATTTAAGTTTGGATTAAATTATCTTCACGTGTGAAAAATATGAGTAAGAATGGATTTTTGAGGTTATAAGTGCATATAAGTTTAGTTAAAGTATCTTCGCATGTGAAGATTATCCGTTATGAATGAAGTTTTGATGCAATTAGCTGATTTAAGTTTGGATTACATTATCTTCACGTGTGAAAAATATGAGTAAGTAATGGATTTTTGAGGTTATAAGTGCATATAAGTTTAGTTAAAGTATCTTCGCATGTGAAGATTATCCGTTATGAATGAAGTTTTGATACAGTTAGCTGATTTAAGTTTGGATTACATTATCTTCACGTGTGAAAAATATGAGTAAGTAATGGATTTTTGAGCTTAAAAGTGCATATAAGTTTAGTTAAAGTATCTTCGCATGTGAAGATTATCCGTTATGAATGAAGTTTTGATGCAATTAGCTGATTTAAGTTTGGATTACATTATCTTCACGTGTGAAAAATATGAGTAAGTAATGGATTTTTGAGGTTATAAGTGCATATAAGTTTAGTTAAAGTATCTTCGCATGTGAAGATTATCCGTTATGAATGAAGTTTTGATGCAATTAGCCGATTTAAGTTTGGATTACATTATCTTCGCGTGTGAAAAATATCATGTAATGGATTTTTGAGGTTATAAGTGCATATAAGTTTAGTTATATTATCTTCACATGTGAAGATTATCAGTTAGGAATGAAGTTTTGATACAATTAACCGATTTAAGTTTGGATTACATTATCTTCACGTCTGAAAAATATCAGTAAGTAATGGATTTTTGAGCTTAAAAGTGCATATAAGTTTAGTAATATTATCTTCACATGTGAAGATTATCAGTTAGGAATGAAGTTTTGATGCAATTAACGGGTTTAAGTTTGTATTACATTATATTCGCGTGTGAAAAATATCAGTAAGTACTGGATTACATTATTTGTCATTATTAATTATTTTCACCTTATTTATTACTATCAAATTGCTTCTACTTTACGAATTAGCTTTTTCAAACCCTTGGTTAGCTTATTTACTTATAGTATATGTGATTAGAGTTATCGATTTAGATCCTTCAATAACTAGTTTATGTACTATATCAGAGTCGACTATTAGGAATCATTAGTTTACGGCAGCTTCTGTTCATTCTATGTAGGTGATTACAGTTGTTCATTATTACTACTTCGATAACTAGTTTTTATCTAAAACCGGACTATACGCATAAGTTGTATTAGTTTATGATACATTGTACGTCAACTGTGATTTTCAGCTTCTAAGTATTATTTATTATTAGAGGTATGATTGATGATATGATCGCTTACATTTGCCTAATAATAGTTAGTTTTCCGCTTCAGATAAACATAGTTCGAATGCCGATCAGTCGAACCTTTAATCATAAGTAGTATAAGTATTGTTAGATCTGATCAGTGAATATTTACGCTAACTATCACTCGAATGCCTAGGCGGGATTGGGTTTGTTGTTGTTGTTGTATCACTCGAATGCCGATCAGTCGAACCTTGCATTAAAGGATGAATGTTAACTCTAATGATGCCATGGAGACTGATCTACGCTTTAATAACTAGTTTTAGCTTAAGAGCTCTGATTAAGGTGTTATTGCTACCTAAATATACCTTTATTATTCGTACTTGTACTTATACTATTTATTGTTTAGAGTCTAAGAATTGAGTTTTTGAAATCTATGAACGTTACTATTAGTATGATTGATATGTTCATTTTATGTCTGTGATTATAGTTATGAATCAGAATTTTGATTTTATACATTTGCCTGATAGTTAGCGACTTAGCTAATTTTTCTCAACAGTTGAACCTTCAATATCTAGCTTAAGTTTTAGTTTGTGCTTAGGTGAGCAAGGTAGAAGTGGTATGATAATTGGTTCGATTAGGTCCTCACTGAATTGTTGTTGTTGCTGTACTGGTTTTTGTGACTTTTATATTATAGTCAAGGTTCAAAAGTTTTGATGATTAAATTTAAATAGCTAGTTAGGTAAATGATTTGTTTTGAAATTTTAGATTGCTGGAACGGATAAGTTTTCTAAGGTGATTGATTTTCTTCGACGCCAGCTTCATAGGGAGACGTTGGTAATCTTTGTATATGGTAGGTGCGCTCAAGGGGTAAGGCACTTGCAGAAGACATGTATTTTGATAAGATTGAAAGGAGAACACCTGGTTTCACCCGAGCTTATTTGCAAAACCTGATGAATGAAGCTGCTCAGGCGTGAGCTTAAGGAAATAAGTAAAGACGAGATAGCAGATGATCTTGAGAGAAACATTGCTGACCCAAAGAAGAAAAATGTTGTCTCAGAAAAGAAAAAGAATCTTGTTGCGTATCATGGTAACCAAACATAAACTCTTCTTTCCACTTTTTCGTGGTTTCTCTTGATTACCGTATAATGTAAATAGTGTTGACGGGTGTATGTACATTGTTGATCAGGTTATTGCTGGTTTATGGTTTGTAATCAGAGGGTACTCTCAGTCCTGTCAGTACGTGTTTCAGATTCTTGTTGAGGTCTGGAATCGTTGTATCCAACTCAAATTCCCGCTGAGGATCGGGTGGTATGCTGGTCACACACAGTCGCCCTTAGTGGTGCATGATGGGGAAGCCTCATTTGATTCAATTTGACTGTTTTCGAGGTCATCAGATACAGGCTGAGATGGACCAGCAAGCTCAGTTATTGTAACAGATGGCTTAGTATAATCTCTATATTCAGCTGATTTAGATGGGCTTATCAGTGGCAGTAGGTCTTGAATCATCACCCAAGTTATTTCAAGTTATTTGTCAAATGGATTAAAATGACTAAATTATGTGGTTAACAGGAAAGATTGGTCGCATCTATGTTACTTAGGAAAACTTAGTGAATAGCTTAGTTACTCACGTGAGACATCAGCTGTAGATCCATTCTATAGATTGCATGCCTCACGCTTGAAGCTGTGGTCAAAATGATAAGGACGCTTTAAAGGTTTCTTTCCTTTTTCTGTTAATCTACTTGACACTTTCATAAAAATAGTCATAATACAGACGGTATATCTCTATTTTATTTCTTGACAGATTGTTGTAATGTATTCTTATAACCAATCAACCCGAACTCATTTTGGTTCATTATCCAAGCTGCTTGTCCTGTTCATCTTGCCACCTCTACCTGATGCACATCTTATTGCTTGTTGCTGGTATCTTTTCATGTATATCTAAATACTATAGACAAACCGTAGATTAGAAGCACTCGAGGGTATAAACGAGAAAATGATAAACCGTTTGAAGAACCCGAAATTATCTAATACCAATTGTGCTAAAATGTATAAACATGTCTTTATGACTAGGTGACTTCAGTAAACCACTAATTACTAGATTTACGACAGAAGCCCAAGATTCTTTTCTATTAGATGGTAGTTCTGTAAACAACCAACAGCTTTGTATTGATCTGCGTACATTTGAATTTTGGCAATCATCATTTGAGGATGCAAACCATTTGAAAGTTGTGGAAACAAAATGGAATTCTTTGTTGCTAAAGATAAATGATGTTTAATCAAGAAGAGGTCATCCGAAGAAAACATGTAAGTTGCAACTATGTTGTTTAGATCATCTTATAATTTCTTTACGGATTCCTCTTGTGCAGTTCTCCTATCTTGCCGTCTTGTGTAGTGCTCCTATCTTGCCTAAATCTCTATGTAGTGCTAGATCAGCTATCTACAGAAGGATATATTCAGAAAAATTTAGCCCTTTTGAAACTAATACTGCAAAGCAGCTTCTTGTGTATGCTTATACACTGCATGGTTGTTGCTTCACAAATATACCAGTGACTATAAAGTACTGTGAAGAAACTGTAAAGGTATGCAATCTAAAAAGTCAGAAATGCATTATTTTTGAATACTTACCCTCATTAATGACATATGTATTTGCCGTGCAGTCGAAGATGAAGAAGTGTGGCAACTGAGTTCTTACAATTTCTTTAATTTCTTTACGGATTCCTCTTGTGCAGTTCTCCTATCTTGCCGTCTTGTGTAGTGCTCCTATCTTGCCTAAATCTCTATGTAGTGCTAGATCGGCTATCTACAGAAGGATATATTCAGACAAATTTAGCCCTTTTGAAACTAATACTGCAAAGCAGCTTCTTGTGTATGCTTATACACTGCATGGTTGTTGCTTCACAAATATACCAGTGACTATAAAGTACTGTGAAGAAACTGTAAAGGTATGCAATCTAAAAAGTCAGAAATGCATTATTTTTGAATACTTACCCTCATTAATGACATTATTTTTGAATACTTACCATCTACACCTACCATCCCACTGTGCTGCACTCAGTTGTGGGGGGACCTGTTTGACAAGCGACAACTGAGTGCACCCTTCAATGTTGATTTAATAGACGATTGTTTAAGTTTTATAAGAATATATTCGCGTGTGAAAATTTTCAGCAAGTAATCAAGCTTTTGATCTTTCTAATGTATTTTTTATGCTAGAGTTGCAAAATAGGAGGTATTGATGTTTTATAGATGATTATCTAAGTTTTGTAAGAATATATTCACTCGTGAAGATATTTAGCAAGGATTGATGCTTTGGTCTTACTCGCGTTCTATTTATACTAGAGTTGCAAAAATAGGATATATAGATGTTTTATAGACGATTACTTAAGTTTTGTAAGAATATCTTTGCGTGTGAAGATTTTCAGCAATAATTGATGCTTTGGTCTTACTCGCGTTCTATTTATATTAGAGTTGCAAAAATAGGAGATATTGGTGTTTCATAGATGATTATTTAAGTTTTGCAAGAATATCTTCGCGTGTGAAGATTTTCAGCAAGAATTGGCGCTTTGGTCTTACTCGCCTTCTATTTATATTAGAGTTGCAAAAATATGTGATATTGGTGTTTTAGAGATGATTATTTAAGTTTTGTAAGAATATCTTCGCGTGTGAAGATTGTCAGCAAGAATTGATGCTTTGGTCTTACTCCGCATTCTATTTATATCAGAGTTGCAAAAATAGGAGATATTGGTGTTATGTACAATAGAATGCTTGAACACACCAAGAAATGGCATTTTGGACCACCTATTTGTACTGTATAATCTTATTATATTTTATCGTAAATTAGGCCCTTGTATGTAAGACTTTCAAAATGTACTTGTATCATGACTTTAATAACTAAATACATACCTATAGCTAGACATGGAGCATGCTAGAACCTGTTGTATGAGTTGAAGGTCTCACATAATGCTAGCAAAGAAATAGAGAGATGAGCCGGTGGGAATGTGTAGAGGAGTTTTGGTAGATGCTGAAGTCTCAGCAATCAAACATCTTGAGGAATTTAGTAACAACCTTACATATATCTATTTGATATTGTTAAAACTTAAAAAGTTAAAACCATGTTTGTCTTTATAGGTAAACCGGTTGGATAACGAAGGTTATTATGGAGGTGTACGGTTGCTCATGGCAACTTGTAAAGTTTTTACCAATTACTGCAAAGAAAACGGGATCCATCTGCACAATATCAATTTTTCTCTTTCATATGATACCAATATCCCTCGCCAGGTATATAAAAGAACTTGAAACGACGTCCTGTTATCTCTTTACCGATTTTTTTTTTAAATTGAATACTGAAAATATGGCATGCGATCTACCTTTTGATGTATCAGCAAGGGCGGAGCTTAGTGAGGACCGGGAAGGGTCCCGGCCCCCCTAGGCCTAATCCCGTTAGTATATTTTTACGCGATTTCATGTGTTAAAAAAAAATCATCTCGGCCCTCCCATCTAATATTTTTCCAGAAATTTTTTTGTTTCGGCCCTCCTTCAAAAAAATTTCTAGCTCCGCCACTGTGTATCAAACTGGGCTATCGGGTTCCAGTGCCATTGTATGTGTTGCTTTTAGCTGCCTTCTTGATTTCTACAATGTCTGGGATAAAATAGCTGTGGAGATTAGGCCACAACTTATTCTGAATGCTGAAAGGGAACTTGGAATTGTTGCGGGTCTCCAGGATAGAGTAGCACAAGTTTACGGGGGACTTGTAGACATGGTGAGCATATGAATGATCAGATTTATGTATGGTGTTGTATTAATACTTAAAATAAGTATATACTACTATTATTAATTATCTTTTATTTGCAGGATTTTAACAAGGAGATGATGAGTAAACATGGTCATGGCAACTACACGCCGTTAGACACAAGTTTTCTCCCACCACTTCATCTCATCTATGCTGAAAATCCAAGTGGTTCCGGGAAGGTTAGTGGCATACAAATGCGCATTATACTTTAAAAGTAGTGCATTTTTTTAAAAACTAAATTTGGTGGCAACCAAAATATATCTAATCAAACATTCCATCACTGCAGGTACATAGTCCAGTTCGACAAAGATGCTTAGACGGAGACAAGTTTATAATATCATCAATGGAAGAAGTGGCAAACTTGGCTCTTCAAGGAAAAACGGCGTTGCTAGAAATGGATTATGCTAAACTTGCAACCCTTATGAATCAAAACTTTGATCTACGAAGGTAAAAGACATGTCAATTTTTTTTCTGCACATTTGAAATGGGACATTATGTTCCAAAGTGACGATTAAACAATTTGGATTCTGTTTCAGGCTGATGTTTGGTGATGCCGCCCTTGGCGCTCTAAACATAGAGATGGTGGAGATGGCCAGAAGGGTGGGTGCGGCGTCAAAATTTACAGGTAGTGGAGGGGCGGTGGTTGCCTTTTGCCCTGATGGACCTTCACAAGTTGAACTTCTAGAGGATGCATGTAAGAAGAGCAGATTCTCCATTGTTCCTGTGAAAGTTGTTCCATCCCTTCTCAATGAAATCGATATCAGAACTCTCATCAACAACCAAACACCCATGCTTTTTCTTTACCGTGCCCAAGTTAATATTAAATCAGTAGGATAAATTGTCAAATTACAACAATCTGTATTTTTCATGATCCATGTACATTGCCACTTTCCCTTGTTTGGCACGGTTAAATAAACTCGATCCAAGAGATTTTCATCCTAATAGTCAAAATGTACTTGTAAAACTACATGTGCAGGTCCTTGAAGCACTTCTGGAAACCGAACGGGCAGCTCGGGCAGAAGCTAATAACCGGGCAGAAGCTCTTTCGGTTCAGCTCCAATCTACTCAAGGGAAACTTGATTCGCTTCAGCAACAAATGACTACTGTTCGTCTTAATGAATCTGCATTGGATGGTAAACTTAAAACCGTTTCACATGGAAAACGTGTGAGAGTTAATGACACTTTTGGTACCGATTCTGTTCAAGAAATGGATATTGATGATAGAGCAGCAGGACTTAACAAAAGATCAAGAAGTACAAATAACCCTTTAAAAATTGTTTCTACTGATGACAACAACCAAAGTCAAGAGCCTGAAGACTATACAAAATTAAAAAAACCGGAACTCTAGGAAAAGCTCACAAAGGCTGGCTTTGCTGCCAAGGTGCTTCATCTAAAGTCTACTGCCACCAAGAAAGACTTTCAGGTTCTGTATGAAAAATTAATTCTCCAGAGGCAGTGAATTGGTGAGTTTGTTGACTCGCTATTTTTACTAAAATGAAAGTGACTTGAAGTTTTCTGTAGTCTAGTATTGTTGCGGGTGTGTAGAGAACGTAGGTAATAGAGTTTGAGCTCTGGCTAGTAGCAAGTGATTGTGTCATGTTCTTTTGATGCCATGGTACAGTGGACTGTGTTTTCGCACAGTAAACTTGCTTTTGTGTGTAGTTTCTTTTCTGAGTGTTTGTGTTTGTTTGGTTTTACGGATGGGTCTGAATTACAGCTGACAGTCTTTTGAATTAGTGTGTAAGTAACATTGTTATGGTTTGTCGTTTTCTTCTTTATTTAAGCCGCATGACAGGTTGCATCCTCGATAACTACATGATAGGTTGCACCGTTGCATCCTTAGCTTCCCACAATTTCTTGTTTTGGACCATGTTAAAAACGACTATGACAACAAAGCGTCAAATTATCATTATATTCATGTCTCTCATGACATACCTTTTTTGAGTGCATCATGACCTAGGGTTCTGGAGTTCTTCTTGAGCTAAATGTTATGGTATAGACAGAAGAATGATTTTACCAATTCAAACGTAATAAGAGAGTGACTTCGTGCCAAGTAAAACATAGATATAAAACCTGAAAACATGGTAAAAATTGCTAACTAGGAACTTTTGTAGACATTACGTACCGCTCCATAATCTGCAAACATTACATCTTAATTTCTTAAAACGGTTCAAAATAAATCACCTTTAGATAAACTAAAAGTATGAAATCTGCAATCAGACATCAATGAAGCTCAAAAGAAGATGAAATAAATAATGGTACGCAAGTTTGAGCCAAATATAGACATACAATGATGCACATGATGAAATATCACATACTACACTTATATTTTCTATTTGTAGAACTTATATCTAACACTAACTTCATCATTAATTTAATAATACTATTAATACAAAAATATTAGTACTGTGTTCAATTCTCCCTAACTGTTCGTAGAATTAATGGGATGTATTCCATTCGCCTTGATGTACGCTTGGTCTGCTAAAGCCATCCGTGTTTGAAAGGTTGCCCATTCTTTGTTACACCTCTCCCTCACCTGATAACAAAACAAGTGAAATCTTTAACAAACCGCAGTTGGAAATGCAAACGTTATATACTCAGTAAAAAAGAGAGTCGGTCATACCCCTTCCCATGCTGCCTTTCCATTCTCGGCCTTGCCCTGACAGAAAGAAAATAAACAATGAAAATCCGGATTTGTGCCAACTCTCAGGGAATTGGGGATCATGTAAAGAGAAGTAGTCAAGTTGGGCAAATAAAAAAAATAATAGAAAGAAGGGGTAAAAGTGTAAAACAGGCTGAAATCGTCCAAAGTGTATTCTTAAATGCACACAAGCTTGAAAATGTTAGTAAGGTAACAATTCAGATTTTGGTATCATACATTACAGATCAATTATTCAAATAAGGGTAAAACAAAATTGATCAAAAGTAATCTGGCCAAACCAACCGGACCTGTTTTGACAATAATTTACGTTTTGGCCCCAACCCACCTCAGCCACCCTATTTGACTCCTATAAGCAAAAGACTAACCTGGTTTCCAAGTGAAGGAACTATTTGATGAACAACCCACTGAGCATCTACAACTCCTATCTTTTCGTGAGCAGGTTGTTTCAAAAAAACCATCATACGGGTGTATGTTATCCCTATTGGTTCAAATCATACGGGTTGAAAGAAACACCCTACTGGTTGAAAGCCACATGATTTTTTAATTAATGTTGCCTCCTAGATCGCTTCCACTCGAAGATTAAGACTATTATTCTAAGTTTTGTTCTTGTAGCCAATGATTTATTATTATCCTTTTTCAAATTTAACAAAGAACTGCTTGTGGGTCATCAACCAAGCCAGACATGTTTAGACCTTACAAAAGTAGCATTCAAATTTAGCCTATTATGACTTGTTATCTGACCCGCTCATATTGACGTCTCTAACTGACAACCCTTAGGGAAATTAAGTGCTTGAGTTTATTGTACGGTGCAATTGCTCACACAATTACCTTATCAACAAGATTTTCATTTTCAGAAAGCGATTTCTGGACGAGTCCTTGTGCAGATTCCATCTGTGAACGCATTTCCTCATTTTCAATGACATGCTACACAAGAAAAAAACAAATTTGTCAGCATATGTCCATAATTTTGTGTTAGCCTATGATACCAGAAGCTAGTTCGGAACCAGGAATTTACAAATTGCTTTAGAAAGGAAAAACCTCAGATTGCTATGAACATCCATATATTATCTTGTCAACTGACATACTAATCGAAGCTTTTATACATGTGCAGAAAAACTATACATCTCATCGAAAACCGAATATGCAGAAAAACTATACATCTCATCGAACAAAATATAAAAAGTTCTCCTTACTACATCATCAAAATGACACTCATGGATGATGCTTTTTCTTCTCTAAATGTGGTCAACCCATTCATTAAGTCTTGAAACTTCAATCGCAACTAGTATTTACACATAATCTCTGATTTATGCAAAACTAACTCATATCAAAATGTCAAAATTCATTACAGTCTATACTTAAATAATCGTCTATAATTCAATGCTAGTATATACCTAGTATTCAATACTAACATATCAAAAGTTCAAAAGTTCAAAACGTCAAAACTTCATTTCTTGCTGATATATTTCACATGTGAAGAGAATCTTAATAAAACTTAAATAATCGTCTATAATTCAATATAGTCCATGATCGCACCTAGTATTCAATACTAACATATCAAAACGTCAAAACTTCGTTCATTGCTGATATTTTCACGCGTAAAGATGCTCATACTAAACTTTTCACACGCGAAGAAAAATATCTCCTATATTTTCACGCGTGAAGATACTATTACTAAACTTTTCACACACGAAGAAAAACATCTCGTATATTTTCACGCGCGAAGATGCTCTTAATAAACTGTTCACGCGAAAAGATACTCTTAATAAACTTGATCACTGCTATATTCTACTTTACGCAAAATAATTAAGTCACCAATAACAATCAAGACCTAATTCGCAATCTATACATTCACATGTGACATTTTTACAATTAAAAAACTGGTAATAACTTCAAATGCATAAGAATTCACAATTTAACAATTGTATGTTATTCATTACATGGAATTTGCAAGACTTGCATATCACGGACTTGAGTAAGTCTTGGGTTGCAGCAAAAAGGTGGAGAACATGAGCAGAGAAAATTGCATATAGAATTTCACGAATTGCAAAAACAATTTCTAGACCAATAAGTTCATACAAAGCATGATCAGGGCAGGTTGCGTTGACCTAAGTCACTTTCATTTTCAAAATTTATATTCTTATAGTTGAGTAGTGTGTCATATATAACTTTATAATTTTGATTATTTTGACACTAATCTAATTTGACTGGTGGGAACTTATGAATTGAAAGTACACTTTGGTGATCAGTTTTAATGAGATAACAGGTTCCTGGTTTACATCATGAAGCAATTCATACATAAGAACGAAGTTTTTCCTAATAGAATCTTCATTGAGGATACCAAGGTATCTTTAGTAACATGTGCTATTCTTTGTAGAAGCTCAAAGACAAGCGAAGGTGAAATATTTGCTCTAGTGGTTGCAACAAACAGCAATCCAACCACCTTTACATGAAAGTAGTTTACTCCATCCACGATCTGCACCAGTCAATGACGCCATAAAAAAAGATATATAAGCAACAAATTAATTTGCAAAATTAACTGCTCATCAACCATCAACTAATCAAACTATTAACTAGCCTTGAATCAATAAGCAATAGACGAGCTTCAATTGAGACTATCGAATGTAAATAATGTCTCTGGTATATAAGCTATAAAAATTGTAAGAACTGGTCTATCATGGGAAGCTATGCATACAAGTATGATGGTTTTGCGGTTAGTAACAGATGTAGTTAGGGGTGTTTGGTTGGATGGATTGAATACGTTTGTTTTACAGGTATGGGTTTAGTACCATACTAGCACAAGGCATACTCAAGAGCCTAAAAAATTTCAAACCTGATATGTGTTGCATAGAAGATCAGACACATTATCAACTCCAGTGACCGACCAATCATTAAGTGATCCCTAGTTAGTGTTGCACAATAGTGACCCATTGAGTTCACATGACATGTATGTTCTGCTATGAATGGTAATAAACAAAGGACTGTACACTTCTTAATTCTACAATGGAGAGGATGTAGAAATATGACCTGTATATGGTGTTGAACTTATAAAAGTGGCCTTGAATGATAACGTAACAGTGGCACGCCAGGCGCTAATGGCAACAAGACAAACACCAAATTTAATCATAATATTAGTCAAACTTACTGCTGAACCAAGATTAGTCTAATCCAATATACACAACTAGCAAATATTATAATTTATAAACAGATGTCGCGACATTCTCCTCCTGCCATCCATTTTATACTCTGGCTAGATGACACAATGGACCAACTAAAGGACTGAAAAAATATAATAATCGAGCTGATTTGGGAGTTCTAATAGATGACACATTAAATTACAACAGAAGCTGTGTACTTAACGAAATAAGTTTATTATGTAATTGTAAGAAGGGCATTCATGTTTATGCTTTTTTCATGGTCTTCAACAGATTCATTGCTGGATAATTACTTACAGTATGCATTTGATATCTAGTTCTTACCAAGGTAGAGCAAGGTTGGGAGTCCTTCACAATATCATGTCATACTATAAAATAAATAGAGATTAAGATATTCCAGCCTGCAAAACAGTAAAGCTCATGGTCTAAAGTGTACCATAATTAAGGTATAATCGTTAGTAGTGTCACTAACAGGAAGATGACGACATGGAAAAAAAAATCAGTTGAACAGATGTAGACATGTTCCTACTCAAGCATTGGTTCACCTTAAACTAAACTAATTATATATTGACTTTAAAGATGCCATTTGATTCCTTAGAATGATAAGACAAACGCCCTGCGCTATAAAAACAACCTTTCACTATGTCAGTACAGAATACTCACAGCAAAACTGAAGATCTTGCAACATAAGCTTCATAAAATGGTAATTCTTATGCTAAATCTGTTCTCAAGTCACTACATTTGCAGGCCTATATTCTGTTATCAACCCGGTTTATACTAAAGACATTGTAGAATATGCAGGTTATCACTGGTGATGTTAAAATACAAGCTAGACACCAAAAAAGGCTGGGAGGGACAAGAGCTGCGATGTTTGCATATGGTATCTTAAAATAGGACATATATTATGCATATAATAAGAATTCACAGTATTTTCTATATTTTTAACTGTTCTGAGTGTGTTGACTAATGCAGCTATGATAGGGCTTGAGAACATGGCTTTCATTGCCATGGCTGTCAGCTTGGTAACTTACTTCTATGGTTATATGAACTTTAGTTTGACCAAGTCAGCCACAACACTCACAAACTACTCGGGCACTGCCTATTTACTATCACTATTTGGAGGGTTTATTTTTGACACATACTTGTCAAGATTCAAGACTTGCATCCTATTTGCATCTTTCGAAGTTGTGGTACACCACATGCAAACTATCATCAACTAATAATCTATAATTTGTGTCTTATTTATAACGTATTTAATATGATGCGACACTGTGTACACTCAGGGTTATGCACTTTTAGCAATTCAAGCACGCTTCCAACAGTTACGGCCGATTCCCTGCAAATGCTAGCCTAGGGAATGAATGTGAGCAAGCAGAAAGTGGTCAAGAGGCGATACTTTTCACGGGTCTATATTTAATTGCACTCAGCACAGGTGGAATTAAAGCGGCTCTGCCTTCATTGGGAGCTGACCAATTTGACCAAAGTGACCCCAAAGAAGCAGAATCACTTGCAAGCTTCTTCAACTGGTTTCTGTTCAGCGTCACAACTGGTGCTATATTTGGTGTCACCTTTGTGGTCTGGATCAGCTCTAACCAAGGTTGGGATTGGGGGTTCGGTATATGCTCCGTAGCTGTCTTAGTATCAGCTCTTTTTCTACTCATGGGGAAATCTATGTATCGGAACTATGTACCTAAAGGAAGCCCAATTAGTCGAATTCTACAGGTATACTAACATAAGAAATACCAACACATTTTTTATCATCAAACAGATAACAGATACTTATAAATTAGATTTAAAAAAAAAGGTATTTGTGGTGGCATATTCGATACCATATCCGATACCTTATTTCTTCACATGTGAGGGTATTCGATACCATATCTGATACCTTATTTCTTCACATGTGAAGATATTCAAGACCTTGGAGCTCATGGGAGGTTTTAGTACATGAACTTAACTAATAATTGCACATGTGAACAAAACTTAACACATCTCATCAAACACCTAATTTTATTTTAAAAAAATTGCACATGTGAAGAAAACTTACACATTTCATCAAACACCTAATTTTATTAAGAAAAAAAAAGTGCACATGTGAAGAAAACATACACATTTCATCAAACACCTAATTTTATTATAAAAAAATGCACATGCGAAGAGAGCTTATACATTTCATCAAACACGACCAAATGGCCAAACGGAAAAAATTCAATAGTGAAAGATGCAACACTTGCGGAAACATAACATAATAACATAAATAAAAAATGATTGACCGCAAACGACCACTTTACCATGCTTCCTAACTTAATTGGTCTGTTATACACAAACACGACCATTAAATGAGTTTTGAACACATTCACAACAAATAAGGTTATATTGTGCCTATTGAAGTCATTCACAAATACCTTTATCGAGCGAAAACTAAATCTATAAATAAGAAATCATGACCGTAAATATTATCAAGACTACTAAATTAACAAAATCAGCAAATAAAGTTCATAGCTTGTGCAATATTGGTTCAGGCATTTCATCAAACAGTTGATATGCATTATAAAATTAAATTAACTACCTGCAATGAGAGCGATAAAAGTATTATATGAACAAATATTACAAGCAATGGTCAAATCTAACACCGATTACAAACAAGTGAATAATGAAAGTGTAAGAAGTTAACCTTTTGCAGAACCAATTTTAACATAATAACCTTCAAATTACAAAAGCAAACAACCATAAGCTCAAGGAGATGATCGAGAGTGGTGACAATAAGGTGTTGCTATGGTGGCGATTAGTCGTCCAATGACGGTTTGTGTTTTTGCAGTCGGTGGAGATTGGAGGGGTGATGGTTGATGTGTCTGTATTTGCATTTTGTTTATGGAGGGAGAGAGAGAATAAAAGGGATATTATTTTTGGGGGGTTGGAAGCAAATGAGAAAAATACATCCAGACCCCTCAAATTTTTGGCCGAAAATTACAAAAATGCCATTCCGCCCAAATTGATATTAAGATGAGATTCACTTGATCTAACGGTCCAGATCTCTTCTCGCGTTCTCACAAAAAATGGCCTTCTCATTTGAACGTTTGTCTCTCTCTCTCTCTCTCTCTATATATATATATATATATATATATATATATATATATATATATATATATATATATATATATATATATATATATAGAAATTGGTTCTTTTAAAAAGTTGATCTTGGTGGAAAAGTGAGAGAAGTGATCTCAACCATTAGATCACCCCCTCTTCTCCTCCTTTTTTTTCCTCCTAACTACAGGGGCCATTTTGTAACTTTTTAAATTTTTTAGGGTAAATCTTGTCAATTCGTCTCTATTTCTCATTCTATCATATAAAATGTCTAAAATTTTTTATTTTTTCATTTTTTTCTTCTTTTTTACTATACTGTTCTCTCCAGAATCACTATTTTCATTTCTTCCCAGTTATCATTGCTTTTGATCTCCACACAATAAACACGATTTGTTCATATTCACGAAATTCTCTCATTCTATTTCTCAAATCATCGATCAAAGTAAGTATCCTAACTTTATTTTATTATAATTTTGTTATAAGATCAAATATAAAGCTTTTATGTGTTTGTTAGAGTTTATTTTGCACAATTTATTGTTTGTTATGAGTTAGGGTTTTGTTCTATGAATTTTGATTCGGTGATCATCAGGTGTGTTCACAGATGTACCGATTTTAAGAGTTTTGTGACATGATGTATTATATAGATCTGTTATTTGAAGCAAAGTTGAGAAAAAAACATGAAAAAACGTGTTTAGAAAAACTGCACACAAGGTGTTTGATAAAATGCCTAAATGAAATTTCATAACTGTGATGCACTGAATTTGCACTCAGATGCATCAACTATTTATCTAATTTCATTATTTCCTAATACCTTTGAAAAAATGCAACTTCTGTTTAGATTATAAATCTTTGGTGTAATAAATCTGTGCAGCTTGATTCATTATAACCGAAGGAGAAATCGATGGTAAAGGCAACAGAACACTAGGAGAAACCGCGGGTAACATGTGTGTATCAAGGGAAATGCTTAGTAAGCATGAAGTTAAGGCTCTGATGAAGCTCAAACATCCATCTCGAGTCGAATATCTGCGCCACTATCTCTTGTGAAGCAATTTGCATTTTCTGCAAGTATAAATTATTGTGTGTATACGATTGAGTGTCATGTATCATAGTTATGAGCTAACAAGAAACATAAGAAACACCGTACATTGTAGTTCCAAGTTATGTACATGACAAGGAGGGCTTTTTCTTAATAATTCTGCAACGAGTAGTTGAATCTTATTTATAACAAGTTCAGTAGAAGTTTTATTGGTATTACAGCAAGTAGAAGTTTCATTAGTATGAGCTCCTTGGCATATATCTTCTGTGGTTTCTATTTATGTGCTATCAATGCTGATAAGCTATGTATTTAATGAGTTTTATGAAAAGTGAGGATGTTATGTGTTTCTTCAGTGTGGTGACTTTGACTTCAAGGATAACATTGACTTATTCTACTGGAAGAACACATTCACTCAAAAAAGTGCCACTTAGTTATGGGAATTCCAACCTACTAGCTTATGTCATTTTATTTTCTTTACTTTCTGATTATGTATGGCAGTATATGTATTCATCACTCCTAGAAAGTGTCAACGGCTTGATGGCAAGTGCTAACAGCATGTTGAAGTGCATGTGAATGTCCAGAAAGTGAATTCCCATAAACTTTTAAGAGGTCATGTTGTAATTGAAGTTACATACAGGACAAGGAGGGACTATTCTTGTACTTATATCTCATTATACAGTAAAAAGAATCCTAATTATAGTAAGGTTCGTGTGATCATGTTACCACAATTTATACATGAATCAGACATGTATTATTCATATTTTCGTCGTCGTAACTATTATGAATATACATATACAGCGAAGTAACAGATATAGCACTATGTTTACAGTAAAATAATGAAATGGAAGGTAAAACATGATAGCCAATAAAGCTTTGCACAATTAGAATGTACAATAAAGACTTTGAATATATTAAGCACAAGTCATTACATCACAATAATGAGAGATTTGGCCTATGAAAGGGCTTCTACTAAAGAAACATACTACCTCTAAAACATGAACCCAGCTCATGACAACTATAATACTGGAGTAATACACAAACACTAGATTTTCCAGTTTGCTTATCTCATCACATTTCAGTTATATATAAACTAAATACATAACTCAAAAGACATGAAAAGTCGGAACTACCCCCAAACAGTGCCAAACTATACAATCAGCAAGAACCCCTTATGAGAATCCTTCACCAACTTCACAAACTTATTTGTAGGTGACAACTTTCCTGAATCTGAACCAACTTCACAACCTGCACATCATCCTTTGGAGGGCTACCTGATGACTCTTCTGAATTTGAACCATTTGACCGATGCATTTGGATGTTTAAATTACTTGATGACAGAGGTTCCTGTACCAGGTATAAAGTAGTAAAAATTAAAGAAGGAAAAGTATAATCGGCTGGTAATGGGTCAAAACGGGACTTCCAATGCGGGTTGAATGAATAAGGCCTAATTGACCCACGCATTTTTTGTACATATTTTTAAATATGTACATTAAACATGATTAACAAACTAGATTGTTAGACTCTAACCTTTTTAATAAAAAAATTACAGGTTGTATATAAGAAATGACACTTTGGATGAAATATGACTTGTTTGCCCCATTTCATTTTATCTAATGTTCTCAAATTTTGACCGTTTTGGTCGTTCAATACATTACTCATATAATGGGTCAAAAATGCAAAATCTATCAAAAGCGAAGACTGATAGTCTTTGTGTGAAGAGAGGGATATGAAGATGGAGAACCTTATTGATGTCGATGTGATCAAGGGTTGTTATAACGGGCAACAGTAACAGCCAAGCCAGATCCGTCAGGCATTTCAAATACCGATTGAATTTTTCTGTGAATATAGAACATTTTAGGACATTTTATAAAGAATCTGTTGCTATTAAGTGTACATGTATTGTACAAACTGATAACAGCCAGGTTCTGTTTGCTAGACGTACACATGCCTAGCAAAGAGCTCCCATAACGAATAAGCAATCCTAGATAGAAAAGGTACCGGTCCACTTGCTGAAAATAAGCATGAATAATTCAGTTTTAGTTGTTTTTGAAATGCGGAAAGTATACTGTAACAAGTATTTCATCATGGACTAGTTGTTTTAGGCTAATAAAAAAGAAAAAGAAAAAGTTTAAGTTTACACGAGGGGTGGATTCATATATTGAAAAACCAATCTTGTTCAATAAGTTCAACGATGCATCGATGCACTAAACATACAAACGATGCACTAAAAATTGCATGTAGATGCCTTAATATTTCTAACGATGCACTAATGTTATGCATTAATGCCCTGGGTCACAAAGGTGAATCTATAATTAGTTTAAAAAGTCATTTCATACATGAGTTTTTTATATCGTTTTTTACAGCAAAACAAATATTGGACAAATATGTTTCATGTGATCCCAACCTGTTTTAAACTATCCCAAAGAATTACCTGTTTTGATCCAAACCGTTTAGACCCCTTATTTAATCAAACTAATACGCCCATTGTTCCTCCTCTAGCTGAAGAATCTATTTACTAGCTATATGACACGAAAGAAAAAAATACCTTGAAAATACTTCCGCCAGCAACACCACCTTTTAAATCAGCCTCCTCACACCTCAGCTTATTGACAGCAAACGACCTTATCAATATCACCTTTCAAATGAGGCGAAGTTGGCCTGTCATCATCCAATTACAACATATATAAAATTAGTATGACATGGCATGCATCCATACACAACTCAAACAACAGTTATTCATAAACCATTATGGACCTCTCTAGAAAAAAGAAAAATGTCGTTTGGGACGACATGAGGACTGCATTTACAAGCTTGCTAGCTAACTTTAACAGATTTAAAATTCTACTCCATTTCACATACTATTGATAAGAATCAGTGGGCTTATTAACAAACTCAAATTCTACTCCATTTTTACAACAAGAAACAACATAAGCTTACTTCCTTTCCATAACTACCATTTAAGGGGTGTTTGGATTAGCTTATCTTATGGGCTTATTAACAAACTAAAATATAAACATATGCACTACAATACAAATAGATGCACTAAAATACTTACGAGGAAGGAGAATTAACACGACTGAAACGTAGCATTTACTTGTCATATGCTATCATATCATGATACTATAATTAGCCACCCTTGCTGCCCTAATATGTCTAAACAGATGCTCTAAATACATAAATGGATGCACTAATATCTACCTTTTCGATGCACTAATCATACACTAATATCTACCTTTTCTAAACAGATGCTTATGAGCGTTTGATTTAGGTTGTGGTGTATCTTAACAAGACAAAGGAATGAAACAGACCAGTTATCACTACTCGTTACAGCTAATTAACTAGGAGAATATTCAAAAAACAAAACCTGCAGCAAGAGGATTCCTGAGTGTTTTGAATAGAAAACAAACCACCGATCAAAACCAAAGGAAATGCAAGATTTCCAATTAAATTGAACAAATAGGAACCGGGATCTTCATAAGCATTATGTGCTACAAAGTCGATATTTTTCTCATGGAACTTTTGAAGAAGTTATTGGCTGAGACCAGGAAGTTGCACTCGGACTCTCTTAACACGATTTCGCAATTTGGGAGAAACTGCGTCAACGATTGCTATTGTTCCATTTTGAAGAGCAGGAGCATGTGCGGGTGTCTCAACTGGAATAACTGCTTCTTCACTTCAAAAAGCAATATATTGAGAAAGAAAAGGTTGGAAAAAAACCCTTTAAAGGGATTAAGATATTTTCTATAAAAATAATAATAATAATAATAATAAATAGGAGAAACAGAAGTAGTTAACATACACCGCCATGTTTTCGGTTGAACAAATCTTCTCTCAAATTGTTTTAATAAAAAAAAACCAAGCCAAAATTGATACAAACATAATTAGATGCAAATAATATCAATATGTTCTATACAATAAACTTAAAGCCATCAACTGGGCATTGAAACGACACAAACAGAAAAATGAAATAAACGAAATTACTATTCAGACAAGATGATGTCTCAATGCTGTTGTTTTACATCTAATATTAAGTTCGTCAATTTGTAATTTACTTGCATTAAAAAACTGTGTACTTGATACACATGACTAGAATCAAGATAATACCATGGAATTTTCATTATGTGAAAAGTGCAGGCCATCACAAAATTAAAGGGATTGGGACAAGCTTTGTACCATGGAATTTTCATTAAGATATGATTGATGAAGTAATTGAGGTCTGCTCCCTTTTCCCTTTACTAATCACTAGGGATAAGCAGTGGTACCGGAAAAACGGTACGGTACCGGAACCGTACCGGTACCGACGTGTACCGGTACCAGTTTTTTATACCCGGTACGGTACCGGTATTACGAAAATGGTGTAAAAAAAACCGGTACCACATAATTCGGTGCGGGATCATAACGGGATTTCCCGAGTTCGGTACCGGAATACAAAAGATTGGCTTTTTGAAATAAACTCATTATCCAAGTTAACACTCTTATTCAGATTCTCGTTAAGAACATCACAAAAGTAACTAATGGCTAGTTGTACGTATAAATTAGCTGGTATTCATTGCCTTATGTCGAAACCGCATATTCTGCTGCGATTTTCAATTCATGTAGTAAGTATTTATGATGTCATGTGTTTATAAATATGAAGTCATGTAAAAAATGGGATGCCAAAGGCAAAAACTATACACTGAACTGTAATTATCTAAATTTATCAGTATCAACTTCCATATGCAATTAACACACTCCTTTGGTCCTATCTCCTTTCATACATGCATGGCACAAAGATCTTCATCTGTTTATGGTTTACAAGTTTATACATGCCTGTACATAAAGATAGACGTACAAGACACCAATAAACAAGCGCTACACATTCAAATGAATTTCTTGGCTTTATACTAATATAAAAAGCAATAAATATGAGTGAAAAATATCATAAAGTCAATGGATTTTGCCGTCCCTTAAAATATATTAAATCTGTATTTGTTGTTGATATGAAACCATATGGGTGATATGGTTCAACAGAAAACGGGAATACACGGATGGGTACCGATTTCCCGGTACCGGATACCAGCACCGGTACCGGTACCGTAATCTTGCCCGGTACGGTATGGGTACACTCCTTTCATGCTCGGGAAAAAAACGGTACCATTAATTCGGTACGGGTACGGTACCGGATTGGTACCGAGCTCATCCCTACTAATCACCCTCATTCATGTTACACGGGAATAGAGCCTTTATTGGCATTTTCTTTCCGATTTTCGGAACTTAGTTATTAAAAAAATGGAATTAAAGAAGAGAATAAGACAACATATATCTTGTGAATAACATGTGGTGGTTGTAAATAACAAGTATGGTGTTTTAGGATTTTTACCATACACTGTCGATACGCTAAAACCAAGACACAAATGGTATTATTATGTGATGAGTTTTTTATGGTTTTCTTGATGAATTAGTAGACTCAAGTTATAACTAATGGGATGCACTAAAGGTCCTCAAACGGATACACTAAAGATCCTCAAAAGGATGCACTAAAGTACCTCAAACAGATGCAATTAAATAACTCCATTCCAAAAAGCTTTTAGGATTTGACTTACCTAACTGGTTTTCTGCTTAATCAGTTGTTTTCACTAGCTCTAGAATCGAACAAGCTTTAGCAACCACAACCTGCATCACATTGAGATCAAGTTTCTTTAGCCTTTATAAATTCGAATAAGCATATTAACGAAGGTGTTTGAATATGTATTTGACTATGTGAAATTGAATAATCATTATCAAATGGTGAATTGTAATAAATCGGGCTGTAACAAACACTTAAAAGACCAGGAAAAACATACAGCTCTAGCATGACGTCCAACATCTCCCTCTCCATCACTGCCCTCTGAATTGCTTTCTGCAGTTTGACAAACTGCGTTACTAGCAGAAGCATCAACTAGCCTATCCATAATTTTGTTACATCTCCCTCTCCATCACTGTATTTACTAGACTTACAAGGTCATTATTGACCGTTGCAGCAACAACCTACATTCAACATAACCATACACGTTGATGCCTTTAATAGTAAACATGAAAATGGATGCACTAATATGTCAAAAACAGATCCTCTAAACATGCAAATGGTTGCACTAATCAATGATGCTTCCATTTAGAAATCGGGTCAGGTCAGATTACCGGGTTTCCTTATTTTGTCTCTCTAATCGTATATTGTATTTGTACCCCATATTGTAGTATAACTTTCAGATTCTCTCAGTACTTTGATTTTTTTATTAATTTAGTCAACCTCGTTACGAATCTGTTTAGGCATATAACTGAATGACATATTGTTAAATCTTGTTACAAACCTTGTTACCCCATATTGTGATATCACATCTTAGTTTAAAAAAAATACTAGTGAACTGAATGATTTCACGTTTGAAAGAGAATAAAATATGCATATGAGATTAGATTATAGCGAAAAAAATAACTTCTTACAGCAAGAGCAGTTAATATCCGCATTGAGGGAGCATGGGCTATGGTGATGCAGCAGCAGCAGCTGCTACATGTAACCTACAAAAACCAAAGACTGGTTGGTTTAATCTTTTTAAAAAACCAAGACATGTCTACAAAATTCTTGAATATTTATGTACCTTTTGTGCATATCAACAAATTCATCAGTCTCGTCAACAATCATTTCCTGCATTAATTGCCAATTTAGACTATCATACTTTGCCAACATTTAAAAAGTGTCTAACTAGAACTTTTTTTACAAGACTAGATCACAATATTAATCAGAAGAACGAATACAGAAACTTAGGCAAAGAGAGAATTAAGATAACCTGAAGAAGTTCCTCAAATACATCTTCCAAGGTGATTATACCATAACTTCACATTCTTCAATGTCCTCGGATGAATAAAGCAATCCATTTGTTTGTACAGTCAGTCTTGCAGTAGTTTCCACATCAATTGTCACACTTTATGCCTTGTCACCCTGCTTTGATGACCTATTAGGAGTTGCAGACTGAGAATATTGAAGTTTGAATGTTTCTTGATTTGGTTCTTCTTCGAGTATCCTCAAACAGTCCCTCCAGATAAGATCTGCAGCCTCTTGCAATGTCAGCAAAACGTGGCTTTGGAAACACATATTGGTCTATAGATATGAATTATAAGAATCAACTACTAACTATGAAAAATGGATGAGAAATTAACATTTGGTCCAATATCATCAATGCCAGCTTTATTGAATCGCAACTATAACAAATGAGTAGCACATTAACCAAAGCATCATCGGTTGAGTAAGATCGAGATACCCCCCGAAACAACCCACTTTAACCAATGTGTTGCATATGCTCTAATCATACAAACAACCAGATATTCTCACATAACAAACATAGGGGTAATGTATAATTTATTATAGCAGCAAGAAGGGCAAGACCATGACCATCCAGTTCAGATATTGAAATTACTTTACAATCGAGACGTAAACTGCACAACAACACACAGATTTGTAACAAGGTTTGACTAAATTACTAAAAAGTCAAAGTACTAACTGAGAGAAATCTGAAATTTATGCTACAATATGAGGTACCAAATGCAGTATACAATTAGAGAGACAAAATAATAGAAGGATAAGAAGATTACCTGGTTACATGTTGATGCCTTAAGTTGTAAACATGCAAATGGATGCACTGATATGTCTAAGCAGATGCTCTAAACATGCACACTGATGCCTTAATATGTTTGGCGATGCGCTAATCATAGTCACTGATGCCCTAATATGTGATGCCATAATCATACTAACACATGTGGTAACGTTTATTTCAGATTCAATAATCAAACAAACAAATGCCCTATTTTTCCACCTAATGCTCTAATCGTACTAACATATGCCATATCACGAATTTCATGAATTTCTGATGCATTAATTAAACAAACATTTAATTCGCTAACATGTCATGAGATGCCCTAATCATAAACTCTCAATGCCCTCACTTTTTTCATTTCGTGCTCTAATCACACACATTTTATGCCCTAAATTTGTCACTTGATGCATTAACCATACAATCCTGATGCCTTAACTTTTTAACCTGATTCTTTAATCATTCTAACATATATCACAACATTAAAGGCTGATGCCTTAATAAATCAAACAGATGTCGAACATGCCACGCGATTCTCTAATATACACAATGGATGCATCAATATATATCGTGATGCTTTAATCTAACAAAAATATGATGTAAATTATATTCCTTATACAGATGTACTTATTCAGACAAATAAATGCTATAACATATTACTTACAGAGATGCACTAAAATGTAATATTATACATATAAATCCTATAAATGTCATTCCAATGCACAATACCATTAATTATTTTAAAAATTAAAAAATTTGTAATTAAAAACTCACAATTATTCTGGTGTATGGCAGATGTACGACAACTGGTCTGGTGTGAGATGTAGGTGGCTTAAGCTACACCGGTGACGATGGAGATGATGGTGGCGACGGAGTTGATGGTGGCGATGTGGAGTTGATGTAGATGGTGGCGATAGAGATGATGTTGGCGATGGACATGGTGGCGACAGAAGACGGTGGCGACGGTGAGTGCGTGTGTCTGAAACGAGAGTGTATTGAATTTTTACAGTGTGTTTGGATCTGTATAACAAAAGCTGATTCCTTCTTTTTTTTCTCTTTTTTTCACTTTTGACCTTAAAGATTCAATTGTTGTCATTATCTACCCTGTAGTTTTAGATGTTTGCAAAATCTACCCTATAACTATTTTTCTCACTTTTCTATCTAATTACACTTTTCTCTAGAACCGGACTCTATATATATATATATATATATATATATATATATATATATATATATATATATATATATATATTTTAAAAGAATTCGAGCAACATCTAAAGTCCCGTGTCATTCTTTGAATGACAGCACAAAGACCGTAGATATTATCGAATCGAGAAAAACATGACAAATTGACAATAATTTTTGAAGATTTTTCGAATTTTTCAGATTTTCATGGATTTTGAAAGTTTTATAATTTTGTATTTTGTTTTTCGAAAAATATTTACAAGAGATAGATGAGCATAGACCTTTACTCCTCGTCTTCTTCCTGAAGACGTTTGAGTGTTTTGGGTTGAAGGCTTTTCAAGCCTAGTCGTGGAAGTATGAACTCAAAACGTTCTCTTGGAAGAGCTTTGGTGAAGATGTCTGCTAACTGATATTCGGACCTCACAAAATAGAGTTCTACCACACCCTTTTCCACTTGTTCCCTGATGAAATGATGACGAATGTCGATATGCTTAGCTCTTGAGTATTGAACGTTATTGCATGAAAGAGCAATAGCACTTTTATTATCACAGTCAGAGGGATTTTGTTAAATACAAAGCCATAGTCAGTTAATTGAGATCTCATCCAAGGATTGAGCACAACAAGATGACATGGCTATGTATTCTCCTCTGTAGAGGAAATAGAAGTACTCATTTGCTTCTTTGAAGACCAGCTCACAAGCTTATCACCCAAAAACTGAGCACCTCTAGACGTACTTCGACGAGTATCTTGACATCCTGCATAATCAGCATCTGCATATCTGTTAGTGATATACCGGTGTCCTTCAGGTACCAAAGTCCCATATTGATGGTTCCTTGGAGATACCGAAAGATCCGTTTAACCGCTTCAAGGTGCTTTTTAGTAGGCTTAGCATGGTATCTAGCACACATGCAAACAGCGAACAAGATGTCTGGTCTACTAGAGCACTGAGGTACATCAGGGATCCAATCATACTAATACATATTTCGTTTGGTCAATCATGATCCCTGAGTGGTCCTCATCTAGTTTGGTTCGATCAATCATGGGAGTGTCAACAGGTCACTTGAATCAAATCCAAATTTCTTTAAGATCTCCGTAGCATATTTAGATTGATTTATGAAAATGCCTCCGGGACTTTGTGAAATTTGTAGTCCCAAGAAAAATGACATTTGTCCCATCATTGACATTTGAAATTTTGAACTCATTTCATTTGAAAACGGTCACACTCATTGGGGTCAGTCGAGGCAAAATATATCATCAACATAAATTTGAACATGAATTAAATGTTTGCCTGACTTTCTGGTGAACAATGTTGGATCAACTGCTCCTTTGCTGAATCCGGTAGATAGAAGAAACTTTGATAGCGTATCATACCATGACCTTGGAGCTTGATTTAAACCATACAGAGCCTTCTTCAAACGATAAACGTGGGTAGGATGTTCCGGATTCACAAAGCCTTCAGGTTGGCTGACATAGACGACTTCTTTAAGATCTCCGTTCAGAAATGCCGTCTTTACATCCAGCTGATAGACTACCATGTTCTTACTTGCAGCATTAGCTAAGAATATTCTGATTGCCTCGATTCGAGCCACTGGAGCAAATGATTCTTCAAAGTCTATGCCCTCCTCCTGACGGTATCCTTTTGCAACCAATCTAGCCTTATTCTTTAAAACATCACCATACTCATCAAGCTTTACTTTGAAGATCCACTTGAGAGCAATGATCATAGCACAATCTGGACCAGGTACTAATTCCCATACATCGAGACGATCAAACTCATGAATTTCTTCTTGCATGGCATTGAACCAGCTCTCTTCATTCATGGCAGTTTTAACATCTTTTGGTTCGACCTTAGAGAGTACGGAGTTGAAGAAGCACCATAAGGCATCGGTTGCAAGTTGTTTCCGTGTGGATACTGGACGAGAGGGATTTCCAATGATGTTATCTAATGGATGATCGTAAGTCCATTTTCTGAGGTGTTCATGTGGCTGTTGTTGTGGGACTGACAGAGTCGATGTCTCCTGTAGAAGATGGTTCAGATGATGAATCAGGAGCAAATATATTTTCAAATGGAGCATCTTCGGGAGTAGCAAAGGGATTGACTTCATCATGTGAATCAGAGGCATTTCCATGATGTACACTTGATGATTGAAGATTTGTTGATGAACAGATTGGTCACACAGGCGTTTTTGGCTTAATGACATAGAAGTTGAAGGGTTAATTTCATTGACAGGGATAGAAGCAGCCTATGTTGATTGGATTGACATATCATTGATACTTGGCTCATATTGTTCATCAAACATTGGATCAAACAGTTTCTTTAAATCATCTTCTGAGGGGGGTACATATGGAGTTGCTGATGAGGAGTTTGGTACAAGAAATGAACCAATGGGACTGTTTTGAAGTGCGGGTCCAGAACTGGAATGTCCAGGAGCCATTTGACCGGTCAGCTCATCAAACGTAACGTGAATTGTTTCCATGATATTTCGGGTTCTTTTGTAGTAGATTTGGTATCCCTTTTTGTTTGGTGCATACCCTACAAATATTCCAATGTCTGCTTTAGCTCTTAGTTTGCCTAAGTCTTGACCCTCATTAGTTGGATAACACAATGCACCAAACACTCGAAGGAAAAAGAGATTAGGTTTTATTTGTGGACAAGTTCATATGGAGTTTTCCATGAACAGTGTGAATCAGGGAACGATTTTGTGTGTAGCATGCAGTGGCAATAGCTTCAGCTCAGAGAAACATTGGAACCTTTGAGTAAATCAGCATTGTTCTAGCGGCTTCTACAAGAGTTTGATTTCGTCTTTCAACTACACCGTTCTGTTGAGGAGTTCGTGGAACACTTCTTTGATGGCTGATTCCAATGCTTTCATAAAATTCACTAAGTTGTTTGTTAACAAACTCAGTTCCATTGTCTGTCCGGATAATTATGACAGTTTTGTTAAGTCGAACCTGCAACTGTTTGATGAGTTTGATGATGATATCAGGAGTTTCATCCTTTGTCCTTAAGAACTTGACCCAGGTGAATCTAGAGTAATCATCACCCACAACTAACACATATTTCTTCCCAAAGATATTTTGCACTCTCATTGGTCCACATAAGTCCATATGAATTGCATGAAGAACTTCTGTGACAGAGTTAGTAGGTTTGGGTTTATGGGCATACTTCTTGCTTTTTCCAAATTGACATGCTGAACAAAGATGATCCTTTTCATACTTTATTCGAGGTAAACCTACAACTAAGTCATTTCTGGAGAGATCATTGATGGTGCCGAAGTTCAAGTGATTGAGACGACGATGCCATAACCATGACTTTGTTTTCGAAGCCTTTGACAACAAGCAGATTGGAGAAGACTTCATCATATCATCGATAAAGATGGTGTAAAGATTTGAACCACGAGTTCCTCTTAAAAGTTCCTTACCATCAAGTTCTCTAACAAAACAAGTATGTTTTCTGAAGGCTACTTCTAGATCAGAATCACAGAATTGACCGACAGAGAACAGATTATGACCCAGACCTTCCACATAGTATACTCTAGAGATAACACTATCACCAACAACATAATCACCATAACCCATAATTGCACCGAAATGATCATTACCAAATCTAACTGTCCCGATGAATTTGCTCACGAAGTTTATGTGCGCACCGGTCTCGGTCATATGCTTGGAACAGGCTGAGTCCAGGTACCACAGAACGATTTGAATGATCTGCAGTTGAACACAGACAAGAATGGATACTGGATAATGGGATCCCATGCAAGAAAGGGTTCCACTTGGTTAGTAACAGTAATTGGAACACCCACATCAGAAATAGAAACATCCATATCAGAAGTAGAAGCAATGGAATCATTGGGAATAGATGTAATGCTGGTGTCTGTATTTGACCTATTCAAAGTATGTTCACTTCTTAAGGGAATAGTTTTACCAGTAGGCATCCATTTTCTAGTGGGCATAATCTTAGCAGTTTGAGAGCAAAACTGATTATTCTTATGGCCAAAAGGTATCCAATAATAACCTATCTTTATAAAAGTTCTTCCTATGGGTTTCCACTGTATTCTAACAATCTTTCGTTTTGCCTTTTTGCCTTCTTTGCACGATTATTAGCGTTAACAATTTTAACTGGGCATTTGACAGCATTAGACAAAGCATTCACACCACATTCATGATTAGCAACAAGATTCAAGCAGACATCATTACAAGGTTTGCAAATAGTATTAGAATTCGATTCATTACAGTACCTAAGGCTAATACTAGAATCAACACGATTCGTTTTATTCAACTCAAGCTTAAAGATCCTAGGTTGGTCTTCTACTCTCTTCCAATGCACATTTTTAGCTTGCGAGGTCCTATCATTCCTTGTATTGTCTTGAGACTTTGACCTGCTCGCTTTAATGTCATTGATTACTCCTGTAGAGGGAATTATGGGAACATTAGTTGGTTGATCTACTTTTTGCATTCCTGAACTAACGTGCAAGGATCTGTATTACTAGACGACACATTGATGTATCTTTCTTTCTTAAACTGGGCCTAGAATGGTTTGAATGCTTGGCACTAGGCATAGAACAAGGCATCACAGCTTTGCCTTTTTGCACCTAAGGTTAAGGATTTGGGACATGTTGAAATTAAACATTCTAGCAGCTCTTGAGATCGTTTGGCCTGGAGGCAAGCAAACCTAATTTCACTATCAAGAGGTTTGTTAATGAAATCCTCTTCGACAATCTCACGGAGACATTCTAGACTATCCTTAAGGTGAGCACAGTAGTCATGAAAAGCATGTTCATTATTCCTAAGATGAGGAGGAATATATTTAACTGTCACAGTTTATTTGCAATCTAAGGGTGACTTTGAGACAACATTCTTATTGAAAACAAGTGGTAGTTTCCCATTTCCCTGACTTCTCAGATTCTCAATTTCCTTTTGTAAAGACGTTATTTTTTCGTTGTTTTGGTCACGGGTGACTTTTATTGAATCATATAACTCTTTAAAATGTCGTTTAACTTTTTCATTTTCTTCTAGAAAACTCTCGTTTTCCTTTTGTAAGGCATTAACTAAGTTTTGAAGATGAAAAGTTTAAGAATTCTGAGAATCTAAAGGAGGAGGCATTTGGGAGCCTGTCATATTGTTCTTTTGACCCTTTAATTGAGAGATTTGGGCTTTCAACTTTCTGATCGTGTTGCAATGAGCTTGAGTCTGTTCATCACGTTTGTTAATTTGAAAAACTGCATCAAACTCTGGAGCATCTGAGGATGTCTTGATATTTGAAGTTTTGACATTTTCTTTAAGATGTTGATATTTTAGTTGTAAATTAAAATGCTCAGCCTCTAGTTTAGAAAAATGTTTAACAAATTGTCGTGATCATCCAGTTCAATTTTCTCAGTTAATTTAGAATAGTTTTTTCAAGCTCAATGACACGATCATGGGAGACTTTCAGGGCAACAGATAATTCATGAAATTGAGAAGCATTAATAGAACAAGTTGTAGCAGTGAAAAACACATCTTGAGCAATACATTCAGAAATCATATTCTCATTCAGTGTATGCAAGTTCTTCCTTTCAATCTCATTATATTTTAATGCTCACTCATAGTCACTAATCTCAACTATCATCGCATCAAATTCCTTTTCCATTTCTTTAATGTCTGAATTCATTCCCTTTTTAAGACTCTCAAAGTGATCTTTTAGTTGTTTAAAGAAAGGGATGACTTCAGTTAAATAACATTCTTTAGTTTGCTCAAAACCTCTTTCTCCTTCAGTTATACCAGTGGGTGTGATCATTTTCTTGCAAGTTTTCTCAAAATCAACAAATAGTTTAAAGATAACATATTGACTGATTAAGGTCTTTCTTTTAGTGGCAATTGTTCTTGGAACTAGATGCATTGATGTATTTGGAGGATACACAGTCGCTCTAGGCATTTTCCAAAGGGCGGTTGGTTGGTTCAACAATATTTTTAGCTTTCTGCTTATCTAAATCCATTTTCCAGAACACTTGTTCGGGAGTTAACAATGTCTGAGGCTTAAACTTGTTTAAGGCAATCCAATTCTCCCTTTTGTAATCATGGGGTGTGATGATTACTTTCTTTTCTTTACATTTTGGATCAGCTAGTTTCTTGTTTAACTTTTCCCTAGTGATTTCATCTGATTTCTTATCTTCCTCTGTGCACTCAGCGCAACTAGGTTTCTGTCTAGGTTTAAGGATTTCATTGCCATCATAAATAACCTTATGAGCAGCTCTAGCCTTTTTAACAACTTCTGGATTTGGTTCCTCAACAAGGGGAGTACTATGCTTATCACTCAAAACTCTGTGCTTAGTGATTAAGTGAGCAGTTTGAATGGTATTTCCTTTGTACTACAACTTATTTTCAAGCTTGTTTTTCAAGTTTTTTTAGATTAGAAAATCATTCAAAAGTTTTGATTCCTTAACGCTAAATTCTTGCTTAAGCAATTTAACATTTTCTTGAAGTTCTTGTTTTTGCTTAGCAGTTTTAGAAAGCTTTTCTTGTAAGGAGTTTAACTCTTGTTTTAATACTTCTTCTCTAAACCTACTTTTTCTAATAGTTGTACGCATTTGGTCATCCATTTCCTGCTCACGGGTGGTCAACTCAAATTTAGCACGTTGTTCATAAATAGCAACACGTTCTTTATAGGCATTCAGTTCAGAGATAACAGAATCATTAGGGGCACATGCGGTGTATTCATCAAAAACATAGTCATCGTTGACTGCAGAAGATGCATCACTTGGTACAACTTCACTTTCACTTTGTTTCACATATTGATCATATGGGACAACATTGATATTACCCATATCTTCAATATTTGACTCAATAGTTTCAGTTGATTGTACTTTGTCATGCATCTTTTGCATATCAACATCATCGTATAGTTTTAGTACCTCAGAAATGATTTTGTCTTTGGATGGACCAGTTTGTGGTGAAGATGAGACCTAGGAAGACCATTGGAGAAATGCTAGCCATGAAAATTGTTTGTGCAGTAGGTCCATCATCAACATCATAGTCGTATGCATCACAGTTAGCAACTTGAAAGGAATTCTGATGATTATGGCCTATCTCCTGAATCGGCTGCTCATCCACATCTGCATCATATGTCTTGGCATTGCCCTCGTGGAGAAACAACCTCCCTTCATCTAAAGCAGCACCATTGTCCTGAGCTTACACTAGCAGCATCTTATCCCTGAAGTATTCTGCATTTTGTGGACGTTTTGGAGATGTGCAGTTCTAGCAATGTGTCCCTCTCCTCCACGTTGTAACACTTGATCGTAGTTATGTCCTTGATTTCCATTTCTTCCCCTATTCTGATTTGCCACATATTCTCTACCGACTCCACCTCTTCCTTGTTCGTACTGTTTTTCTTGAACTGGCTGTATCATTACTTTCCCATCTCGACTAGAGCTTGATTGTGAATTGAAGCATTGATTTCATGTTGGTGTGAAGACGGTTGGTATGTGGAGAGAGTCAAGTTTTGTTTAAACCATAAGGGCCAGTTGATAATGAAGTGTCCTACGGCATCATCAGCTTCACTTGTTTGAATCTTGGATCAGGAATGAGTTTATGATTGCCATCACCCATGGGTATAACTTGTGAAGCTTTAGTGGTAATCCCAATGTTTCAGTAGAAGGCAGTTGAATCATTTGATGAGCTTGTCTCTCCTGGATTTGTTTTGAATTGTTCAAGAATCCTCTTTTCAAACATGGCATGTCTCTCATTCTGAAGAAGGAAGGCATAGAGCTGCTCATAGTTTGTATTCTTCAATCCTTTGGTTAGCTTCACTGAAGTGACGAACTTGTGCCATTCTGGATTCATGTTTTTCACAAACTTTGAATTCAGCTGAATGTTCAGCATTGTCATCTTAATATTTCTCATGTCATTCACAAGCTTGTGAAACCTCACATAGTACTCATAGACACTCTCATCTGGTTTCATCTTGAAGTGCTCAAATTCATCATACAACTGTGATTCTCGGTCTTCAATAGTTAGCTCAGAACCAGAGAGAAGCATCTTGACATTATCCCATACAGCTTTTGCTTCGGTGTTGTGATTGATAAGCTTGTAGATGTCTTTTGGAAGACCTTCAGTATAATGTTGAAGCTCGGATATCTGCATCAAATCTCTTCTTCTCCTTATCATCGAGCTCATCATACATCTTTGGTCTGTCCATTCCGTAAATCTAAGTACCATCTTCAGCAGTATCAAGTACATCTCTAGTAGTCTGAACTCGGTAAGGTCCTTCATCAATGGATTTGAGAATGTTAACCCCATTTTTTTCCAAGACGTACAATCTGATTCGTTGAGCCCAAGAGTCATAGTCAGTCATAGTCAGTTATCTGAGCCAGCAGCTTGAACATCCTCGGCAACAGTGGAGATGATAGTAGGAACGTTGGTAGACATGTTAACAGATTACACGGGGATTTTATAACTCTATGATTAAACCGAGAAATAGATTCTTTCACGGGATTTTACTAAATCAAGAGAAAACCGTATAAAAAAAACATCACCCAAGTCGCTAGGAAATCTTGAACCAAGTCGTTAACTACTAAGTTGCTAACACACTTGAACCAAGTCGCTAACTACTAAGTCGCTATAATCCCAAGTCGCTAACACACAGTCAAGTCGCTATATAACAACTCGCTAAGATTCAAGTCGCTAGCAAAATTTTGACATCAATTCGCTAAGATCCAAGTCGCTAAAATGTCAAGTCGCTAAATAGCAACTCACTATGCACTAAACCGCTAACACCAAGTCGCTAACGAACAAAAGTACAAGTCGCTAACATCCACCAAGTCGCTACCCGTAGTGGAGAATCCACTAAGTGTACTGTTTGTCGGCTTGTCTCACTAGACAAGTCGCTAAGCCTAAATCGCTAGCAACTCAAACTGCAACTTGCTACCAAATTGTAAAGCAAGTCGCTAACAAGAAAAGCACTCCGTGGGTCAAGTCGCTAGCTAGAAAAAACTCACAAACATCACTTTTCAATCCAAAAACAACCCAACCATGATGATTCAAGCTTCCAAATCAAAAACCTAAACACTTGTGATGATTCTAAACACAAAAGTACTAACAAAATCCAATCTTTAACACAAGAAATCACCCAAATGATGCAAAAACCACTAAACTTTTTCAAACTCAAATACCACCTAAAAACCACTAGAAATCCAAAGATATGTAAGAGATGATCTAACCATGGCTCTTGATACCAATTGTAGAATATTGGATTTCACATACACATCAAACAATAACACAAAGTAGGCGTATAAGTGGAATTCTAGAGAGAGAAAGTTAGAGGTTTAGGGGAACTTTATGAGAGAAAGAAATTCTTATTATGAGCTCCAACTCTCTACCTTGGAAGGTAGAGAGTATTTATAGTCTTACAATAAAACGCCACACAACGGGCTGTGGATCAGGCATACAGTGGGTAAAGACCCGTCCGTCCTCCACGGTATTACTAAACTAAATACTACTTAACATAACAATACTATGACTACGAGCTTTCTAACGATTACATATACTTGAGGTGACCGACTCTTTAATACCTGGAATTTCTAATTCGTAACAAATCTTAAAAAACGGTCAAAAACGTAAAAAAACGGATGAAAACGCGCAAAAACGGACGAAAAGGCGCAAAACGGACGAAAATGTAAAAATATGGACGAAAACGCGCAAAAACGGATGAAAACGTAAAAAACGGACAAAAACGTAAAAAACGGACGAAAACGCGCAAAAACGGATGAAAATGTTAAAACTGACGAAAAAAAAATCTAAAAACGTATAAAAACATAAAAAATACGACATCTAATGATGGTTGAGTTATCATCCGACCCTTAAGTGACCCATTCGAACCATTTGTTAATTCACATAAGGCCATATGTTGTTGGTTTTTGGATATATTTAATATGTGTATGACGGATTTAAACTCGAGACCATGGGATTGCACACTTTACGTATGAGACTCGATGTTTAAATAATTAATATAAAATATTATGTTTAATTATTAAATTCACAATAAATGACTAAACGAGCGATAAGCACTTATCGAAAGTAAACAAGCCAAGAGACGGTTTTAGGAACCCTCTTTTGGGCTTGTTTTTGGCCAAAACTATGGAATCCCACATCGGAAACCATAGTAAACTTGACATCTACCATAAAGCTATAAATACATCCCCATGTATTCATCCTTTGGTACACTTGATTTCATTAGAAGGCCAAACTTCTTCTTTTCTTCCCTCTTATTCTTGGTCGACGAGTGAATCCCCATTGTAAGGGATTTACGAGTGACCTTAAGCATAACAAAGGTGTTTGGTTATTCTATTGTGATCAAGAACTAGCATTCGCATCGAATCGCTAATAGTACGTGTGTACAAAAACGTGGTGTAACACACTATTGTTACATCAATTGGTTTGAATTGAAAAACGGTAAGGGTCAATTCGATCTACCAATTGCAAGAGGTACGTTACGCATCTTTCAGTTAATTAATTATTGTTATGATTCTATGTCTTCCGCTGTGTACTTTTGATGTCTACATGTTATTATTGTATGCCATGTATTATAAACTCAAAAGTGGCATCACGAGCCTTGTATAACAAGTAATTAATTACTGAAACACATAAATAAAATAAACATGATTTTGTTATTATTTGTATGCGTAGATCTAGGGTTTGCAAAACCTAAACCTTAATTTTTTAGGGGGGGCGTGGCGTTTTTTTTTGTGCCCTAATTTTTAGGGTTTTGTAACTAAAGTTTTATTGGATTAAAAACCCTAGGATGCTTATGCAATTTTATGTTATTCGTAACTCTGTTTAATTGCATTGAATTGTTTATGTAATTTATTTCCATCGATAATTACATACATGTTTTAATAATGGATCGCTTTTATTGTATGTTTTACTTGATTAAGTGATATTACACTAAATATTAGATAATTCAAATTGGGGAGACCTCAATAATTATTACTTTAATCAATTATGTT